>VZSF01007648.1:28041-98049 GCA_013398295.1 Chionis minor | reverse complement strand
TTGTAATAATAATAATAATAATAATAATACTACCCAGGGCTTCGACTCTTGATTTTTCTGTAAATGGGACGCCAGCAAGTTGTAGGCCTTCACTGGCAGATGCTGGGCCTGGTGTTGCATCTGGGTTGCAGCTTCCCGAGCTCCAAGTCTCTAATTTGGGGTTGTGATGGACATCCTGTTGGGATCTGGGGAGCAGAGAGGGACAGGTGCCCCTACGAGGGGACCCACCTGCTGCCTGACTTGCCAAAGTGCAAGAAAAACATCAAGAGAAGAATGAAAGACTTGACATGGCACACCATCCAGTGGCATTTCGTAGATCTTAAGATTTATGTGGGAAGGACGTTTCCTCTCTTCTCTCTTAGTTTTTTGGTTTGGTTTTTTTTTTTCCTTCCCCCTGCCAAAATGTGCACCGTGAACTTACAAGGAAATTTGCCACTGCAGGCATTGATCTTCTGACCTGGTCATGTCAGATTCCAGCTGTACTGGCCGCTCCCCTTCTGCAAGGGGACAAAGTCAGAAGTGTATTTTGACCCCACTCCTAATGCAGGGCCTTAAACATGACAAACCTCGCTGGGAAGCAGGCGTGTTAGTCAGTTAGTTAGTTAGTTAACAAAAATGGGCGTTTTTGTTTAATTCCTAAGATTCGAATCCTTGTGCTTCTCAGTGAAAGGAAGACAGCTCCACCTCCTGAATGTCGTGTAAGATCATGCCCCTAGCAGAATAATGGGTGACAACAGAGCAGGTGTCTGCGAGATCACGTGTGGCGAGGAAAATTGGTTTATTTCCTCTTCTGCTGCAAAACCAAGGGGGTGTTACATGAAACTAGCCATGGGCAGGTTCAGAAAAAAACAAAAGGAGGCTGTTCTTCACACACCATCTTGTTAAAGAGCAGATTTTCCTGCCATAGGATGTTGTAGTCTACTAAAATTTTACATGGGTTCCAAGAGAAACTGAACTGTGTCTATGAAGGACTATCAGTAGACTGTCATGATGACTTTGGAATCACATAATCATCGAACCGTTTAGGTTGGAAAAGAGCCTTAAGACCATTGAGTCCAACTATCAACCCACCACTGCCCAACCCACCCCTAACCCATGTCCCTCAGCACCATGTCTGCCCGGCTGGGAAATACCTCCAGGGATGGCGACTCCACCACTGCCCTGGGCAGCCTCTGCCAGTGCTTGACAACCCTTTCGGGGAAGAAATTTTTCCTAATATCCAATCTAAACCTCCCCTGGTGCAACTTGAGGCCGTTTCCTCTTGTCCCATGGCTTGTTCCTTGGGAGAAGAGACTGACCCCCCCTGGCTACACCCTCCTCTCAGGGAGTTTTAGGGAGCGAGAAGGTCTCCCATCATTCCCCTCTTCTCCAGGCTGAACAACCCCCGTTTCCCTCAGCCGCTCCTCAGGAGACTTGTGCTCCAGACCCCTCACCAGCTCCATTGCCCTTCTCTGGACATGCTCCAGCACCTCAGCGTCTTTCTTGTAGCGAGGGGCCCAAAACTGAACACAGTATTCGAGGTGGGGCCTCCCTAGTGCCCAGTACAGGGTGACCATCACTGCCCTGCTCCTGCTGGCCATGCTATTCCTGATAGAGGCCAGGATGCCGTTGGCCTTCTTGGAAAGTCTCTCAGTGCCACACTGCGGGGAGTGCAGTACTCTGGGAAGTGCTACTGGGTGCTCGACCTGCTCTTCCTGCCCAGGCACCTGCCAGTCGGCTGCTGGAGACGGGGCGCTGACCCAAAGGATCCTGTGGTCTGATCCAGCATGGCTGCTATTCTCTCCTTTCTTCCAAACTAACTCAATACACGTGAAATTTTAAGGACTGTCGCTTTGATTCTTGAGCTTTACGGTGCTTTATTAAAACCTTCAGCCCATTTTTATGCTGACCATTTTTTGTCGGTCCTTAGAGTAACCGCTGGGCTCTGGAGTACTTAAAGAACATGCCTGTGAGCTAACTGCAGCCACCGCTGGAGAGTAAGACAGGATACACCCACACCCCTTCTATACTACCTGTTAGCTGCAAATCCAAAAACTGCTCTGTAAGAGGTGGCACGTACCACTATCTTGATGCAATACATGGCAATATGGACTCAAGATTAGGCGTTGCAAGGATAAGCCAGAAGTCTCAGCCTGCCTTAGCCACAGGACTGTGGCTTTCAGCAGGTTGTACTGTTTAGTGACAGCCGAAGTGTCCCAATCTTGCTTCCACCCTGAGTGCTACTGCAGAGGGAAGGTCCGGCGGGAGAGACCGTGCTTCCTTGGCCAGGAGGGATGGAGGCCAGGCGTGTTTCCACTTTTCTGTGCTCCCTGCTGTTAGGCTTAGGGCGTGATGTTTGAAATTGTCACCTCTCTCGGCTGTAGCAAAGCCGTAATGGCTGGGCTGATCCCAAAGCCACGCACAGCTGTATTCTCAGAACAGCTCCCACGTCTCCAGGGTTGGTCAGGCGAGTTCACTGAACCAGCAGAAAAATGCTACTGTGAAAAAAAGAGGCTTCCTGCCAGCCCTGCAGCAGCTCCCCGCAGAGCCGTGAGCAGCAGGGCCAGCCCCAGGGACAGCGGTGGCAGCATGCCGGGGACGCTGATCTCCTGTCAGTGGCTGCTAGCAGTGGACAGGACTAAGCCTTAAGGGCAACCTGAGCAAGAGAGATGTTTGAACATCTCATCTGGGGGCACAAGCAGAGGTCAGAACAGGTCAGATCGCATCAGTTTCAGAGCGAATGGCACCACTGTGACTTTCTGCCCCTCACTCCAAGACAGACATGGAGGTGCTGGAGCGTGTCCAGGGAAGGGCAACGAGGTGAGGGGTGTGGAGCACACGTCTCGTAAGGAACGGCTGAGAGAATATCGTGGCGCAGGGCAGCCCACTATCACCGCTGCAGTCCTGTGCAAGGTCTCCCAGGTCTGGATGGGACCTTTAGGGATGGCACCGCTGCCTTCTGCAGGGTTTCCCCTCCATCCTCTGCCAGAGGGACCACTGGCCATGTCTGAGCTGTGGGCTGGGCTGGGATGGACAGCAGGTCTGTGCCCTGAGGCTGTGAAGGTGATGTGGCTCCTCATGGCCCTGGAGCAAGGCTGCCCCGAAACAGTTAAAAGGAGGGCTCCTCCCTCCCAGTACATGTCTCCTCCTGGGTGACCTTCCCGGCAGCCTTTGCTGACTCTGCCCCAACCAAACAAAGAAGGCAGGAGCTTTTCAAACGGGCAGTCTCCCAAAAAGTTGGCTGCAGCAAAGCTGGTCTGTGCTGGGATGCTGGCTGGCCATGGCCACTGGAGGATGCAGCAGCGGCAGCAAGTTGGTGCCGTCGCCTGGGCGGATCCCGGCAGTCATCCTCAGTCCCTGTACGTGAATGCTCTGCCCGTTGGCTGCTGTGCATTATGCTGGTTTGGGTGCTGGGAGCGCGATGGGGAAGGATGGAGAGAAACTTTTCCCAGTGGTAGTTTGACGGGGGTGCAAGTGGCAGGAAGAGGGTGGCCAGAGGCCTGTGACAGTGAGCTCCTGCGTCCCACAGCCATCCCGCACTCGGCCGGGCGCTGCTGCTGCGGATGGATGGATGGAGCGGATTGCTGCTGGTCGGCACGCAGAGCGGGGATGCGCTCGGAGCGGGGATGTGGAGGTCTGGTGCCGCGCTGAGACTCAGCGTCAGAGCTGGGAGCGGTGTGCCAGGTCTGAAATGCTGCCCTCCAGCCCCCTCTTGAACTTGGAAATGTGCTTTGAAATTTTCCAGCAGAGGTGCAGATCCTCTTTAGAAATTGCCAGTGTGTCGATAGACTGCTGGGTGGTGGATTTAGGGCAGCAAACAACCACAATGCTACTCCAGCCGAGACACTGCCGATGAGCAGGAGAGGAAAGAACGGAGCTCCAGGAGTGCTGCTTTTGGATCTGTGTTTTTCTGTCTCTTCATTCCTGCACCTCTGGGCTGTGGGTGAGAACAGTGCTATTTACTGACATCTCTGTAGACGAACTGCTCTGCTTGCGGTGGTGGACGGTGGTTAGGACTAATTAGTCGGCGTCTCTAAATGCCACCTGAGGCTGAAAGTGCTTGTCCTGTCTGTTGCACTGTCTTGCACCTGGGTGCTTCACTTTTCCTTCCTATTTGATGGCTTTGGGTTGTGGAGCTGCGGCAGCGTGGTGGCATGGCTCTCCCTGAGCCCCAGAGATCCAGGTGATCCAGGGTTATTCTGCCAACAGCAGCACTAAACCGTTGGTGTTTGTTTATTGTGGTGAGGTGCGAGGTGCTGTATACTGGGCATTACTTCATGCTTGTCGGGTTGCGCTGCAGTTGCACTGGCTCGGCCCGCAGCCTCTCGATGCCGATGTTTTCCCTGTGCTGTAAGAGCTTTGGTCCGTCTCCCTGTTCAGTCCATCCGCTCCTTTGGCACCTGTGTGAGAGCGAGGTGAGATGTGCGTCTGGCTTCAGAGAATACAGTCTGTGTGGCTTCGTTAGAGGAAGTGCAGGATGGGGGATTTGTCTTCGGACGTCTTGGAAACTTTTCATCCTAATATGTAGTAACAGCCTTGGTTATGCCTGCAGCGAGTTGAGATTAGCCCCAGTTTCCCATGGCTGCACCAACGAGTAGCTATATAGGTTTGAAACAGCAGAAAAAGGAGATTTTAGGGGGTTCCTCTCTAATCTGCAGAAGGAGGTGAATTTAGCAGTTTAGCTGAAACACTTCGAGGTGAATTAAGTCTTCAGCAGTAGTCTCTGAACATCCGGCCTGCCGTCTCTTGAGGTCTGAGGCTGATTCTTGCAGTGGACACCAGCAGCTAGGCCATGGACAAGCTCAAAACTCCGTGACTGTCTGCACCTGGATGTGTGCATAACACATACATAATACATAATACATTAGTATTTTGGGGCACTTAGCCTGAAAACTGCCACGATTCACCTTTGCTCTGCTTTTCTGCAACCCCTGCAAAGCATGCCCTGACGCTGTAGGGATATGACTGCTCAATGTTAGCCTTCCTCAAACTCCCTGGTTTCACCACAAGGAGCAAACAACCCATTACAATTTGCAGTGATTTATTTGTTTCCTCTTCAGGCGTGTGAAAGACACTAGAAATTCAAGGTATGCTTGTGGTTTTAGCCTTTGCACCTCTCTCTGCTGGAAGGGCTGCCCCTTTGGAGAACAGACACTTAAAGCTGCAAAACGCTTTAAAGAGAGGTTCATGTTGACTGTACGGATAAAGGCAGGGCAGCGAGATACTTGGCATTTATTGTTCTTGTATGAATACTTAAGTTCAGCTTGACGAGTTTGTTCAGTCCCAAGGCAGAGATGAATTTCTGAGCTTGGATCTGAAATCCATCCTGTCCCTTTCCCCCAGGCCTTTCCAGGCAGTCTGCGAAAGCCTCTTGTTCCTTCAAGCTGTGGTTCCACAGTCATTAATATCAGGTTTGGAACCTCCAGTTAATTTCTTAATAAAAGTCTGACCTTTACCAGGTATGGGCACGGCATCACAACCATGCTGAATTTGTCCCACCACGTGCTATGGCATTGACATGGACCTATGGTTTTTGAGCTGTAGGAGAGCCGATCCAACGCAAAACCTTTTTGTACAAAGCTATCCGTCGGCACGATTTTATACAGTGTCACCACTTTGTGCTGTGTGGCTTGGGCCTCTAGAACCATTAGGGTGGATTCTCCTGTATTCCTGAAACTCCTCCTTTTCTCCCCTCAAACGTGAGGAATTAGTACTACGCTTATACTCTTGTTACCCTTTGCCCCTAAACAATCCTAATACTCATTACATCCTCCTATTTATCCTATCACTTTATCTTTATACCCTATTCCCCAGTTAGCACAAAGCTGTAGTGGCATTGTCTGGGTCAAAAGCAAACTATGCGTATCATCCTTACTCACAGTTTGTTTTGCAAACCCCAAACCCTTAATTAAAGAAACCTTCCAGGCACCCAACTTTCTTCAATTTGCACGTACCGCAAACCTTAAAGTAGAACCTTAAAGTTTTGTATTTTTCATTTGAGGATCTAATTTTTAACATGTGGCCAGGCAGGGGGCTTGGTCCTCAAGTGCTCTGAAAGCAGAGCCTAAAGGAACTGGTCAGTTGTCAAAGGTGGCAGAGTAAAGTTAGGGCTCTAAATAGCTCAATTCTAAATCCTGAGCCAGATACACAGCCCTTTCTTCTGTGCCGTTCTGATGGTTTTGGCAGTGTAGATTTATGGTTGGACTTGATGATCTTGAAGGTCTCTTCCAACCCAAGTGATTCCATAATTCTATGATGGCTGAAGTGCAAGTTGATTAAAAAGCTTCTGATGAGGTTATCCCTTCAGAGGGGGAGCTGGCACGGCTCAGGTAACAGTAGCAGCATCTAAATTCAACTGTCCTGTCTCCTTTTAATAAAACCTGTCACGGAGTTGCTCCTTCACCGATTTTGCAAAGAAAATCAGCGCTCTGTAACATGGGACACAGCAGTCTGCATGGCTGGTAGCAGTCAGTGTTGTTGGATAAAATTATTGCTTCCACGAGGCTTGACAAACCCCGCAAAGCAGGGATGGTGGATAAAGTTGCTGGATAAAGTTGCTGGATAAAGTTGCAACCTGGGAGAAACAACTGTTCTTGCCTGGCACACATCTTCCTGGTTCGGCAACATTTCAGCATAGGACACCTAATACTGTTCATCTTTCTCCAAGCTAAGTACCATTAAACCACACGGCCAGTTCTTTCTGATCCCTGTCTGCACGCAGCCGAGACTCCCCAGTCTGTTTGTACAGCAGTGAAACCGTTAGCTAGGTGAAAAGCTAAGAACCATCCATGTCCCTCCAAAGCTCTGCCAGGCAGGGTTTGAAACAGGACCCAGAGGGCAAGAAACTAAGCGGAGCATTTCCATAGCAGCTTGTCTTTCCTTTCCAGCATGGCTCACTGCATTCAAAGCACTTCTCTGGACCTGGACAGGCTGGAGAGCTGGGCAGAGAGAAACCTAATGAAATTCAACAAGGGCAAGTGTAGGGTCCTGCCCCTGGGGAGGAATCACCCCAGGCACCAGTGTAGATCAGGGATGACCTGCTGGAAAGCAGCTCTGTGGAAAGGGACCTGGGAGTCCTGGTGGCCAACAGGATGACCATGAGCTAGCAATGTGCCCTGGTGGCCAAGAAGGCCAATGGCATCCTGGGGTGCAGCAAGAGGAGTGTGGCCAGCAGGGGGAGGGGGGTCATCCTGCCCCTCTGCTCTGCCCTGGGGAGGGGCATCTGGAGTCCTGTGTCCAGTGCTGGGCTCCCCAGTTCAAGAAGGACAGGGAACTGCTGGAGAGAGGACATCAAAGGGCCACAAAGATAATCAGGGGACTGGAACATCTTTCTTATGAGGAAAGACTGAGGGAGTTGGGTCTTTTTAGTCTGGAGAAGAGCAGACTGAGGGGGATCTCATCAATGCTGATAAATACTTAAAGGGAGGGGGCCGGGAGGAGGGGGCCAGGCTTTTTTCAGTGGTGCCCAGTGATAGGACAAGAGGTAACAGGCACAAACTTGAACGTATGAAGTTCCAACTAAACATGAAGAGGAACTTCTTTCCTTTGAGGGTGGCAGAGCACTGGCACAGGCTGCCCAGAGAGGTGATGGAGTCGCTGACTCTGGAGACATTCCCAACCCGCTTGGACACCATCCGGGGCAACCTGCTGTAGGTGAACTTGCTCTGTCAGGGGGGTTGGATCAGATGATCTCCAGAGGTTCCTTCCAACCCTGGGGATTCTGTGATTCTATGATTCTCTGCAGGGTGAGAAGGAATGGAGTGCTCCCCCAGCAGACTAGCCCCTTCCACAGCGTCTTTGCCTTCACTCTACTTGAAACGCTTCTTGCTCTCTTGGTTGCAAGAAGCTTTTTTCCATATCCAAATCAAGTAAACCAGCACTGTCTGTCTTGTGGTTCTGCAGGATGTTTTTAATATTTATTTTTTCCCCCCTAAGCTGCTGCAGAGTGAGAAAGGACTCATCTCGTCAGCTTTTGCAGTGGCTATTTAGAACACTGTGGGAAAGCAATAAAACTGATGAGGATGGATCCGTGTCCCTCCCCAGCTGCTTGCAGCTGTTGCAGCTGCCCAAAGGCACGCTGGTGATCTGAGGACAAGGGCTGGAAGCCAGGGACAAAGAGGAGGGTCTACAAGAGGACCTCGCCAAGCTGCTGCCAGCCACAAGGCCCAGGATGAAGGGAGGTCTGGCAGATTGGGCTTGTTGCTCCTTACGAGGTCCACGAGGATCGATTCCCTTTTGCTAACACCTTCGCTTTCTTGATTTTTGTGCTTTTGCGTAACTTGGCATGGCCTGTGCATCTGTTATGGATTAGTCAAACTGTTTCCTGTCCCATGCCCTGGTGCACCGGCTTTGCTCTGTACGAAGGCAGTTCAAGTTGAAAGGAAAGGGATACACCCGCATCTAACTTTTCCTTCATGGTCCTCCATGGACCTTCTAAGGGTAGGAGTATTCGGCACTCTCTGCAGCACAACAAGCTCTTGAGTCCAATGTGCACTGGGATGTTAACAACGTAAAATGGCTGGTTTCCAGCCTCAGCCTGCACAGGATGAGCTGCATCTCCTTGCTCTCCGTGGGTTGCAGCTTTTCCCGTCTCCCACTCCTCCGTCAGTCACAGCCATTCTCAGCATCAGCAGTTTGTGTCTCTGGTGAGACACGTTGCTCCACCTTGGTATCTGCCACCCTTGTGGCTGTGCTGCTTCTGAAACGACAGACTGAAGCTTGTTGCTCTGGTTAAGTCCATCCATAGATAAATGCCTGCCTCTCTCTGAGGCTGTTCCATCCTGGAGGGCCAGCTTGGCTGTGGTGTGCTGTTGTGCAGATAGCCATGGAGGAAGCACAATCCCAGGGTAAAGCAGTTGCATGATGGTGGCATTCCACTACTGTCTGTTGAAAACTCTGCAGGGATCTGATGCTTCCCTGCTTCTCCCCAGCGTGGATTTTGGAAGAAGGTTTGCTTGCACCTCCCCAGGGTAAAAACTGCCCGCGTCCGCGAGCAGGCTCCCAGCTGTGAGACAGAAGGGAGAAGTAAATCTTCCCAAACACGAGTCAGCTCTGCGGTCGCACAACTGACATGGAACCCTTGGGGAATCTGGCGTGCAAATCCTGGTAACCAGGGTTGCAGAAAGGCTGGGAGAGAAACTGGTGGGAATGCAGCTGGTGAGTGTTCGTGTGTGCAGGCAAGCAGGGAGCTCTGCCCCGGGGACTCACAGCATGGATGTTGGGGAGCTCCTTTTCCTCGGGTTTGCCTCCCAGCACTGGAGTTTGCCGTGGTGCAGAAACAAGCGGTGGAGAGGAAAATCCGGCTGCTTGCCTTAAGGCTAATGGTTAGGTAATTTCACCTGGGTTCTAGGAAACTTGGATTCACGCTATTCCTCCTTCTCAGACCTTAAATCCCCTCTGCCCTGAAACTCTGGGGCATGTATGAGTGCTGCCTCCTTTCTCCTTCTCTCTTGAGGCTATTCCATTTTGTATATAATATTTTCTCGGCCAGAGGGCAGGAGAGCTAAGGAAATAATCCCGGTGATGAGAAGCTTGCTCCAGGCTCTGGGCTGTGTTTCTGCGGATATTACCACATGTGGAGTTACGGAATAGAAGCGTTGCCAGCAGTGATGCCTGGTTAAAGGAACTTTCCCAGCTACAACCAAGTACTTAAAGACTTTAGGCACCGCGAGGGTTCAGCAGCAGCTGAAGAAAGCACGGCCGATCTGAAATTTGGACAGACGCCTAAATTGGCAGGCTGAAGCAAAATTCCTTTTGCAGGCCTAGCTGCAAAAACATGCAGCTGCTCATAGAGATCTGGATGTCCAGCTGGCTGGGTAAGGTCTCAAAAGCTGACCCATTGAAGGGCGAAACTTGGAGCCCATGGGGCTGTGTGATGGCCCTCTCCGGCTGTAGCCATAATCCGAGTGCTCACCACGACTCTACTCTGTGAGCACGCATCCCACTGTGGGTGAGAGCAGGACACTTGCGGACCCACGAGGAATCACGCCGAAGCTATCACAGCTCGCAGGGGAATGGTATTGTGGCCAGACAGGCATGACTGGAGGTTCAGGGCTTGCAAAATGACTTGCGGCTGGTGGCTGGTGAACAGCACGGTAGCCAGGTAGGCGGAGGCGAGCTGTGTCGTCAGAACAGGGGTTTCTGGCACCCACACAGCTCACAGTGCCTGTACTTTGTATGGAAACCTCCAAGCCAAGCAGACTTTGGGGTGCTGCTCTCCTTTGGGAATAGCAAAGGCTGAGTCAGTCCAGATGAGATTGTTCCAGGCACTTTCTGGAGGAGTTTAAACCTTTCTGTTTTCCTGATATCCACAGAAATGAAAAGGGGTAAAGGCAGAGAGAGTAAGCTCACATGATTGCAGTGCTGGGAATTTGCTTTCACCTATGTGCTTCCTTTCCCTGTCCCCCTGCAAATCCACTGCTTGAATTAACTTCTCCTGAGTTGTGTAAGAAACCTTCAGAGGTTTCTTCACATCACCCCCAGCCTGGCCCTGAGAAGTGAAAGGAACTCCATCCCTGATGGAAAATCACAGGTCTAAGAAAATCCCCGAATCTTTCCCTTTCATTGAATTGAGGGGTTTTTTTCCCTTCTGCAAAAATTATTGGAGAGTAACAAACATCTTGCAAGCCAGGTGAGTGTAAAGGTCTGGTCTCCATGAATGTGTAACTCGGGCAGCTGTGTTGCATAAGATGCATGCATGACACAGGCTGCAGCTCCATTGGGAAAATCCCCCCTAGAGAGGGAGAAAGAGGAGAAGGTGGTGGGCTCAGCTGTGGAAATGGGGAGGGCGTTTAGTACAGGAAAACTGCAAGTTTGCAGCAGGACCTGGATAAATAAAGGCATAGCTAGAGATGGAGCCAGACCCGAGCTGTCAGGGAGGCTGACTGTTGTGATCTTGGACGAAATTGCTGGAATACTGTCTTGCCTGGAGAGGCAACCTGTTGCTTTCACTAGCAGCTCTTTTCTCCTACCCAAGCGAGCAGGATTTGAGCTGGATTTCACCCTGCCCTTCTGCCTGCACTCACCTCCTGCTTGCCAGCTGGACTCTGACCCCGCCTGCTTTTTGGCGTCTTCTCTGAAAAGGGTTTCCAGGTCTTGGTCTATCTCCGATCAGCAAATACATATTTTTTAAAAGCCCTGCTGCAAAGACAAGTACTGTTCCTGAAGCACAAGGAGCCTGGATGAAGCTAGCCCTGAGCTCCAGGCCACTGATAGTATCTCCATGGAGCTGCTGCTTGCAGCCATGTGCTGCTGGTGTGGGGCCATCCTGTGGAGCCATGTGCTGCGGCAAGGAGCCGTCCTAGGCAAACTTCTCACCCCAGTGCCCCTCCAGCAAATGGGGGGCTGCAGGGGAACACTCTGCATTGGTAATGCTGAGCTGGCCTGGGGTTAGATGGTCTGTGCCTCCCGAGGGCTGTCCCCAAGCCCGGGAAGGCAGCACAGGAGGAGCTCTGTGAAGGCCTGGGGAAGGTCTGGAGGGGATGAGGAGGTGAAGAAGGGAGGACATGGGACCTGGGGATGGTACAATGTGAGCCACAACTTCAGTGCAGAGGGAGCTGGGGGAGATGCTACATGGAGTCAGCACATCTCCAAGGCGCTCTCATCATCTCTCCTCCCGTGCAGAGGCTGGGTGAAGGCTGCAGGCGTGGGGTGCTGGCTCTCCTGCCATTTGCGTAAACTTTGTGTTTCTATCACAGCTCTTCAGATAGCTACACTACTTTGTTTTCGCTCTAGTGTCCTCTGGCTGTGTCCTGAAATGCCCTGGGAGGAGGGCAGAGCTGCTTGCCAGGGCCTGAGCTCCCCATACCTGCAGCCACAGGAAGCTCAAGGTGGTGGTTTCCTTGTTAGCATATCCCCTTGGCGTGAAGAAGGTTTGGTCCTTCTGACCTTTTCCTCTCACTCTGCAATTGCAGTTTCTGCAGCCAGGGATGTCTCTCTTCCTATATCCACTCCCCCAGCTCTTATCTACCAGGTCCCTAATACACGTAGCAGGGTGTGGGGAGGCCTTTGGATGTAAACAGGTCTGGATCAAAGTGCAGTCTACATCTCTGGAGTTAATGTCTCTCTCTTTTGCCATGGAAGAAGTAAAATGCAGAGGGGCACAACTCCTGTGTCAAATTAAGTGGCTCCGTTTCTCCCTCTGGCTTTCTGTGGCTGATGTACAATAGCCTCTGTGCCTCCTTGGCCAACAAAACACTTCATTGTCCTTTTTAAGATCCACATGTGCCTGGGAAAGTGGGGTTTGGAAGAGGTTCCTATATCGCATCTGCTTGACAGCAACCACTTGAGGTAGAGTCTATTATGCGTTGCTAATCCGCAAAGCATTTTGCTGTCTTGGGGGAATTCTTGGGGGCTGTTTATTTTGCTGAGGTGAAACCCAGAAGTATGTCCTTTAGGCAGCAGTTGCAGCACTGGCTGTCCAAGAAATGACTGCAGATGAAGGAAGCTGATAGGAAGTGGAAAAAAAACCTCCACCGTAGTGTGCTGTACCGGCAGTGCGGTCCCCGCTACGCCACCCACGCACGCACAGCACGTGTGGCCATGTCCTGAACCACCGTCCCCTGAGTGACAGCTACAGCCGAGGCTGTCTGTGTGGGGAGAAAGGGGAAGCACAAGAGGTGCTCTCATTGCGCTTACACCTCTGCATTCTTTACAACTGGTACATAAATGGTTGCTTTTGCTTCTCCCAAAGGAACAGGCCAGTGTCATCGCCAGACCTAGAGGACACGCTCTGAGGCACCAGCAGTTTCCGCTCAGTAGCTGTCAACGTGGGCATCCCTGCTTCCACTCGCCATGACCTTCCAGGCCACCAAGCAGGCCTGTCGTCCTCGTGCAATGAGCCACGGCTTGCCAGGACTTGCACTGACCTCCCCGGGATGCTGAGCTGCCACTCAGGACCCTGACTGCTCCTGATTTCTCACTGTGCCGCTGGAAGTGGGGAATTGATGTTTGGTTTGGGACACTGAGCCAAGCCCGTTACCATCCTCTGTGCCCTTGGTGGACTGGGGGACCGGGCTGGACCCGCCCACTCTGAGGAGGCTCTGCATGAACAAGGGGCAGTTTGGGCTCTCCCTAGTCACTCTAGCGGGAAGAGCTGCCTCCTTCCTCCTCTCTGGCTGGGAACCGGGTCGCTGCTGGAAGCTGGGGATGTTGCCGTGTGGACTCATGGCTGGGACCGGCAGCCTGGCAGCAGAGCACTAGCCGAGCCTGAGCACTACCACGGGGCTTAGTGCTGCCTGGGGGGCTGCCAGCGTCCCCGCAGCAGCTGCGCTCCGGGGATGTAGGTGCTGGGTGCGAGGAGGGGTGCCGGGAGCAATGGGCCGGCTGGACGACCATGCCAAGAGGAGGATCGTGGAGCTGCGCAGAGCCGGGCTGAGCTTCCGCAAGATCAAGAAGGTGCTGGAGCTGGATGACATCCGGGTGACGCCGCAGGCCGTGTACCTCTTCCTCAAGCGGAAGAGCGTGGAGCCGGGGTCAGCAGCAGCTGGCTGGGATGGGGACCAGCCCTGGGCCCTGCTGAGGGAGCACGAGGCTGAGCCATCCGAGCCACCAGGTGCTCGGCCACCCGCAATGTCCAGTGGGGTCCCTGCAGGCAGCTGGGTGCCCTGCCCCACTGGCAGCCAGGACACCAAGGAAGGCATCCAGATCGTGAGCGTGGCCTCGCTCTGCAAGGATGGTGGGCAACTCAGGGAGAACCTGCCCGTGGGACTGCCCCCCGGGAATGGTAAGGCCTGGCTTGCCACGAGGCGGGGTTGCCACCGTGGCCACCCCCTGGCAGTGCTGGCCAGGGAAAGGGCTCACCATCCCCTTCCAGGAACCCCCAAGGGCATCCTTTCAAGGCGTTTCTCTCTCTGTCCCTCGCAGATGATGGCAGATCCACAGGTGCCCCTTCGTCTCTGGGGAGCTGCCCCCCTCCGGGTGTGCTGGCCCCCCCCCCGCAGCCCCTGCCCAGCCGAGGGCGGCTGGTTGCACCCGCCACCAGGAACCCAGCCCTGATGGTGAAGAAGATGATCATGGACAGGGCTATTTTCCTGCAGAAAAAGGTAGGATGCCAGGCAGCACGGTGGGATGGGAGAGTCTGTCTGTTCCGGCTGGGAGCTGGTGTGGTGCTGCCCACCGGGACTGACCCCCATGATGTCCTGCTGCATCCAGCTCATGCCGACGGGGTGGCCCATTGGGGATGAAAGGTTCTTGAAATGTCCCCTGGACCTCTGCTAGCTGCACTCTCGGGTGATGCTTGACCATGGTATTGGTGAGCTTGCCTGGGAAGCCCCTCTCTCCACTGGGGTCATGGGGCTCAGTACCAGCTCAGCAGGTTCCCCAAGCCACCGTGAGGACACCAGCAGCTGAGTGGCTTGGTGCTGCACAAGGAGATGAAGGGCTATGGTGGGCCAGGACGGGGTGACACTGCCAGGATGGCCACTATCTGGGACACATTCAGTTGCTGTAATATCTAATGTCAGCACCCAGCACTCCCAGCACCAGTCCCAGGTAGGCTGCCAGCAGGGCGGCATGGCCGTGGGGCTGCCCCAGCACCCAAGGTTTGGCCCTTTGGAGCAGGCTCTGACTTCCAGAGACTTCCCTGATGGGTGATGCTGTTGCCCAGTGGAGGATAGTAGGACACTGACACCTGCCTTTCTCACCGTGGCATCCTGGGTACATAACACAGCTGTGAGTCAGGCTGAGCCTTCATCCATGGCCCTGTCTCTGCTCAGACACAGCAAATGCCTTCTTCCAGCCCACTCAGCTGTTTGTCAAGAGCCCTTGCCAGCTGCTTAAGAAGACACAGGTTGTTCAACCCTTTCCAGGAGAAAGGCTCCTCTGAGGTTCAAAACCAGTACATGATCCCTCTCAGGGAGCAGAATCATAGAATGGTTTAGGTTGGAAGGGACCTTAAAGATCATCTGAGTTCCAAACCCCCTGCCCTGGGCAGGGACACCTCCCACTAGACCAGGTTGCTCCAAGCCCCGTCCAACCTGGTCTTGAACCTCCAGGGATGGGGCAGCCACAGCTTCTCTGGGCAACCCAGCCAGGGGCTCACCATGCTTATGGTGAAAAATTTCTTCCCGCGATTTCATCTAACTCTCCCCTCTTCCAGTTTGAAGCCATTATCCCTCATCCTATCACTACATGCCTTGTAAAAAGTCCCTCTCCAGAGTTCTGTAGGCCCCCTTCAGATACTGGAAGGCTGCTGTAAGGTCTCCCCAGAGCCTTCTCCTCTCCAGGCTGAACAACCCCAACTCTCTCAGCCTGTCCTCACAGCACAACAGCCCTTTGCTTCAGGGTGCAATACAAGAAGTGGGGGAGACTGGAAAAAAAACCCCGGGATATGCTATTTCTGCCCCTGCAGAGAGTGAACCCAGGCCTGGCATCAGCAGGGGCAGATCCAGCAGCATTCACCACCGGGCGGCTAGGCATGTGTTGACAGCGTGCAGGGCAGCACCGTGTTGCTGCTGAGCAGCAGCATAGGGGCTGGGTGGGGATGAAACACATCTCAGAGCGTGGTGAGGTCTGGAGATCTGCAACAAGGTGATGGCTTTCTCGCACACCTTGTAGAATCATGGAATCGTAGAATCCCAGACCAGAAGGGACCTTGGGGATCAGCTGGTCCAACCTTGGTTGGCAAAAGCACAGTCTAGACAAGATGGCCCAGCACATCTGGATGGCCACTGTCCAGCTGAACCTTAAAAGCGTCCAGTCATGAGGAATCCACCACTTCCCTGGGGAGATTACTCCCATGCTGATTGTTCTCATTGTGAAAAATTTTCCTTTTGTGTCCAATTGGCATCTCCCCAGGAGTAACTTGTACCCGTTACCCCTTGTCTTTTCCATGCAACTCCTTGTAAAAAGGGAGTTTCCATCTTCCTTGTAGCCACCCTTTAAATACTGGAAGGTGGTGATAAGGTCTCCCTGAAGCCTTCTTTTCTCAAGGCTGAACGAACCTAGTTGTCTCAGCCTTTCTCGTATCTAAGTGGAGAATAAATCCTTCTCTTGCTAATCACCAGTAAAGGAGCAGCTAATAATGTTTTGCCTTCCCTACTCTCCTGCCTCCTGCTATTCCAGGTCAAAGATGCCAGCACTCAGACTGCCCTGCCGAGCTCTGCAAGTCCTGGAAGTCAAAGCCTTGCTTGGGGTGGACTGGTGCTTCCCCCTTCTCCCAGCTCCCATGCCATTGCCGAAAAGCTGGATGCTGTACAGACGGAGATCCAGAAGCTGAGCCAGGCCCTGCAGGCGGTGCTGGAGAGGCAATGCCGCCTGGAGCGCCAGCAGGAGCACCAGCAGCGGCTGCAGCAGGAGGTGCTGATGACGCTGCAGCAGCTCAGCTCCACCGTGAGCCATGGCGCTGTGCCAGTGAACCAGCCCTGCGTCCCCTTCAGCAGTGTGGCCGAGCCCTCGCCCACCGTGCCAAACTTCAGCCAGTTCAAGATGGAGCTCATCTGACCTCGTGCGATGCCCGCGTGCTCTCACAGCACTGTGCTTATGGCAGGGTGAAGTTGTGAAGAAGAACCACCGCTCAGAGGCCGTGGTAGCTGCCTAAGGATTATGTGGGGCATGCGGCAGAGAAGGTGACTGGTGCCTCGTGTTTTCAGCCCTGTTGGCTGAGGGGCTGCCTGGCGCAAGGCAATGGCCTTGCTTCTCCTGTGCTGCCCATCCTGGCTGACACTGGAGTTGGCTGGTGGCACACGGACTTCAATAGGGCAAGCAGGCAAGTAGAAGATACAGCTACGAGAGACACAGCAGGGAGGTGGGTCTCAAAGACAATGCGAGGCTTCCTCTCATGAGGGTCAGTCACAGAAACGCTTTGTGCCCTCTCTCTGCAGAGCCTTTTTCAGTAAAAATCTCTGTACACCATGGTTCAGAAACAGTGCGGGACCTCTTTCTTCATTCTACCAGCCCCTCACCCCAGCAACAAACAGGCTGCATCTTTCTTGGGTGCTGCCACCATGCGTGCAGCTGCTCAGGGTGCTCAAACCTATGAGGTGAGACCACCATTCCACACATGAAGGATGCTACCAGAGGCCTGGCATCAGCCGTTGCACCCTTAGGGATATACCACACATGTAGGAAACAGTCCTTTATCGAGCAGATTCCACCTAGGTCACCCTCCTCACCCCAAATTCTCAACAGATCTGCAGCCTGGCACTGCTCCTTCCCACTGCCTGGCCAGGATACGGGCAGGACCATAGGAGAAAGAGTTGCACCTAGGCATGAGCTGGATATTTCTCTCTCTTGCAACCCCTTTTTCTGGGCAGGATGTCCTGCTGGTTGTGGTCCCCAGCAGCGAGGGCTGTCCCTGGTGCAGGCTGCTGGTGGNCGGCGCTGATGTCCTTTCCCTGCAGCCGTGGAGGCCAGAGGGACTAGCAACTGGACTTGCCTGCTGGGCGGAAAGGCCTGCTGGGGGGGTGGCCTTGGTTCATCACCTGGCAGTGAATCTCGAGAGGAGACAGAGTAAGTCCTTCCTCTGCATCGGCCAAGTGGGATTCTTCCTTTCTGGCCACCACACTTAGCGTAAACTTTGCCTAGAAGAAGTAGTCCCCAGCCTGTTTCTTTGAACTCCTTTAGTCTGAGGTCAAAATGCAGACGTGTAAAAATAATTCAAGTATTTGCACACACACACACACATGCGCGCGCGCGCACAGAGCTGTATACACAAACACAGACACATATATATGTATATGTCCACCTGGGCATTTTGCTGGTCCTTTCGGCAGCCCCAGTAGATGGGGTCTCCCTCGCCTCCCCCTGCAGTCCGCCCCCTCCAGGGGCATGTGCCTAGCCCCCGGTGCTGTTGGACCCTGGCACTGCAGCTGTGGCCATGAGCCTTAGAAATCTGCTGCAATCTCCCCGCGGTCATTCATTTCGATGTTGGTATAATTTGGGGGATGTCTGAAAAGCAACAGAAAAGACAAATGTGCGGTCACTCTGCTCTTTTGCACAAGGCAGCTAATCTACATCTCATCTTTGCACTTAAATGAAGAGGCTGGATGACCAGCCTTCAGCTGGCACAGAGTTTACTGAGGTCTCTGTTAATGTTTCGGGGAAAAACAGGAGCAGAACACCTGCCATCCCCTGGCACACGTACATCAACTTAAACCCACCCCGCTTTCTGAAAGAGATTCCTAAACCTGACTCACTATATTTTTAATATTCCTTTAAAAAAAATGCACACTGAGTTTTCTATTCCCAAATATATTTTCAGAACTTTCCTAATTTCTAACACCTGCACACCAGCCCCCTATCCAACGATGAAAGAAGATCAGTAAAAATTAATGGAAATAAATCCCCTGGGGTGGTTAAATAACCCATCCACTGTAAGACTTACTTCAGACAAACATACAGCCTGAGCGTTAAGCTGCTGTTTGCCTGCTGACAACGTTAGAGAATGCCAAGTAATTATTTAAAGTGGTGTCATGTTATAATGTGGAAGCTGTTTCCATCAAGGTAATCCCAAACTGCCCGTTGCTTCCACCCCGCTCTAAGGGAGACCTGTCCCCTGTGGCTGAAGCATCATCTCCCTGCCCCTTACGTGCCACGAGCCTTCACCTCTCTGCTCTCTCACCACAGCACATTGTAAGAAAGACTGGTGGCCTTTACACTGTGCCCTCTGACATGGCTAGCATTATCCGTGGGGGTTATCGGAACTTCCTGCAGAATCTGGAGTCTGCCCCGTCAAAAGCAAAGGGGCTTTGCTGCAAAAATTGGGAGCAACATATTGGAGTGTCTGGATGCAACATCTGAACGTAGGTGTTCACCTGACTGAAGGAGCAGGTCCCTGTGCAGCGATTAGAGAGGAAGCATTGGGGAAGGAGAGGGTGAGATACAAGGCAGTTGGGAAGGTGGTTTCTCACCTTTTGATGAAGTAAAATGCCAGGCTGACCAACAAGAACACGAGCAGGAGAGATCCCACGACAAACAGGGCAATTTCCCAGCCCTGGAAGGAAGCTGAGGGTGCAAAGGCAGAGATGGAATGTTGCAGCCATGACCTTTCCCAGCACAGGGTGCCACCAGGAGGCCACAGAATCACGGAGTCACAGAATAGGTTGGGTTGGGTTGGGTTGGGTTGGGTTGGAAGGAATCTTTAAAGATCAATTTAGGCCAACCCACTGCTATACGCAGGGACGTCTTTAACTAGATCAGGTTGCTCAAAGCCCTCTCCAACCTGACCTTGAACACTTCCAATGATGGGGCACCCACAACTTCTCTGGGCAACAACAGATTGTGCTGTCCCAGCCTCCTGATCTGGAGAGCCACTCCTCCACCCCAACGTCTGCAGCCCCCATGGCGTGCCAGCCCTGGACGGCTCCAGCCTGGCTGCCAGCTGCTGCTCTGAGCAATTGGCCTTCTGGGCTGTGCTTCCAAGAGCTCCGTAAGCAATGGGCTCCCTGGTGAATCTCAGTCTCACGAGAAGATTTAGACACCCAAACCTTCAGTGGTATTGGCATGATAGGGCTGACTACCCCATCACCAGAGGAACCAACTGTTGTTACCTCTCTCATAATGACCCACCCATTTCCAGAAGGCAGCTGTGTTTGGGAAGCATCACCAGAGGTCCCTGGTGGCTTGCCCTGCATTGCTCCTCTCATGCAGAGACCCTGGCCCCAGCCCTCTTGCTGTGCTGGAAGCAGGTCGCTGTGCTTAGCTTTGCCTCCTACTCACCACTGCTGCGTGACACAGACTGTGCATTTTTTGGGGCGACGCACTCAGGACTGGTTTTCAGCACTCTCCCGTCCACGGAGAAGGGGTGGGGGCTGGCCAGGAAGCCTTGGTGCCAGGTCTCGATAGACTGCTGCTGCTCTGGCTGCCGAGCCCACACCTGGCCCCAGACCTTCACCAGGGATCCCAGGCACGACAGGTTCAGCCCTGCAGAGACACAACGGCAGGTCTTGGGTGGTCGGAAACCCACCGGCTGTTCAGGAACACGTTGCTCCCATGACTTCATGCCCTGTTCCACTAACACCCTCTTGGTCCCATGCTCTTCACTGTCTTCTCCCCACCGCTCTGAAATCACCCTGCCATGCTGTAGCACAGGTAACTTGAGCACGTGCTCAATCTTTCTTTTGGTGACAAAGGGGACTTGGAGTTGTCCTCCCAACTCAGCAGAATACTTTGTACTGCACTTCCTAACTTGGTGATCTCTACCCATTGGTGAAAGTCATCTGAAATTGTTCAAAGGGTCAAAAAAGTCTTTGGGTGAGGGAGACAAAGCATGGCTGTGAAGCCTTCACTTCCTTACAGAACCAGACAAAAAATAGGAAACAATTCTTCCCATTCTTCAAAAGCTGTAGGTCCCCTAAGACTTCCAGAAGTAGCTTTTTGGTCCAAATACTTCAAATAAGTATAGGAAACTGAAGGAGCTTGATAGAGAAAGAGTTGAGAATCAGAGTCCTCTACAGTGCAAACGGCTTTTTGCGTTGCGGGTTGAGGACATTCAGTTTGTCTGGCAGATGTCTCAGGGCATCATCAGAGACTCCCATTCCTCCCGGTCCCTCTAACTTACCCTTCCTGTAGTAAGCACCCGTGTCTGGCTGTCTCCTGCTCCCCTCCCTGAAATCCCATGTACCCACAACTGCTCCTCTTGTTCTCCCCACTCGAGTGCAAGCCTACAAGTTTGGCTTGAGAAGGGACCATCCTGATGACAAGCAGCTGTGGATGGGTGAGGGAGGAGGGCACTGTGACCCAGGCGAGCGGAGTGGGGCACCAACCTTGCAGGTAGAGTTCAGAGATGCCGCAGGAGCACTTCTCCTCTAGGGAGCTCATCAAGACCCTTCCCAAGCTTTCTAGCATCCTTTTGCGGCGCAGGGTCCACATGGAACAGTCTAGAGGAAAAGGAGATGTGGTTTTCTGGGTGCAGCTCGGGGCTGTTAATAAGTTCCCAGCTGTGTGCCCCTTCCAAAATACTTGCCTTCACGCCTGATCTCAGGAGCCTCCATCCAGAGCCTGCATCCCACCCTCCCCTGCACCCCATCCTCCTCTGCACTGGCCTGCAGGGTGAATCTTCACTTCTGGCCTTCTACCACCACATACACCAGCTTCGCTCCTTCACCAGACTCCCAGGGGAGTGGGGAAGCGGCATGTCCCACACGTCCCACCACATGGGCCAGTACAGAGTGGTCTCTCATGCTGGGAGAGGAGGGAGAGGTCCGCTCCCTGCCTCTCAGGAGGCTGGAAGAGGAACCTGTGTTTCACTTTACCTGGATTTTGACCGCCCCAAGCTGATCCAATCATGGCCTTTGCAGGGCCTGGAGACCCCACTGTACTTTTGCATGCTGGCTCTGGAGTCAGGACTGAGACACACCGTTTTGTTCCCACGGGTGGGCTGAGACGGGAGAGTTTTCTGTCAGTGTCCCTGACTGTGCCATGCGCCCCTGCCATGACATCCGGGGGGGCTTTCCTGCCATTGCCACAAATCTAACACTGCAGAAAGAAACCCTAAGAGCAGGGCTCAGCCCTGCCTGAGCGGAGACGGCTCAAACGAAATGTGTGGCCACCTTCATAGAGGCAGATGCTGAAGCTGTGAGTGTGGCTGCCCTCTTGGGATGGTGGCATCACATCAACACACGCGTGTCTGCACCAGCTCTCTCCCACCACGTCCCCTTTCATGACTGGGAGGCAGCAGGGTCCCCCGTGACTACCCCCCTCTAATGCCATGGGAAGTTGGGATCAGCCTCCCGTCCCCCCCAGCCCAGGCTTCCCACCTCGCACCCGTGGGGGCACCCGGATCCACTCACTGGGTGTCAGGAGGCAGAGGTGGAGATCCACCGCGAAGGCGTCCTGGGGACAGCTGTTCTGCAGGCCGGGGGTAGGGTCCGAGACGGCAAACTGCAGCTCTGCGCTGGCATTGCCGCGGGTGCAACGGCTCAGGGACACGGGCCTGTCCCCAGAAGAGGAGTCAGAGCTCACCAACATGTCATGCACGTTTCTTCCCACCTCCAACCGCAAACCCCTCCTGGGCCTCAGTTCCTGATGCTGTTGGGGATGATGGAGAGTTTGCTGGAGCTGGAGCTGAAATCAGCTCACAGAGCCATCACAGAGATGGGTCCAGCCAGCCCCACCAGTTGGAGAAGCTTGGACAGGGCAAACTTGTTCAGTCTGACTGGCTTCTGAGTAAGATTGCTGCCTCGTTACAGCCAGCCTCTCAAAATTAAGAGTTTGTCCTCCAGGAGAAGGAGTTTTCCAAGCTACACAATATCTGCCCCTGCATTTTACTAACCTGTTGCTTCCCTCCCCACACCAGGGCTTCGAAACTTGGTCACAGCGTGCGGAACCAGCTTTTCTGGATGCGTTTGTTCAGGGCTGGACTGACAGAGTCAGCCCGTGTGAGCTCTCCCACCAAACTGCTGCCCCGACCCTGTGAATAACCACCCCGCCGAGGTTTCAGCACAGCGTTTCAGCCAGCCAGGAGCTGGAGATCTGTTTCCCAGGAAAACAAGGCGCATGGGGCTGCGCTCTGCGCACGTGTGCTTTTAGGGGAGGCTACGAACGCAGAACCACCCGTCACACTGATGGGACAGGGGAGCAGAGGACCTGAGGAGGACAGACTTAATTAACAGTCGTGATCTGGTAGACAGGAGGAAGACTACTAGTACGCCCACCAAGAGAAAGGCCCAGCCCTATTTGGTATCGAGTACACCTAGGAGCGAAAGGCATGTCGGGTTTTGTTTTGTTCTGCTGCTCACAGGGATAATATTTTTCTTTGGTTTGTTGCTTTGTTTTGTTTGTGTGGGTTTTTGGGTTGTTTTTTTTTTTTTTTTAAAAAGAAACAGTTTGGCAAACAAGCATGTACAGCTGTTAGCTGTAAAGGCTGCTTCACGTGACGCCATACTTATCCCTTGGGGTAAGCAAGTTAAGCAAGCAGTGGAGGAACAAAGTTCAATTCCTGATGCCAAGGGTGGGGAAATGTTTTCCACCGCAATGCGCTACCCACCTCTCTGTTCCCATTGCAATGCTGACGGATGCGTTCAGCCCTACAGGCTGCAGGACAAGGCAGCCAGCTCAGCGGCACGCCGGCCGGAGGCGCCGAGTGCAGGGAACCCAAAGGCATTTTCCCAGAGAAGCAACCTCACCTGTCATCCTTGCAGGGCACTGCGTAAGATGGTCCAAGGAAGTCCAAGTGTCCTCCAGCTGTGCTGGGCTCACATGTGTAAGCCAAGGCATCCACCAAGTTCTCTAATGTTGTTTTTGTGCCACCAGGAACCAAACTGGTGCTGTACACAGCAATAGCGCTGGAGCCCTCAGTAGCGGCAGAGCTGTCCTTGAAAGTCAGGTTTGTCCCATCTGGAAATGCCAGGGGAATAAGTATGGTGAGCATCTAGATAGTGTTAGGCTGAGCCTTGAGCCCGACAGGACAAGCTGGTAATGAGGAGAACTCCAAGAAAGGAAACAGAAGACAAAAATAATGGTGGTGACTGAGGCCAAGTAAAGCTGTAAAGAAGCGACTGCTTGCTGTGAACACGGGTTTCCAAAAAGATCAAGGTTCCTCTGAGATGCAGAGTCCACACAGCCCATCCAGAATTTAAGGTGAAAAAAAAATAAATCAAGACAAATGAGTGTGCTGAGCAAACACCACCTCAGGACCAGGAGGAGGCAGCAGCACTGCAGAGCTCAGTGAGCATCAGTGAATGCGGCATCAGTGAACGACACAACAGTCCTGATGGACCCTGCTTCTCCTGAAAACCCCCATGTCTTGGTACTGGCAGGAGGAGCTTTCAGTCCTCCTGGTCCCTCTGCCCTGCACAGGGAACTCAGCAAGGGCATGGAGGAGGATTAAGCACCTTCTCAGCTGGAGTGTGACAGAACAGTCCAGGCAGAACAAGGAGAGAAAAAACCAAGAATAAAGGACAGGAAAGGCAAGGAAGATTTGTTCCCCATGCCATGCACCCCCCTCCATCCCTTTCCTCAAAGCTGTTCAACCACCTGCCCATTTGTTTGAAGACAGACCACATGCCAGGTCTGTGCCATCAGCCTCACCGTGCCCATGCCCTCCGTCCAGTGCAAACACAAACAGCCCTGTGGCTCCAATGGTGCCCCTCAGTGGGACACTGGCATGCGCCTTGCCCTCCATCCCCGAGAAGAAGACCAGGCTGAGACCTCCCAGGCTGGTGCCAGGCTTCCCCTCCAGCTCAACGAAGCGGTAGGGGGTAGTGCCGCTGGCCAGGCACAGCTCGCTGATGCGGACGGTAGGAGGGACCAGCAATGAGGAGCTGCTGCAGAAGTTCTCCCCCAGCGGTGTCACCATGGTCACCTGCAGGGAGACACAAAAGCTGCTGCCACCACTTGCTGCTCCCATTTCCTCAGGTGGAGTGATGGCTGCTCACGGCGTTAGCTCTTGTTCATGCCTCCCATGGCTCCCTGGGGAGGCCCGAAGAGGATGTGGTTGTTCTCCTTCACACCAGACACTCTGACTCCCACCATCTGTTCAGGCGTTGTCCTGACTGCAGGGTCCCATCACCATGCATCCCCAGCACTGCTTTTGCTCCCACCCTCAGGACTAGGAACAATTCTCTTTCCCTACTGTTGGGAGCACTTTCTACCCTTGTGTTTCCAGCCCATGGCATCACTTCCTTGTGGTCCTCTCCCACTGCAAACCTCCCTTCGAATGTGACTGTGGTGGCCACTCAGCACCTCCCTCCCACCAGCAGACATCTTCTGCTTCTACAGTAGTTTTACTACCCCAGTTTTGGACCTGAGCACACCTCTGTTCTGGTCTGATCCCAGCAGGCATCAGCAGTGGAACAGCAAAGCCCTCCCTTACCCATCTTTGTGCAGGACAAGAGTACATACTCTGTCATGTTCCTTCAGGGGGACTATCTGAAACTAGACATTTTGAAATAAAAAGGAACAGTTCAGATGAATTAACACAAATCAGTCACACCAGTGGTTGAAGCATGTCTGTCACACATCGGCCCTGCAGGAAGCTGGGTTTCAGGGACGTGACGTGCCGTACCACCCATCCCAAAGGTGGTACCAAACAAGCAGGGGTGAAGAGGTGGCTCCACATCTGGCTCAGGGTAACTCGAGAGGCCAGGATGCTGCCCAAAAGCATCTGGGATTGGGGCCATGTAAGCTGTCTTCAGAGGTCTCCTGGTTCTGAGCCACGCTGCACAGGGCAGGGAGCTGCTACCTGGCCAGGTGAAGTGGACAGGGATGTGAGCGCTGGTGAGAGCATCAGTAGATGGCAGGAGGTCGATGTGGCTCACCAGAATGCCCCGCGCTCCCAGATAAAGGATATACTGAAACACAACCATTGCCCTCCCAGTGACTACGGATGGGGAACAGACATCTACCCTCCCAGTGACTATGGATGGAGAAAGGATGTCTGCCATCAACCCACCTGAAAGCTGCTCTGGAGCTTTGTGCTCAGGCTGTGGCAGCGGCTCAGAGACTCATCCTCAGTGCTGTGAGAATCGTTTTCGTACAGGATGCTCTGCCCTGGTACCAGCACTTTGACCAGCTGCTCAGCCTTCTCTGGCATTCGGGACGTGTACACCACAGCGTCCACCAGTCCCTCTGCAGTCACGGCCATGTTCACCTCATAGAGGGTGGTGTTACTGTGGTAGAGAGCCACAGCATCTGCCCCATTCTGGATGGAGTTGGGAGGCAGCTTGATCATGGGTGCTGGGCGCATTGCGTTGCTCCCCACCAAGAAGTAACCCAGCTCATCTGTGTGGTGTCCAGACAGGTCCAACACCCGGTAGGCCCGGCTATTTTTACCTTTGTAGAAGACCAACCAGTATCCCTGGAGGTCGAAGCGTGTCTGTCCAGTGTAGAAGAGTTCAATGTACTCTGCATCCTCTCCTCCCCCGGGGCTGTCTGGGTTCACCTCATTGATAAGTACCTTGGCCACTTGCGCTGAAGGTTCTTGAGTCCCTTCTGGTATCTCTGATGGGACACCTTGGAAAGCAAAAATATCACAAATACAGGACTAAGCACAGAGCCCCAGGGAAACAACACAACGTCACACACTATTTTGCTGAGGTGAGACCAAATTCAGCAAAAGACTGAGGATGCTGGCTCAGATCTTTATCATCTGTGTGCTCCATACTCCTTAGAAGAGCCCTGGCAATGCCGCAGCTGTAACAACAGAGCTTGCTGCTATTCCAGATAATGAGCAATATGGGCTGTAGTAACTGGATGTGATAGAATTGGAGGGGATCTTTGCCTGAGCTGGGGAAATGGAGGGAGGGACGTGTTCTGCCTTTAGTGGAGCTAGACCCACATCTCCACCCTCAAATACATCATATCCTCCAACCTGCAAGAATGATGACCGGTACCTGGAGGCAAGTCTGGCACATTAGCATCCTTGAAGCAGGAGCTCTCTGTTGTGATGTTCCTTCTGTCAAAACTCACAAGTCTGGGAGTCTGTAGGAAGGTCTTGAAGGCTAGCAGCAGGCTGCTCCGCTGGTCCTCCGACTTAGCAGTTAGCAGAGCGGTGAACACAAGCCCCAGGTCCTGGCAGGCTGCCTTTGGCTCTGCAGAGGCAAACAGAGAACTGCCTCAGGTTCCTCCTGCTGCCAAAGACCCAGTTTCTCCTGGAAAAGGAAGTGAGCTCACCAGCTTGTCTCTACCACAGCCGCCCTCCTGGTCAGACTGACTCAGGGCAGCTCATGCTGTCTGCACCAACGCTGTGAGCTCTGCCCATGCCAAGGGGCATCCTGGGACCAAGTCACACAGCGCACCCAGGCATTCTGCTCATCCTTTTGAAGCCCTGTAGTCCCAACAGTGAACAGAACACCCTCTCCAGGCTGTGTCTGAACATGAGCTAAATCTAACGCCACTGACAATGCAGGCTGCAAAGTCATGGCGCTTCTTCACGTGTCTGCATGTGTTCACCACGCTCGCAGATTAACCTGGTAAGGATGTCAGAAAAGCAACACATAAGGCCACTTGCATTTCAGCTGCAGCTTAGTTCCTATGGATCATAAGGTCAGCCAGGCAACAAACTCCTGGTCGAGGTGTCAACCCTGTTGCCACATCTGCCTGAGTGCAAATGCTCAAGGCCAAAATAGCTGGTGGTCTGCAGATGAGAATTGACGCGTGTTGGCGGAGCTGCAGGCGGAAGCGCGCTGCAGAACATGGAAAAACAGGACCATGCTCTGCCTAACACTTGACATTTCTGTCATCAGCACCAAGTTCAAACTAGCCGGGATCCAAGCCAGGAGGGTGCAATACAACAAGAAGCACAGGGCTGAAAATCAGAAGTGAATGGGCATTCACTGGGAATGAATGGGAAAATCGGAAGTGAATGGGACTGGTGGTCCCTGGACTGCCCCGCTCCTGTGCCCAGCTCACCTTTGAAGTAGGCGGCAGAGACTCCACAGCTGCAGGATCCATCAAGGGCCTCCACCAGAGTCATCAGGATCTCTTCTGACTTCAGGAGCCACTTCTGGCAATCTAGGAAACAAAGCCAACTGTTACCCACCCAGTGCAGCCTTGGTCATGGGATCCAGCTCATTCTGGGATGGGTGCAGCTCAGCTCCTGCTTGTCACTCAGAAGGCACGAAGAGGCTTCTCTTCACACTGAGCAGTTGGGTGTGGGAATCGAGACTGGAGAAGCTCAGCTCGGCAGGGGTTGCCACAAAGAAAAATATTGCAGAAAATTGTCAGACGTCCTAGCTGCGTTTCCTTTGGTGTTACATTCACACACCCCAGCACCACTCCGGGAGGTCTTCCTGGACAGCTTTGTGTGTGTGCTCTTGTCCTTAGGAGGTCCTGCCTACAGAAGCAGCAACAACTAACACCCACCTGCTACACGAAGGCAGAAGGAGAGAGTCTGGCTGAAGCGTTTGCTGGGGCAATCATTGAACTTGCCAGGGGTGGGCCTGCTGAGGATGTAGGACAAGGAGTCCCGGGTCACGGAGCAGCAGTTGCACTGGCTCATGGACACATCTCCCAGCTGGTGCCTGCAAGAGACAGACATGTAAATGAAAGAAAATGTGGAGACCTGAGTTCTCTTCACCCACCAGTCACACCTGCCTGCACCAGGGGATGAAATTACCTGCTTACACTCTTCTGCCTTCCAAGGTTTGGAGAGTTATTCCATCCTCATCAATATGTGCTTGTCGCAAAAAAAAAAAGCCCGAGAGCTCACTAAATCTTGAGAGAGAAGGGCTTCATCCAACCCTTTCTCTTCTAGCACTGGCTGCTTTTTTGAACGATCTGAAGGCAAGCAAGATAGTACAGATACACTCATACTCAGCCTGGGACCACTGGGAAGAATGGTGTGGTGCAGCTAGAGAAACTGGGAAGGCAAACACCTGAGGTTGAAATGCTTGAGCAAGGACCCTCAAAGCAAAGGCGAAGAGCATGACTGGAGGTTGGACTAGATGATCTTTAAAGGTTCCTTTAAACCCAAACTATTCTATGATCCTATGAAGCCCCGCTGTGAGGAGCTGCACAGAGCAGAGCTGCTCAGAGCTTCTCAGGAAAGGAGAGCACCTCCTTATGGGACAAGTGCAGGTTTTGTTTCACAAGAAGGAGGAAGATGAGCAAAGGAAGGAATAAGAATAGGCTGTGAATAAGTGGCGACCGTGCCACAGGAATAAACTACACCCTTTCCTGATGCAGTTGACTCCAATGGTGGTCTCAGATGGTCTTTTCACAGGCCCATCCAGAAAGGGTGAATATCCTCCAGCTACAGAGCCAGGACATTGGTATTTAGTTGACAGTTACACACAGAGGTCAAGTCTGGCGCTTTGCCATCACAGCCATAGACAAGAGCTTGCCCAGATTTATTTTTTTTTGCTTATTGCCTGATTCTACACATCCCACCCCATCTTCACATGCATAACTTTATTCTACAACAGTACAGCTGCACCAGGACTGCTGTGGAGAGGGGGACGCCTACAAAGCCAGCCCAGGCAGCGGAAAAAGGCTGGGACTCAATGCCCTCATGAGGAGATCCTGGTCTGGAGGCGGCGCTTGTCTTCCAGTCCTGACTGGGGTTTGGGACAGCAGGCAAGGGTGGCTCTGGTGCCGAACTCTCCTCCCAGCCCTGCCCAGCCTCTCACCATTTTTTCTTGTAGGCAGGTCTGCCAGGGGTCAGGGTCTCCAGCAGCTCAGGGTTCGGTTCCTCGTTGTTTGTATACACGAAAGCATCCAACAGGCCGGTCACTGGCAGCGCCTTCCCTGGGACAAAACTGCTGCTGTTGCCTCTGTAGAGGGCAATGGCATTGGGGCCACCTCTGAGGACAGGACAGGTGGTGTTCTCTGGGAACGGCAGATCCACTGCACACCAGCAAGGAAAGGAAGAACAATGGCACGTGAGCAACACATGAGCCACACCTACTATGTAGGAAACCAGCATCTCTCCGGTCCTGGAGACCAGGATACAGGAACTCAAAAAGTGGCTGAGGTTGTCTGGTTATTGCAAATTTGGCATCCGCTGCCCCATCTTTCTGCTCACTAACATTTCTCACGTTTGCTCAGCCTGAATTTCCCCATTTGTGGCCAGATCCATGGCATGCAGGAGGCTGAAGGGGGAAATCTGTGCAGAGTTTGCCCTGCTATTTTGGTTCTGCAAACAAAGAACCTGATTTATGCGTAAGCAGGGGAACTGGAAAGCAAGTGCTGATGTGACTTTGTCGACAGTAAAGTCGATTTTTAATTCTAAAAGACATCTGCAAAATCCACTAACCATTCAGATAGTAGTTGCTTTAATAGTAGACAAAAATATTTAAGAATTTCCATTTTATTCTAGCATTTAACCGCCCATGTTTTTTTACAAACACAACCACTCTACACGTACACGCACACATATTCAGCAAAGGCCCAAGACAGCAGCACACAGAATTAAGGTTGAGGTTTGGTGGAGCTTCTCCATTTAATGAGCTTCCCAATTTTTTTCCTTGTATTTACTGTTCCCTTCACAAGCTATTTCCCCAGCACCCAGTAGGAACTGCTGAGGCTATTATATTTCAATGCTTCTTCCTGCATAAATGGCTTCGGGGAACAAACATTAAAAGAGGAACCGCAAGAGGCAGAGGGGTAAGGAGAAGCGGTTACTCCTTGAGAAGTGCCACCAGGGCACCTGCATGCTAAGGGGCAGTCCTGTTTTCCTGTGCCTGACTAATCTGGTGGCCTTCTATGATGGGGTGACTGTGTTGGAGGATAAGGGAAGAGCACTGGCTGTCATCTGTTTCCATTTCTGCAAGGCCTTTGACATTGTCCCACACAACATCCATGTCTCTAAATTTAAGAGATACAGGGGTGATGGACGGACTATTCAATGGATAAGGAATTGGCTGGATGGCCCCATCCAAAGAGTTGCAGTCAACAGATCTATGCCCAAATGGAGATCAGTAGCAAGAGGTGTCCCTCAGGGGTCCATCCATCTTCATTAGTGACATAGGCAGTGGGATTGAGTGCACCCTCAACAAGTTTGCGGATGGCACCAAGCCGAGTGATACAGTTGACATGCTAGAGGGATGGGATGCCATCCAGACGGACTTTGACAGGCTGGAGGAGTGCGCCCGTATGAACCTCATGAAGTTTAACAAGGCCGAGTGCAAGGTCCTACACCTGAAACAGGGCCAGAATCAGTCCAGACTGGGGGATGAAGGGATTGAGAGCCGCCCTGCAGAGAAGGACTTGAGGATAAAAAGCTGGACATGAGCCAGCAATGTGTGCTGGCAACCCAGAAAGCCAACCACGTCCTGGGCTGCATCACCAGCAGCATGGCCGGCAGGGTGAGGGGGGTGATTCTCCTCTACTCTGGTCTCGTGAGACCTCACCTGGAGTACTGCATCCAGCTCTGGGGGTCCCAGCCCAAGAAAGACATGGACCTGTTAGAGCAGGTCCAGAGGAGGGCCACGAAAATGACTGGAAGAACCTCTCCCATGAAGAAAGACTAAGAGAGTTGGGGTTGTTCAGCCCGGGTAAGAGAAGACCCTGGGGGGACCTTATTGTGGCCTTTCAGTACTTAGAGGGGTGTTATAAGAAAGATGGAGAGAGACTTCTGACCAGAGCTTATACTGATAGGAGAAGGGGTAATGTTTTTAAACCGACAGAGGGTAGATCTAGATTAGAAAAGCAGGGAAGAAAAGTTTTATGATGAGGATGGTGAGATGCTGGAACAGGCTGACCATAGAAGTGGTGGATTCTCCCTCCCTGGAAGTGCTCAAGGCCAGGTTCAACAGGGCTTTGAGCAATCTGATCTAGTGAAAGATGTCCCTGCTCGTGGTGGGTGGGGTGGAACTGGGCATTCTTTAAAGAACTCAAACTGTCCTGTGATTCATTTGGAAGTTTTCACATTGGCATCTGTCAAGGGAGAACTTTTGCTCCAGTGCTCTCACAGCCTAAAGCTCTCTGCAGTGGCAGGCAGACAAGCCTTACAGAGACAGGACTAACAGCCAGGGCCATTTTAAGAGCTCCTGTCCCAAATTTGGAGTGGTCAGGTTAAGTCAAGTGGTCAACTTCTTGTAGAGTGTTCAGCACAGAGTCACTATGAAAGTAGCCTTCCAGGATGATTAAAATGTAGCCACACAGCGTCATTGGGTGTTTTTTGGGGGAAAACCTTCCATGAAAATGTGTGCGCAGTATGCTTGAGACATCTTGACAAAGCCTCATTGGAAAAAAATGCCAAAGCGTATCTCCAGGCTCCTTCTGGACTTGAGTGAGCCTTGGGGAACAGTTAAACATAATCCTTAGAAATTCCCGGCTTACTCTGCAAGCTGGTTGTGTTTCCCTGTTGCTTTCTTGGAACCCCCTTAGCCTACTGACTGCTAACACCCCCTGCCTGTCAGAGGTCAGAGCAGAGCCTTTCCTGGTGAAAAAAAGCAGAACTCAAGTGGACAATCAGCTCTTCAGCTTGGGGTGAGAGAGTATTCAGAGCCATTTGAATTGTAAAAAGAAGCTTGACTGATTTAAAAAAAAAAAGTCTGAGTTGCAAAAGTGTTTAAATTTTTATGGGAACCAGCTTCGCAAGGGATAAATACACTTCTCGACTCAGAAATAATGAGTCAGTGAATTACACAAGACATCTGCAGAGTCAGTGTCTCCAGCTGCCAAAATCTTCTTTTGAGGTACCTAAAATAACAAGATATTTCTTCCTCCTCCAGTGGCCTGGAAGAAATTTTGGATTTTGGGAGGAAGTTTAGATCGCAGCTTCACACAGCCCATCCACTGTGACCTACATTTGCAGATGGCGCAACGGAAGAAAAGCCCTTGTCCTTTTCCGAGAAGAGAGCGTGTATCTGCTGTGAATGACACACAGAGAAGAGGGGACAATTCAAGGAGACGTGGCGCAGCCAGGGTCCCACGGCAGGCTGGCTATGGGGCTGGGAGCGGAACCACGTCCTCCTCAGCAGCAAAGGCACATGTGGGCTTCTGACTGCCACAAGGTCCATCACCTGGAGATCTGCAGGTCTACCACCACTGCGAGACAGTTGTTTGTCCTGAAACCACCTCCTTCTACCTTCTTTTGATGCCCTTTAGTTCCTGTACAGGTGGAAAGAGCAAGCAAGCGATCCCTGCCCATTTTCTTCAGGCTATTCGCATTTCTGAAACTTCTGTCAGGGCCCTCCTGGGCTTTCCCCTTTCTAGGTATACTTCGGTATTTCTACGGCGGAAGCATCTCCAGAGCACTATCCATCCTAGCTGACCCCCACAAAACACAATTAAAGATACAAGCAAACCATGAATTTATGCAGTGGCATAAAAGACAGAGCCCATGCTTTCCTCTCCTCCTAATAATTTCTACTATTTAATATGTTTTTTAGAATCATAGAATCACTTGGGTTGGAAGAGACCTTCAAGGTCATCGAATCCAACCATAAACCTATGCCAAAATCACCCCTAAACCATGTCCCTCAGCACCACGTCTACCCAACTGAATTTTATATAATTCCTTTTCCTATAGTTTCTAATATTTTATTTGCTTTCTCATCTGCCACTGAGTTCTGAGCCACATTTTTCACTGATCTCTCAGAATGCCAAACAAGAATAAAACCAGACAGCATCTCCCAGCCCCAAACGTGGCTGATCACTCTCCCACAGCTCCGAGGTAATCAAAAAACAGTCCTTACCTGGTGTTTTGCTTTGTGCGGGACCGATCAGAAGTAGCCCATCCAGTGAGGTTTCACCATAAACATCCATGGTGAAATAAACATCTTTGGTCCGACCATCGATCAGCACCAGAACAACGTCCCTCAGCACAGTGGAGTGGGGACCCTGAAGCTCTATGAACTCGAACTCTTTGGAAGAGGACGCAGGAAAGACCTCGCTGATCAGGACGGCAGATGCATTCAGCTGAGAAGTTAGGATGCAGTGGTTTTCTGTGCCTGGAGTGGGCACGGCCACTTGGAAGATCCATTGAGAATCTGCCCCACGGCACCTTTCTATTGACTTATCCGTGGTCCTGAAGGTGGAGTCCTCCAGGAAGGGCTCTCTGCCAGGGGTCAGTACCCTGACCAGCGTATCTGCTCTGTCCGTCTTCTTAGTCTTATAGACCAAGGCATCTACTAGTCCATAACTTGTGACACTCATGCCCTCCTTGTAGTTCCCTTTTCCATAGTAGAGAGCAATAGCGTCGGGGCCATTCTGGATGGTGTTCTTAGGAATAACTACAGCAGGGTTCACGGAAGAGGAGCCAATGAGAAAGAGCCCTTGGCTGTTAGTAACTTTGCCCTGGAGGTTTAGAACTTTGTAGGCTCGGTTTCCGTTGCCATTGTAGAAGACCAGATAGTAGCCATCCAAGCGGGCTGTCTGACCGCTGGTGTGATAGACTTCCACAAACTCAGAAGTGTCCTCTCCTGGGCTGTCAGCATTGACTTCATTGATCAGAAAAGTATGATCTGCTTTCTGGTCCCTGGGGGTTTTTATGAGATTCTGAGCAGCAACCTTGGGAAACCAGACGTACCCGAGTACCATCAACCCAACCAGCCTGATATCTCCCATGAGGAAGGCTAGGATTTCTGTTTCAGCTCAAATCTAGAGGAGACTTGAACCTCCACAAACAGGGCACAGAAATAGCCGCAAACAGAGCGCAGGAGGAAGCTGCCACCACTCGGCTGTCGCAAGGCAGCAACGCCAGGCCACTGAGCTGGATGCTGACTGGCAGAGGCACTGGCAGAAGCACTGGCAGAGGCAGGCACGCTTCTTCGGGGACGTCGTGGTTTGCACAGCAAAGCAGCAACCCCCCAAAAATCAGACTGGGAAGGGTATGGCTTGAACAAGAGATTTCCCAGCTCCAGCTCCTTTAAAAGTCGGGGAGGGAAAGGGGGGACGGATGCGGGGGAAGGAGGGGAAAAGAAGAATCATGTTAGGAAACACAGAAACACATCGGTGACATTTAACAGCCCTAAAGCCCCGTGATTTTTCCTCCCTGTGTTTCTCCAGAGGTTTCCCCAGATGACTGCAATGGGACAAGGGCAGCAGTTTTCAATGTTTGAAACCCTGAGACTCGTGTGAACACTGAAAATTGTACAGGTTAACAGTTATTTTCCCGGGTCCAAGTTATTCCACGGGAATTAACACAAAATGGCACTCAAGGTGATAGTAACCACCTCATCCATGGAAGTGAGGGTGGGGAAGGAGAGGACAGAGGGGTCTGGCTGGGTTTTTGCAGCGTGTTCCAGCCGGGTGCCACGGCCTACCACACCACCCACGCCTGTGGGCACAATGCACCCGAGATATCTCCTCGCAAACAGGAGGAAACAGCAATAACTCCAGAGCACGAAGCCGAGGGTGATTCCACACAGGAACAGCCACCAGTGGGGAGGTGGCCCTGAGCCATGCTGCCCTGTGACACCCTCCCCTCCTGCTGCGCCCAGCAGCCCTTACCCTTGTCCGCTCCCGGGCAGACGGAGAAGCCCACGCGCGTCTCGTGCCGTGGCTCCTTGCTCTGCCGTCAGATGGTCACTATGGAAAAGTTCTTTGTTCCCTTTCAGGCCCAGTTCATCCCCAAAATCACCATCAACATCAACCCCTCTGGCAAACTCTCGCTTCTGCCCAGCTTTCCAAGAAAAAGACACGGTACCAGCTCCTCCTGCTCAAACCCGCCCCCACGGGCGCCCCGTTCCCACGCTCTCTCCCCAGTTCAGTTGAAGGCGGGAGGGAGGAGGAGGAGGACACCAGGGAGCTCCTGGCCAGGGGTGTGCGTGGGGACAGCAGGACAGCGGGACACCCACCAGCTGTCGGGAAAAACCGCAGGAAAACAGTACCGCCCGGCCCCGTCCCTCCCCATCAAGCTGGAGAGGCTGGCGGAGCGGGGGGGACCCCCCAGCACGGCGGGGACCGAGCGGCGACCCCCGGCAGCGCCCTGCGGCCGCTGCGAGGTGAGGAGGGACAGGCATGGGGACAGGGACAGGGACGGATGGGGACAAGCCCAGGGAGGCGGCCCGGCTGCCGGCGGGGCTCCTCGGGGCGCCCGGAGCGGGGTTTCGGGGCTCAACCCGGGCCGCCGGGAGCGGGATCTGCGCGACACCGCCCGCCGCACATCCCCCGCGCAACCCCCGCGCATCCGCCGTGCACCACCCGCGCATCTCCCGCTTATCCCTCGCGCACCCCCCGCGCATCCGCCGCGCGGTCCCCGGGCGGAGCGCAGAGAGCGGGGCCGCTGCCGGGGGGTGTCTCGGCCCCGCCGCCNATGGATGGATGGATGGATGGATGGATGGATGGATGGATGGATGGATGGAGGTTTACCAGTTGTGTATCCATGCCCCGACTCCACTGAACTCCCCTGCCAGGACTTGGTGGCTGGAGCAGGGCTGTGTGGTGGTGCTGGGAGGCTGGGCCCAGCCTGCCTTAGTGGCAGCGGCAGGGCTTTCCCATGGGATTGCTCCCCGCAGCCTCCACGAGACACTCTGCTGCCTTTCTGCTCTGCAGGATGCAGCGCCCGGCCTGGCCGGATGCGAGGGGAAGAGCAAATACCTGTGGGCATCTATCTCCCAGCCCCCCCCTCAAGTGGCACTGGGACCTCGCTCCCTGAGCGGCAGGGAGGAGGCAGGCCTGGCCTTCCTCTTCCTCCCCATCAACTCGTGGGTCCTGCTCCCCTGGACCTGCTCATGGGGATGCCCAGTCGCCCTTCACTGGATCTCCCTGTGGGGAGATGTGTGTGGTTAGTGCCTCGCTCCACCGGACACAGGGACACGAGGAGGTCCTGGGGATCTTGCTCTGGGCTTGACTTGGCGCCAAACATCCATTTGGCGAAGTGGCTGCTCCCACAGCTNGGGGGGTGGGGTGGGGTGGTGCTCTGCCAGAGGGGCTGCATTTGCCCTAGGTCTTGCTGGCTTGGCTGGGGGGATCTGTGCCCCCACTGCCTCAGCATCTTCATGGGATCTGCAGTTATTCCGGGAGGAGAGGCTGCGCCGCAAGGGGCAGGATGCGCCCCTGAAGTGCTCCTTGGGATGTAAAACAGTGCAAGGTCACCTGGACCGCAGGGAGGGGACACCTCTGCAGTATGAGCTTTCCCCCAGACTCCAGCCGGAGCAGACTCTGGCAGTGTGCATGTCCCCAAAGCAGCGCTGGCACAATTCCCACTCCGGACTTGAGCAAAACGAATTCCCTGAGCACACAGAGCTGATGGCTGGGCCTGAGCACTCTTCCTGACTGCTCAACAACCAGGTAGTAAAGCAAATAATATTCCTCCTGACAGGGTTTATTCAGTTTAATATCACATTTTTGAAGGCATTGTATTTATGCAATCGTGAGGCTCCGGAATTACAAAGGGCAGGGGAGAGTTGTTGGGGAGAGGAAACACCCTTACCCAGAAGGGCCCTGACTCATCCCGTACCAGGATCTGCAGTGGTGCTGCAATCAGGCTCCAGTCACTCCCTGTCATGCCTGCGGCATGTCCCAGACCCGCTGTGGTCCCTGCTCCCTCCCTCGTCCCCTGCGTGCTCAGCCCTGGGGCTCGCTTCGCCTGCCACTGCTCTGTGCTGCCAGGCTCCCCTCCTTCCAGTGGGGAGCACAGCCTGGACCCCCAGGAAGCTCCTTCTGCCTGCCCGTGCCTTCTCCAGCCACTCAGCAGCCTGCCAGCCTGTGGGGAGGCAGAGCAAGGCGGGATTTGGGGACAGGAGACCAAAGGTCCTGCTGCGAGATGAAGGGATCCTCCATGGAGTTGCCACTGCGAGGAGCTGCTGGCCATGTAGTGAGCAGGGACGTGTCGGGGAGAACCTGGCCCCGCACAGGAGAAGCACAAGGGTGACAGGGCAGGACCTGGGAACGTCCCTCCTGCTCAAGTCCCGTTTGTGGCCACCAGGGTCAGGCACATGGCTGATGCCTCAATTCCCTTTGTATCCAGTCTTCCCGGGAGGGGGGTCTGCGGCACCGGGAAGAAAGCTGCAGCTTTTGCTGGATTTGGGCAGGTCCATGTTTGCTGGCTGGCTGGGCTGGGCACTGCCACGTCTGCGCCGACAGTGAGCATGGCATGAGGCAGCTTTGCCAAGGCAGAGCTCAGCAGCACAAGTGCACGTGGCCCGGCAAAAGCTTTGCCCACCTCGTTAGGAGAAGGCGCCTTGCTGGCGGAATGTATTTCCTACCTGTGTTCTGACTAAGCTCAGCCAGTCGGGCAGGAAAAACCCAGAAGGCTCAGGTGCTGCATGAGGGCACGTTTTTCTCATGTCAAAAATACACCCTCAGTGGCAGCCGCTTTGTTCGGGTGCTGGAGCGTGGGCAACCCATGCCTGGGTAGGTGGTCATACCACGGGGTGGGACCCGCAGCCGGTGGCTGAGGTCAGAGGTGGCTGAGCCTGAGAGCGTGGGGGACAAGGGGGAGCCCCCATTGGTGCCCCTGAGGCTGAGGGGCACTGGTGGGACCCACGAGGAACCAGCTGGGGCAGAACTGGCTCCAGCTCTCTCCGGCAACCCCCCTGGGGGCACTTGGCCAAGTTCATGCCCAGCATGGTGCGCTGTGCCCCCCACCACCACCACTTCCACCCCGCAGTCGGACCGGGCTCTGTTGGGGGGACGCTGTCGGGCTGGGGGGAAGGCAGGGTTGTGGCCAGACCCAGGATGGTGGCTGTGGTGACAGCAACCACCACAAGGTGGGTGGCCGGTGGTGGGTGCTCAGCACTGTGCTGCAGCACTGAGGGGGAAGGAGGGCTCCCCATGGCCATGAGCATCTTGTCTGGAGGGTCAGCGGTGGCCACCACAGCCAGATGGTCAGCCGTGGGTGCCCCGTCCTGCTGGTTGGGTGGCCGTGGCCAAGATCCACTGGGTGGGTGAAGCAGGGACAGGGCAGGGGGAGGCGAAGGGAAGAGACGCGCCATGAGGCTCCGCTCGCTGACTAACAGGCACAGAGAGCTCAGTGTTTATTGGTTTCGCTCCAAACGGGTTGTACAAGGAACACGCTGACTGCTGCACAGGCAGACGTGCTCGTCACTGCAGGCTGCCTCAGCAGCATTCCCGGCATCCCAGCAGCATTGCCCAGCTGCGTGGAGCGGGTCTCTACCAAACTCCACCGGCCAACGCTGCTGTGCTGCCTGCCAGGCTCTGCCTGCGCCCGCGCTGCCGGCGAGACCCCAGCCAGCGCCAGCCCGAGCCCGCACAGGCACCCACATCCCTTGGCGGTGCGGGCAAAGGACCTGGTGTGCTCCGAGCCAGCGCGGGACGCAGCGGTCCCCAAATGTCTGCTCTGCTGTCACGACGGAGATGTCTCTGAGCCCCGACCCTGCAGTTAACAGGACTTTTCCATTTTTATCGCTACTCTACACTGCGGTGAGACCGCGCAACTAGCGAGCGCTGCCTCTACGGTTGCTGCTGCAAAGCGAGTCTAACACGTGCTGCCCTCCCAGTTCCGGAGACCTCCTTGCTGCCTCTGGCAAAGCGCTTTTGGAGCTGCCGACCTGACCCTTGCAGGCTGGAAGACACCAGGCATTGACTGCTGGGTAAGGGAGGGGACGTACCCATCAGGGGGGCCAAGATGTGAGGTCCTCAGGTGGGGTTTCACAGCGCCCAGCTGGCAGATGCTCCCCACTTCTAGGATGAGATGTCGGGGCCTGGGGGGAGTGCAGGGGCAGTTTGACGAGTTGCAGCCTCCCCCTGTCCCCTTCCCCTTTGACAAAGGGCTGGCCAGTGGCTTTGCACGCCACCAGCATCCTGCCTGGAAAGACGGCACTGAACACGGGGCAACCCTGACAGCCACTGGGAGCAGGGAACGCAAGGAATAAAAACGTGTGACTGATCCTGTCCCGTGGGACCCAGGTGATGCTCCTGAACAGATCAGCCTGGTCCTGGGGGATGCTGTCCTTCCAGGAGGATCTGCTGCCCCAGGTGAGAGCGTGGCCCTTACCTGTCCTTCCTGCTGAACCCACCCTTGCCCCCATCCTGGCACCTCTCCAGGGCGAGCTGCTATTGTCCGCCTGGAGGCTATTTCCAGCATCTTTATGCTGCTCACCTGCATCGACTCTAGATGAAATCCTGAGGAAATCCTTACCATTTATCCACTTCAACTTTCTTCCTTCCCAGTCGCCGCCTAGAACGGGCATGAATTGAGAGATCTGCTGAGAGCTGGTTTGTTTTTCTTTTCTTGGCAGACCACATTCACTGGTGCTGTGCTTCCCATGGGGTCCCACTGGCACGTGTCCCAGGGAGAAAGGCGGTGGGTGTGGAGCAGTTAGAAAATGCTCCTTTGTGTACCTTTCTGCCAGCCCAGCCACAGGGAGATTAAACTGGCAGAGGACCCCAGCCCAGCTGTGGGGGCTTCTTGCCTCCCATCCACCTGTGGAAGACTCCCCATGGGACTTGCAACTCAGCCCAAAAAAAGCCAAGGAGATCTAGGGGTGAAAGCAGGGACTACTGCCTCCAAGTCTATCCTGGAGGAGCGTCACTGTACCAGCCTTCAGGAAGGCTCTCCTCCCTCCGGTCACGGCACAAAGGCAAAAAGCCTGAGGACATCAAATGCTTGCTGCAGCTCCAGGCTGAAGACACGAGAGTGCTTTGGGGACAGCCTTTACATTGCAAAGGAAGGGACTGGAAAAGCCACTGGATGGGGTTTAGCAGGCCAGATGGGATGGATCAGCAGCCCAGACCATTTCTACTGGCTGTATTTGCTCTTCTCCCCCACTGATCCTCTACCCACTGCCTCCCGGCATCACTGGTCTCATCCAACTCCTCTGACTTCCATGTGGGAGGGAGCTTTGGAAAGCCACCGAACAGGGGAAAAAAAGCTCTAAAGAAGGACATGCACCAGCGCTCAGCCCCAGCAGTCTCTGGCTTCACTCTCAGGTCACAGACTGAAACTGTACGTGACAGATTTCAGTGGGACCCCAACAGCGGGAAGCACGTCCAGCCCCTCGGTTCCACCAGGGTTTGTACAAACCCCACCTCTCCTTAGCCGGAAGGGTCAAGCCAGGCAGCGGCCAGCTATAAATGCCAGCAGTCCTCAGGTCGTGGGGTGGCTTTGGATTCTGCATGGCCTGAGACAGGCAACTACTGTGCTGATGTGCTCAAAGGGGCTGGCCAGGCCAGACCATTTGATGTTTCTTGAGATGCTGCCTTCTCTTTTTAGGCATCACCTTTTCTCTCAGTGCCACATGGTGCTGACCAGGGCCACCAGCTGGGTGGGGAGCTATGGCTGCTGAGAAGAGCAGGGAAGGGTTTGCTGTGGAATAGTCCGTCTTCAGCCGGTGAATGTCTGGCTAGATGAAGACTGTGGCTGTGCAAACAAGACGGGATATTTATTCTCAAGAAACAGCAAATGTGCCTGACCTGGCCCCAACACAGGGAAAGCTTTTTGCCTTAGCTGCAACAGAACTGCAACATTGAGTGTTCCTTCTGCCCTCGCCCAGGTATGCCCCTAAAGATGCCCCAATCCCATCCCACCCTGCCAAACCCCTTGGTTCACTCCAGGTCTCCTCTGGGAAGGCTGTGATGCCACTAGTTCTGCAAGCTGCCGTCATATGCTGTGGAAACTGGAGCTGTTGGGGAACGGAAAGGAAAAGGGAATGAGACTCGGCTGAAGATCACAGGAGTGGGATGTAGACAGAGGCTCTGGGAGGAGGAGGAGGAGCAGCAGGAGTAAGCACTGATGGGCCATGCCCTGGTTGGAAGGGAAGTGTCTACTCAGGGCCAGCTTCACTTCAAGGCAGATGACAGTAACGGTGGCAAAGGCCACTTCTTGATTGGTGGTTCAAGTGGCTCCAGAAAGCCTTGAGACCAGCAATGCCTCTGCCAGCTCCGCATTCCTTATGGAGATGCAGGCTGCGCCTTGGTGGCACCAAGAGAGTCTCAGACTGACTGGTGAGCTGCTCACACCCACGGAAACCACATAAACACAGGGCGGAGGCAGGAGCCCCACGGTGGTGGGGCAATGCAGGCAGATGGGCTCAGCCTTCGTCCTCCTCTCTGGCAGCACCCAGGCAGGGACAAGCTGGGCAGGAAGAGGCAAGCAATGAGACTCCAAGCCCACCAGGACTTGTGGTGCAATACAAAGCACAACCTGAGGTTCAGGTCATCAGCCTAGCCCTCGTGTTCTGAATCACAGAATCGCAGAATCACAGAAAGTTCAGGGTTGGAAGTGACCTCTAGAGATCATCTGGTCCAACCCCCCTGCCAGAGCAGGGTCACCTACAGCAGGTGGCACAGGATGGCCTCCAGGCGGGTTGGGAATGTCTCCAGAGTGGGAGACTCCGCCACCTCTCTGGGCATACTGCACCTCTCTGTACTTTCTCGATCCATGGACATAGTGGAAAGACAGGACAGCTGCACGGACCGCCCGCAGGCGGTTGTCACAAGCTGTGGCCACCTAACCCCTTCAGCCTGATGGACCTATACAAGTCAGTGAGTGATGGGGGGCAGTGGTAGGGCAGTGATAGGGCAGTGAGTGATGGGGGGACGACACTTACCAGCTACTGCTCTAAGCACTATCGGTCTCAGGCTGAACAGCTGTTTCAGGCCTGCAAGAAAAGAACAAAATTGAACCACGCAGGCAGTCAGTGCGACAGCGACAACTGCATCTTCAAGCAAGAGGAGAAACTGAACAGTGGTGTCACATTTAGAGGGAAGGCCGCATTCACGGGGGCAGAGCAGCAGTCCTCAGCCCAGTGCTTGCAGGTGGGACCTGCTGATTGTGCTCACAGGCTGAGGACGCAGCAGTTCAAACCAAGGTCATTGGGGAGAGCAGAGCAGCTTTTGGTCAACCTAGTTGCAGAGCTCTTTGCGTACTTACGGCTCCAGCTCAAACACTCATCTTCTTTGTGCTGGTGCAAAGCCCAGATGACTTCAGTGCCCCGAGCTGGACCTTATACCAGAACGAGCTGTGACAGAGCACAGATGAGCAAACCAGCGGCCACAGCAGATCAGGTTGTCAAAGGCCCTTCCAGCATGCAGAGGCCCGGTGCCCACTCTTGAGGAGCATCCCAGCTATGAAAAGCTGAGACTGTTTGTCCAGGGAGCGCTTGAACTTTTGCATCTACTTCAAAGGGGGTCAAAACATGCACGTAACCCTTGATGCTGGGAAGCACGAGAAGTTCTTGCTTTCAGCTACATGCAACTGTGCCAGAACAGGACATCTTCTTCCCTGCTCATCAGCTCCTGGGAGATGGTCAATCTACTTCCCTTCCCTACTCTGTGCTCGAGGCAAAAAGGGGAAGCTGCTCGAGCATCTGCCTGGTCCTGGACACTAGCTGAGCATCAACACATGGAGTGGCAGAGCCAGGCCCCCTCTCCTACTGGAGACCCAGCCTGGCGACCAGGACACGGCTTTGCCAGCAGCAATGGTCTAGGGAAGCAGGTCCCACCACGCTGTCTTCCCCCTGACATGGTGGACAGTGGGCGACATGATTTACCAGGGGCCCACACCTAGGAAGCATGAAGATTTCTCCTCCCTGCTCCCCATCTTCCTCTGAAATGACCACAGTGGTGCAGCTGCCGAGGAAAGGGCTCTAATTATAAACCAGCAGATGCTTTGCGTGTCTGAGGAAGGTTATTTCAGCTGTCAACATAACCTGATGCTTAGGGACCCTCGGTCAGCTCTAAATTGCCATGACAGAGCATTTAGCATAACCTCCCTTGCAGAGCCACAGCAAGGTTAAATCGTGTCATTACATATACATACGACACACACAACATATGCTCTATAGGACCTAATATACCATAGACAGCTAACCATCACAAACATCCCTGTAGGGGATACCTAACAATAAGTGTGCATATGTAAACTATCATAGAACCACAGAATTCCCTGGGTTGGAAGGGACCTTTAAGATCATCGAGTCCAACCATCAGCCCAACACTGCCCAACCCACCCCTAACCCATGTCCCTCAGCACCATGTCTGCCCAGCTGGGAAACACCTCCAGGGATGGCGACTCCACCACTGTCCTGGGCAGCCTGTTCCAATGCTTGACAACCCTTTCCATGAGTAAATTTTTCCTAATATCCAATCTAAACCTCCCCTGGTGCAACTTGAGGCCATTTGCTCTTGTCCCATGGCTTGTTCCTTGGGAGAAGAGACCCACTCCTCTGGCTACACCCTCCTTTCAGGTAGTTGTAGAGAGTGAGGAGGTCTCCCCTCATCCCCCTCTTCTCAAGGAAGAACAACCCCAGTTCCCTCAGCTGCTCCTTGCAGGACTTTTGCTCTAGACACTTCTTCAACCGTGCTTGATTTCATGAGATCAGCACAAATGTTTAACATGTGCTGAAGAAGGTGGAAATGGGCAGAGGATGTTCTAGATAAATACCTACACACACATCGATATACACGCATACGTTTGTCTACACACTGGGCATTATGCTGGACAACGAGCACTGCTACAAGGTGCGAAACCAAGCACCCCCAAGCCGTGGATTATAGGACCAATCTCAGACTGAGTAAGCATCGACCGCTGAAATGGAAACGAAATAAAATCCCAAGCAGGTACTTTTTAATGGCTGAACCGTGTAAAAAGAGAGCCAGCTGCCTGGCACTAGGAGGCCACACTGGGTTCCTATAGGTGCCATTTCTCCCTTTACTGTCACTTAGGTCATGGTAAACTTTGGAGCTGTAACAATTTCAGCTCCAGTCCATCAGCACAGCTCATTTTGAGGTCTCTGAGCCTGCGGTGAAGGGGCTCAGCAACAGAAATAAAACCTCTCCTCTTTGCCTCAAAGGTGCAGCCCCCGGCGTCCCTGTGCAGTCACTGAGGACAGCTCGGACAATGCCAGACCAAGCTGCAGTGTTGCCTCCAGGGTCTTACTTGACATGGACGCTGCAGCTCATCAGGATGCTGGCCAGACTCCCAGCTCCATCAAGGGCTCAGCTGCCACCCAGAGACAACGCACTGGGAAAGGCCTTTCCATGTCCACGGAGGACTCAAAGACAAGACACTGTCCCATCCCCCAGACACTCACACACACCTGGTGAACAATGGAAGCCAAGCAGGGCCTTTGCTGACATGTCAGCTAATTCTGGCCACTCACGAGACTCTCTTCCCATGCTAAGGAACAAAATGATGCCACTTCTTCCTCAGCTGTTCTCCTCTCACATGGCCAGAGCTCCTGTACCACATTGACAGGGGAAAGTAGCCCAGAACCATCTCGTGTGCCTCCACATCCCCCGTCTTCACAACTTCACCTGTCCCCAGCCCACTCCTGCCCCAGGGCCACCACGAGGGGATGCCAACGGTTGTCCTCTCACCCCAGCCCGGTAATGACATGGCTGAGCTTAGCAGAAACAGAGTCCAGAAGAGCAGGAAAAGAAAGGAAGAGGCAAGGAGAGCTATAGCCAAAACAAGATGCCCATGGAGAACTGTCTTTACCGGTAACCCTCACGGTATCTCCTGGAAGCAGTCGGGTGCTGTCTTCTTCTCACATACAGATCTATGTCTACCATCTCCTGAACCGCTTGCTCTGGAAGCAGAACAAAGAAAGATACACCTCTGTTGATAAGCTCCTTGCAGTCGTCAGCAAGCCCTGCAGGAGACTGCCTGGCAATAGTTGCCGGTGGGGGACTACGCACCATGGGAGGTTAGGAATGGCACTCCCCAGTGCTGGATATAATGGTCCAGAAATCCTGTACCGCAGGCCTCCCTCTTTCCTCAGTTGAAAATGCCTTTATCCTCTCAAGCTTGGTTAAACTTTTTAAATTTGTCGCCTTTTTTTGGGTGGTCTGTTTGGAAACCCAGCACATTAATGTCCTGAAGATTACAACTGCTGAACAGTGCAGGAGACCATCGCTTCTGCGTCCTCCAAGACTCAGGAGGGACCTGTCAACTGAGGCTCATACCTGGCCCCACACCACCAGTACAAGGCAGTCACTGTTTTCCGATAAAAATGCAGCCCTTGTGTCCACATGGAAACAATAGTCTCCAAATGACTTCATGGACATCCATCTGGCCTCCTTCTCCTCCACACTGGCCAACAAGGCCGGCCTCACACCATATGTCCATCCCGCTTTCCTGCATCACCTGCTGCATTGCTCACACAGGTCCAGGCAGCTCAGAAAAGCGCAAACCCAAAAATCACTCCCTGTTCAGAGAATCCCCCTCAGCTCGTTGCTGTTCGGTTTCTTCCTTGCCAGCTGAAAGTCTGGCCTTGTGCTTTTTGTGAGGCATGGCCCATCGTGAACCGGTATACATCCTTATTATATTAAATATGCATTTAGCATAATAAGGAGGTATACAAATAAGCTGTGGTTTCCAAAGTTAAATCTGCAGGGACTGCAGACTAAGCAAGTGGGTAAAGCAGATTTACCTGTGTGTGATAAAACAGAGGAAACTAAAATTAGGAGGGCTTCCTTCCCTTCTGCGCACACAATACTAAACGGCTGTAGAGCTGGGCAAATCAAATTTTGGCCACAGATGACTTCTTGTAAAACAAAGCATGGATTTTAATTCATTATGTTCGGGTCAAAAATGCTTGTTACGATTGTGGATAGAAGCAATAAAAGTTTCCAAATGCTGCCATCAAGAGTAATTGCCAGCAAAATTTTGTGGAGGAGGGCAGCTTTGAAGCCCACTGGCTGTGGACGGACTAGATGGGCATGAACCCCCTCCACTCCCGTCCTGGTGAACCCTCATCTATTTAACCAGCTCTGTCGACGAACGACTCAACTTTTGGGCTACCACCTTCATGTGAGGGAAGGGTCACGCTTTAAGGGGAGAGTATAAAATTTGATTTTGAAGTCCATGACATATTTGCAAGGTTCCTGCAAAGCCACACTGGTCAGGAGAAGGGTCTCTGGGCACATTGCCTCATTAAACCAATGCCCGAGGACGGCTTGGTTTCCCTGTAGGTTTGCTTTGCCTCAAAAACTAGCTGCAGGGAAATGCCCGCTTGCCCGGCAGGTTATTCCCAGTGCTCCCAGCCGGACTCTGGGTACTGACTAAGAAGGAACCAGAATACTTGGCCGGGTGCACACTTATTCATGCACTCCGTGCTTTGCCAGGAGTGGTTTTCCCCATCGCTCCTGGGTGAAGTGACAAAAGCAAACACCTGCATGGGAAAAGGTGATTTCTCCAGCCATAATCTCACAGTTTGGCCCAACTCACCAATCTCTTCCACAATATTCTCAGTGCTTCCAGGAGGAGTGGTTTTCTCCTGTTCAGAAACAAAACAAAACAAACAAAAAAAGAGTAACAACCTCAGGTGGGTGCCCCCTTGACCTGCCCTTTTGCTCTGAGAGAGGAATGGGAAGCTCTGGGGCTTTCCTGGTCATCGCTGTGATTAACACCATGGGGACAGAACCGCTGCCGTCCTGCTCTCAGCACCTGCTGTCTTCAGCCACTCCACCCAGCAAAGTGGTGTCCATCCCATCCACTGCAAGTCCTTCAGCTGTGCTGCTATGCAACCCGCTCCAGAGCTAAGTCCTTCTCCTCAGGGTGGCGGGGTTTTTTTGGGGGTTTTTTTTTTGTTTTTTAATCTTAAAAAAACCCCAACATTCAGGTAATGGTAAATTGGCACTATTTGCTCCAGAGTTTGGGAAAATGAGCAAGAACAGCCGCTGCTCATCCTCCTGAAAAGCACCACCAACGTGACTGACATGCACACAGAGAAACGACGAAGAACAAAGCTGCTCCCAAACCTGCAAACACATACTTAAAGATATTACAAGTGATATGCTTAGAGTAAGGAAATATTAGAGGTTTGCGTACACAAAAGGTTTAGACCCTAACACTACACAGCCATTGGTGCTGCAAATCCATGATGTGCCCCTGCGGCTGCACCCATCAGAGCTTCCCCTAGACATGCGCAGGTCTCCAAGAGCTGGATCGCACCCTCCTGGACTGAAAGAACAGATCCGAGAATCCACTCACTAGCACCTGTAATCCCAGATGAGGCCTTCCTAATTCCAGCTGAGTGCTGAATGCAAATATCTCGATACATCAGATGGCATTTTCTACTCTGTTCAGCTCAGCAACCATAGTGTGTATAGAAAAAGATGAATTAGGACAGGAAACGGGGTGAAATGATGTTACGAATCGCTGTAGGGGTTCACAGTTCTCAGTGGGAAACACTGACTTACATTGATCCCACGAGAGCTGGAGTGGGGCTTTGCTATTTGGGATAAGAAAGGAAATCATAGCACAGAGTGCATGAAATGGCATCCGTATTTTAAATATTGGGGAAAAAAAAAATTAGAGAGAATTTTAAATTGAAGTGTAAAAAAAAAAAGAATAAAGAACCATTTTTGGTGGGGTATTTTTTTGATTGGTTTTTTTTTTACAGTCATAAGGAGAAAATAACAAAACTCTAATTTGATTTAATACAAGTGTGAGCGATCACATTTGGTCCTGTGCACACATCCAGTATGTGCTGCCGTTATCTTTTGTGCCCTCTGCTGTCAGCAGCTTCTCACTGTGACTCCTCTCCCATGAGTTTGCCGTGTCTGCTCTCCTTTCCCTGCTCACCGCAGGACCCAGCTCGGAAACACTCATGCCCTGGGCAGAAAGAAGCTAGAAACGGTACAGAAATCATATTTCAATTGCTCACAAAACCTCTTCTGAGCTCTCCAGAACATCTTACATCTTCTACAACCCATCCTGCTTATGCCGTTAACTTGTGAGTGAGTAGGGCTGAAGGAGGAGAGCTGTGTCGGGGCAAGAGGTTGGCGGCCAGTTCGCAGGTCTGCTGGCCGAAACCAGCCCACCCCCTTTGCTTTGCTCATTCCCAGCGACCGCAAGTCGTGCGCAGTCCGTCAGCAAAACTACATACCTGAGCTACGAACCACAAACCAGGGACACAAGTGACTACTTGAGCTCGCCCGCTAGTATTTCATGTTAAGGTTGTTTTAGATTGTCTTCCTAGCCTATGGATTACACCGGATGGGCTGCGAGTCCGGCTGCCTGGGTGCTCGTGCTGCTAACTATAAGCTTAAGCTTGTAGACATGGCTTTTTCTGCAAGTGGGCACCCCTTGGGGTCACCCCTTGTAGACCCATGAAACAAACCTCTCTGAAGTCCGAGGAGCCCCTGTTAACCCACTGCTTTTGTCTCCAAGCGCAGCTGTTGGCTTACTAGGTTTCCTTGAATGTGAGGTGGTGCGAGGGTTCGTGTTTCTCACTCAAATGGCAAGCCCGAGCAGCTGAACAGGACCTGACCTTTGAGCTGAGAGAACTCCTGTCCAACATGCAGCCCTCCCCGAAGGCAGGACTTACTGCAGACCTGCTGTGTGGGTGCCTTGCGGAGCGCTGCCCGCCTTCCAGCGGCGCCTTTGAACATCGTCACCCACCCGAGGGTTTTGAACAACCTGAAGGGACCATCTGAGCCACCCAATGGAAAGGTCGGCTCCTCTGGGCTTCGCTGCTGTCCTCCAGCATCCTCCAGCTGAAGTTCTTCCAGCAGGTTAGTGCTGATGGGTGAGAGGGAACAACCAAACAAAGGAATGGAAAAATACAGAACAGACAGGAAAAACATATCCCATTAGCTCCCCAGACCACACTTTCGGAAGCCTTCCTTCTGGCAAAGGTGCGCTGTGACATTAACTTGACCTCTCTGGTTTAAAGACTGCCAACGACTCCTGCTCTCGGTTGGGATATCTGAACAGGTCATACTGGCACGGTCCTGCATTCCTGCGGGGGCCTGACTGTAACTCAATACTGTCCCGGTCAGGCGGTCCATATACTGCAGCAACCAGTCTTCGGGAGCAGGAGTCCGAGACCCCTGGCTCCTGCTTGGAGGCCGTGTGCCTCATGAATGCCGTTTGGAGAGGGCGGGTGGCAGCAGCACGCCAGGGTGACGCTGGGACAAAGGCAGGTTTCAAACAAGACAGGTTTTCCAAACAAGAGCTGCGGGTTTTCCAGGAATACCGTTCAGCAGGGGAGCCCACTGCTTGAGATCGGAAGTTGAACAAGAGCAGTCAGGAAGAGTGGATGGGAGGGTCTGACATGCCGGTGGTGTTGAACCAGCCAGCTCCCTTGGGTGCAAAAAATTTATAGGAGAACCAGAGCAGCACCCGCTGCCAGGCAAGTACGCGCAGGATCAACACGTCCCTCGCACTCAGTAGGGTATAACAAACCAGGTGTTATGCAGCTATAGCTACCCCAGCTCTCATGAACTTGTGCCTCCTAAATCCAAAAGGGTGTCTGCCGGGAGCTGGCACCCATGGATGGGGTCACTACCGCTCGACACAGCCAAGTGCAAGTGGTGGTTTTGCTCCATCGTTCCCCAGACTTACTACAAGAGATCAACTTACTGCGTCCTAATGCTCAGCTTAATGGTCAGCTCAGCCAAGGCATACCCAAAAGTGACCTAGAACACCTTCAGGGTGATTGAAGCTAAGACCCAGATCTCCACACTTGCAGTGGGCTACACACATCCTCAAGATAGCTCCTACAGCTCTGCTGGGGAGTTTTAATAAAACCTACAGAATCTTTCAGCACTTTTTTTGTGATTTCCCTCACTCAGTTTCTTTCTGGTCACTTCTCACTGTTCCCCCATCACCACTCTGGCCTTGCCCTGCTCTCGCCATCCTGCAAGTTCTCTGGACTTAACAGCTCCCTGTCCAAGTTGTCCTTTAGAGAGATTCAACCTTTAGAGGGCCTTCAACCCTCTTTGTTCAGCCTGGGGAAGTTCAATTAACTACTCAACCTCCTCCTTCCATCCCTGTTGTCCCATGACTCCTCAAATTCATCTTACGACTCCTCTCTTCCATCCCTGATGAAACCAGTATTGCTAGTCCCACCAGTTCCAGAGACTCTGGTCCTGTTTGGCTTGCTGTCCCAAAATACCTCCCCTCTCATTCTTCCTCAGGCACACTCATGTTCACTTTTCTTAGTCATCTGCTTTTCCAGTTTAATACCCAATTCTATTCCTCACAGCCCTCTAACCCCCTCTATACTCATATTGCCATCAATTATTTTCTTGCCATTCCTGCTGAAAGCCCCAGTGGCAGCAATCACCTCTACTCTTGAACTGCTTCTCATCTGTTCCAAGCTAAATCGAGAGAGTCTTTTGATTTCCACCTATTACCTTAACATTAATGTTTTATCTTGGTGTCCCTGCCGAGGCACGGTCTCTTGGATGTCCACGTCAAACTTGATGTGCCACAGGCATACTCCGTATTTTCTTAGGAAGAACTCTGCCATTTACTTTCTGTCATAGTCACCTTAGACTCCCTCTGCAACCTCAGCGTATTAATTGGCAGCTCTTGTCTTTGCACACAAGGTTTCATTAAGTCCTGGTCCTGGTCATTCACCTTCCTCATCTGATCTTTGAAGAGCTAAAAGGCGTAGATGAGCCTCCTCTTGCAGCCCCAAGCCACCCTTTCCTTAAGGCTGTTTCATGATGGGAAAATTGGCTTCCTTTTCAGAAGGCAGGCTAAGACCGTGTCTCCCAGGAGCACAATGTACTCCCCAACTGATCTAACACGTGTTCACAGCCTTTGTAGATGGCCCATGAGCAAGCTGTGTGCCTACGCTTGCCAGTGACCAAACGGTCCTTCAGTGTTTATCTGAAAAGGGAACACACTATTCTCTTTGTGAACCTGATCCTGAGGGCTGCCTCCAAGTGCTCTGCAAAATAAAGCCTACAGTGAGACTTCCCCAAGCGGAAGTGAAGAAGCAGGGAACGGAACCTGGAATTGCTAAGCCCTGATGATAATACTGCCCTTCTACTCACCAAATACCAGGAATCTAAAAAGAGCGCTATATTAAATCTTATCAGCTCCCAAATCCTGAAAGGTCAGTCCCACCTCATCAGTCTGAAGGAAGTGGTGTCTTTGGAAGAAGGAAGTCATTCTCACGTCTAGGACATTACCTTTAGGCTTATAACGGTTCCTGAAAGGGTTTAACCCAGCTTGGCTCCACATCTTGCTGTAGGCTCGTGCGCTCTTTCAGAGCACCTCTGTAATGCACCAGCATTTTTCACAAAGCCCTTCAGCTGTCTCAGACCTGAAGACAGATACATGATCAGCAGTAAATCTGTCACTCTAAATGCTGGAACATTGCTCATTACTGAGACTTGGACAGCTAGCAAACCATGCTGGATTCCCTTCTGGTGATCAGAAGATCTTGAAACTTGGTTTGTCAGAAGGGAGGCAAGATGAAACAAATGGCACTCTTGGTTTATCTGGGAGGTTGCCTTTTATGTTTGCTAGGATTCGGGAAACTCTTCCCTTTTGGGGAAGGACTCCAAAGGCTAAAGATTCGGCACACCTGCCATGTCCTGCCTCCATTGAGCCTATCAAATAGTCTGCTTTTCAACTATCTCAGTTTCTAAGGGGACACTGAAAAGTCTTTTTCAGTCCAAATCCAAGATATAACATACACAAGGTAACAAGCGGGTTTTTTGTGTTTTATGTTGTTTGGGTTTTTTTTAAACTAAAGACATGCAGGACAAAAAAGATGTGCTGTCCTTTTGGTTTCAGGGATGCAAGGCCAAAAGTGTTTAAGAGGCTGTCATGGCCCCAACTTCTATGAATGCATTTAATCCTTTAGAAAGCAATTAATACATTTTGTTTCCAGGTCATTCTTTGGCAGAAATTCACAGTTAAACTATGTGCTCTGTGAGTACTGCTTTAAATCAGATGCTCGGCAATTTTGTTCGCTAACCCACATTTTTGCAGGAGGGCGAGCCCATGCACAATCATTCCCATCTCGCCTTCCCTGTCCTTCAGGTTTTACAGACTTTACCATATTCTCATCTTATGACTTTCTCCAAGACACATTCAAAATTTAGATTCCTGCTCTCCAAAACTAAATTGAATTTGGCATTTACTGAAAAGCACAAAGATAACCAGCACTGGAGAGCAAAATCCTATGCGCGTCTACAAAAGAGGCATGGCATGGGCAGCAACAGCTCACTCCATGCTTTGTGCCAAGACTCCAGCCGGTGTCAAACTGAGATAAAACCACGTGTTGACTAACCAGTGGACTGGATAAAAAAAGATGTCACAGAAGCCACTGGAAAATCAGATGCAAGAGTGTTCAATCGTGACTGAGAAGCTGATATTTAAGGCATCCACTTGAAGACTACCTACTGTCTACATGAAATTTCCTGAAACACTCAGGCGCTGCCTAAGCGTGTTTGCAGGCATGACTGGCTTTGAGAAAGATTCCTTCAGAACCAAGGATCCACCTGAAGAGCCAGAGGCAAATGTGTAAATACAGCTTAATGACATTCACAGCAGGGTAATTTCAGCTAACAGACTCTGAATTGCCATTGTAGAAAGCTCACTGATAAAGAGGAATTCATCAGGCTGCAATAGTTCATCACCTTATGATAATGTAAATATGTGTTCACACGCAAAGAATAACCAGCGTTTCCTTCTGGAGTCAATGACAAGGACATTAGCTCTTGTAACTCCTTCCTTCAGAAGGTTTCTCTTCGTATGACTGTCAGCAAAAACTCAACGTAAGACATTGAAGATCAACTACTCTACTACCTTTAAGCCACACAATAATCACAAGAACTACCCTGACCAAGTAACAGGCATTTTGTTTTAAGGCTAATGTATATATTTGTTAATCTCCTCCTCAATTTGTTCAACTGGGATCAAATGGCATTAACTCTTTCTAGAACATGAGTCTGTCCCCAAGACCCTGAACTTGATGGGAAGACTCATACTTCTTTATTAGCCTGTGGGCCATACCAATTCTGCAAATATATTGGGCATTTTTGCCCCTTTCGCAAGCGTCTATGGAGCCTAGGAAACGAGCAAAAAGAATTCTAAAACAGTGACCTGCAAAGTGTGGTGCAGTCTAAAAACCTATTGATTTAAAATAATCGCCAAGGAAAATGCTGCGCTAACTAGCGTGAGCAAAGCAGCATTTCAACAGAGCTGCATCGCCCATTTCCACCACCAGCTCAGATCTCTCTAAACCACACTGTGCCATAAAGAGGGACGGGACTCACTGCCCAGCTGGGCGATCGATCCATCTACACAGGGATGGTAACGCACAAAATGAGTCAGCTGCCAAAGATGGCCATTCTCTCCATTGACTACAGACGGAGCCACAGTTAATTAGCTCAGGGTTTAGCCATCTAAGTTTCAGGTGCCTAAGTTTTGGCACAGGAATTCTCCTCCCACATACGTCTTCAGTTAGGCAAGTTAAAGGTTTAGGCTCAACCTCATAAAAGCACTCGCAGGCGTGGCACTGTTGAAGACTTTGTCATTCCTGAGCTCCAAGTCTGCACACCCAACTCTTCTCTTTTTCAGTGGCAATGTCATGGCTCGTCAGAGTGGTGTGGGCTGGAGGCAAGCTAATGGAAGGGAGGTGGTGTATGGTTAATTGCACCATTAATTGAGGTTATTTTAGGCATTTTATTTTTGCTCCTACCTTCAATGCTCCAAATCACACCTCTCTCACAGGGCACTTAAGTTAAATGTCTGCAGCTAGATAGTGTGAATGCCCCTGAGGTCACTTCTGCTCACCTTAGGAGGTTGGCAGAGACACAGCTCCAGATCTGGTAACACTTTGATCAGAGTACAGAGAACATAGTGATCGAAAATTCCTCTCAGTTAAAGAGATTCCCATTTATCAAAGGCTGGGACACCACCACTGTAGAGCAGAGCTTGGAGGACAAACTGCCATACTGATGTGAGAACCAGCGAGGCAGCACTGGTAGGCACGGCTAGCTGCGAGGTTGAAACCACACTGATTTTGCTGGTATCAAGAGGTTGCTTGCCTTGGTTATTTTCTTTTGCTGCTCTCAACTGTGCCTTTTGGAAGCCTGTAAAGCCCACTACAAACAACCAGAGTCAAAGACAGAAGCACAGAAACGATGCCCAGATTTGACATGGTAGATATGACACAGGTGCTATGACATTCCTAACTGTGGCCAATGGAAGAGTAAACAGGTAGTGACAAAGGCTGCAATAAGCTGGTGGCAAAACATTAGACTAAAGCTCAGCACCGGCTCAGTTGCAGATGTGGGGCCTGCTCTCACCAGCTCCGCCTAATTCAAACAGCCAGGAAAGGGAACACTGGAAGTTGGCAAGACTCTTCCAATGAGTTCTCTTCCATTAGTTTCCCCCAAAATAAAATCAACGCTTTCTACTTTTTTCCCCCCGAAGAACAAAATATCTTCTTGACTTGATACGTCCCCTTTCTTTTACTTCATCTTGACTCATCCAGCTCCATGAGCAAGTACCACATGATTAAAAATGCCTCATCACAAAGCACGATGGTGATACCAAATGGGTAACATATCAAATATAGTCAGATTATGAATAACCCAAAAGCTGAAAATTTATTTGCAGAATCTCCTTGAATAAATAAAACCCAGGGGCAGAGCTCTTGGAAATACCAAGCCTGGACTGTCTTTTGAGAGCAAAGGTCCACAGAAGACTATAAATATCCATCCTTTGCCATTCTAATATTCCTACTAATTTGTCATCTTAGACCCTTCCTTTTATCTCCTTTAACCTGAATCTTGCATCCACTACCGAAATGGGAAATCAATTCAACAAGCCTAAAAATGGGAAAGTGTATAGGATGAAAATATTGACTCACTTATTCTCTGAATGTTCTTCTATCAACTCCTGAACAGCAAGTCCACAAAAAACTCCCACATGCCATCTAACAAACACAAATGATTAAATCCACATTCTTCTCCTCTTGCTCCTCTTCAGCCTCTATCAATCCTTCTCTCCTAACATATGGGGTGGATCCACACACACACCTGCATTGCTGAGTGCTGGCTCACACAACAAACTGCCGGGACACGCTGAATTCTTACAGAGCTTGTGGATCACATGAAGACTATGCCACAATTAACTGTTCAGCCAATTGGAAGTTAAATCTTGCCCCTCAAAAAATCCTCATCTCCAAGACTACAAATACAGCTGTTACTTAACTGTCAGCAGCTGCTGAAGTAAGGAAAGTGATTCAAGAAGGAAATCCTGTACCTGTGAATAAATGCTTGTTACTGATGATAGACTTGAAACATATTGAACCTCTGACCATCTTGCTGGAACGTCCTGGGCTTCCTTACAAGCAAGGAAAAGCAGGGCAGAACGGTCCCCTCACATTAAAAGAAAAACAGAAGTTTGCCATGTTTCAATGTGCTGCTTGGAATATACCTCATTAAAAGTCAGGGCTGAGGCGCAATTATGAAACTTCAATTTTCAGAAGCACATCCCGATATCTGCCTAAATTACTTCTCTAGGGTTACAATGTGTGCTAGAGACTGAAGAGATTGGGAAATGTCTAGATGCAACACAGAGATGGAAGACTTGGATAGAAGTAGAGACTTCAAAAGAAAAAGTGTTTTGTTTTTCCTGCACAAATGCTCACATTTTACTGCGTTAGAGGCCATCCAAGTATCTAGAGAGATACTAAAAATTGGACTGGGCGTCATCCTGGGCAATCTGCTCTTGCTGACAGTGTCTTGAGCAGAGGGGCTGGACTAGCGAATCTCCAGACATTCGTTCCAACCTCATCCAATCTGTGGTTCTACAAGGGACTATATATATCAGGGCACCAAATCTACCACAAATGTGGCAGACAGATTATCTTTTCTGAGAACAAATGATATAGCTATGTGGAGGAGAAAAAAAAAACAAACCAAAAATGAAGAGAAGGCTTCAGGCAGACAAGCTCCACAGGTGTAATGACAGATATCCTCTCTGCCTACAAACCTCTGTGCTTGAAAAACCGCAGCTGCAACAGGCCTAAAAAGCAGCGTGATGGCAGGTCTTGAGAGGATTACAGAACTGTGCCCCAACACCTAGGTTGATTATCCTAGGTAACATCATTTAAGGTGTTTATCACTGCAGCATGAGATCCAGAAAGACATTTAGTCATATGACTGAGCAAGCCATCTATGTGGTTTTCAGGACCTGTGATGGGCTGAAGTACCAGACTGAATCAGCTGACAGACCGGAGGAGTAGAGCCTCTCACAGCATAATTAAAACCATCCAAAATCCACCAGGAATGCACTGCAGAAAGCTTGCTGCTCTTGCCAGATCTGGAGGAGCGAGGAGGCCCGGTAGTACGCCACCGAAGTCAACCTTGTGTGGGCGAAAACCAACTATTTTTCCTTGCAGCTCTGCTTCTTCATGCCGTACCCATGTGAACAACTGACATGTCATCACAAGAATGTCCACGGGTACGACTCTAAGATATTCAGGTTAAGGAGAGCGCTGGAGATTACCAACTATGGGAAGCACTTCCAGCGTACGCACTACTTTTGACGAACCTCCTGACCCGTGTCAAACACAGGTCCGTCAGAGGGGGGCAGCTACCATGAATCCACCCAGCAGGTATCTCACACAGCCACCGATGACAGACATCTCCGACACACTTTCCCTGCACTCAAATTCCTGCTGTCACGGGGCACACGCCAGTACTCAGCCAAGCAGCCTTGGAAAACACTCTCAACTTGCCATCAGCTGGGGCATTGCACTGGTTTTTTCCCCCCGCTGCGTGGCTTGAAGCTGGCACTATGGGTTTTCTAAATCCCTGGCTACGCTAAAGACTTCTGCCTTGTCCTAACAAGCACATGTGCTCTACCACACGAGGTATGTACTGCAGACTGGCTGGCAATCTATTTTTCCAGCATGTAGGAGGCCCATGCCTCCCTGCCATCTGCCACCATTCATTTTTCCTTGCTTCTGAAAACAACCTGAAAATAACCCTGCGGTGATTAAGCTTAATGAAGCAGGAAACCCTCTGAGTACATTTTCCCCCGAATAATCTGCTTACTGCTCTGTCACGCCTACTGCCTTTACCTGTCCTACTCTCCTGTATGTCTGAATCCGTGCCTGTGCTCCTGTTTTGGCTGTAATAAGTGGACTGCTCAGTTTCCATGAGAACAGGGAGTCAGTGTGAAATGAGGGGAAATCTAGAAATGATTTTTAGATCATTTAACAATTCAACATATAGCAACAAGTAGAAATTAATAAGAAAATATGGATTCTACCCTACTAGGCAAGGGCATAGGTAGGTGCAATGAATAGCAAAAAAAACCCCCTAGCTCCTTCTGAACATCTGTTTGCAAGATAAACCAGCTTCCTCCAGCAGAAAATGGGATAATTGAAAGTGTCTACATTGACACCTGACCAGCTATGGCCAAAGTCCATTTAATAAGTCTAATGCCTCCTGAGAAATCTGCAACTAGTACTGCCTCTTGCCAATACTAGTTACGTTATTCCGAATTTCCTCAGATATTGCTCCTGAATGTCCTTGCCCAGGACTCCAGCTTGGTGGCGTTTTTCCCTTTCCATGTCCATAACAGGTTTTAGATCACACCTCTCTGCACAGTAGTGCCAGCAGAGCTGCAAGGCTTTTTCAGAACCAGGCAGGAAAAGCAGAGATCCTGGATGTGGCTGGTTGAGAAGACAGGCACGCTCTCTGAAGAAGCTTTTGCTGCAAGCCGTTCTACCTCTGCTAGACAATGCTGAGGGTTTCATTTTCCAGAGATGCTCACTTGGCACCTCCCAACAACATACACTCAGTCTGAAAGAGAGACAAAATTCTCAGGAGAAGGAAGAGAACTCTACCCCCTCCTTGAACAAAAACGTCAATGTCCTTCCTTGACCTCGGAGAGACCCAAAATCCTTTTGTACATACCCACACGTTCCCATGCTCACGGATGGCACCTAAATCACGTCCTGAGCTGACTGCACCTCCGTCATGCTGTGCACCCAGGTAACCACACTCAAATACAGCTCCTGAAACTATCCCAACACTTTGCCTTTGCCTAAGCAATAAATAAAACCCCCTCCAGCAGTTTTGGCACTAATGCTATTCCAAGCAAAGTAGAAGTTCCCCATTTCACTTCAGGCGCCGGACAACCTATTGACAAGTGGGTTTTTTAGGTTTGTTTAGGTGGTGACTTCTTTCTCACTGCTCCCAAAACACAAAATGAGGAACAACAGAAGATTATTTCTGCTACTTTGCTTCTGCAGGGTTGCTGTTCATTCCATATATCAAAGGAGCTTATATTAAAGTTTTCAGCTGCCCAAAGAAGGATCATCTGCTGCATCAAGTCTGTGAAAAAAGTGTACTCCCTGCTTCTAAGTAAGTGAATGTTCCCTGAAGCCAACTAGCATTATATTAAACCATATGAAAATAGTGACCACAGCACCTTTTCTCCCAAATGTGTATTCTGCAAACATAGTATTCTTTAACCACAGTAGAAAAATAAGCTAATGCTGTTATTTTGCAATGTGATCCCTTTCCACAGTGAAAAATCATTGCTATTTTTTGATCCGTAATAGACCTAATAAAATAGCACCTTCTGCAGTAAATGAAATATGCCAGTAAGTATGTAACCACTTGAATCACTCTTTCCACCCACGTATCCTGCACAACCACCTCACATTTGGCATATTTGCTCCTCTCCCTCCAACTGGATGTACTGATTGCCCCAGATAGCTCAGGCAGCTCCTGAAGACTGAAGAACTTATAATGTCCCAGCTCACTGAAAAGTCTGTTTACAGCAGCGCCTTCATCGCTAAGAAAATAAATCCGTCTCTGGGTTCTTTGGCAGGGCGCAATTATCAACCTCAAGGTCTGGCTCTCCTCTCTAAGGTGAAGGCTTTGTACTGGAGCTCCCACCTGGACCTAGAACGTGCTCAGTGACAGAGCGGGGCATTGGCACTGGAAGATACGCGTCTCAAGAATGAAGAATATAAACAGCTGCCGGCATAAAGTGACACAGCCTCGCATAGCTGCCATGGAATTCTGTCATCTCAAGGGCAAAATCTGATGTATTGCAATGAGGATAATGATAAAAATATAAAGGCACGCATCTTGTTCCATCCCCTAAAAAAGGGCCTTGGCCGAGGCAAAGAGAATTTTGCAGGTTGCCAATAGTGACTTTCGTGTTTACAGAGTGCACTGCACATGATCACAGTGCAAAGTATTGCCCATGGCTGGATACCACGTATTCCCCACCAGCTAGGTGTCTGCAGAGCTCCCGTTCCCTAGTGGACCAGATCCTTAGCTGGGCAAACTGGCAAAACGCTGCTGTGCATGGGGAAAGCAGGAGATTTGTAACAGCTGAAGAGCTGTGCAATAATTTCTTGAAGTAAGGCGTGATACCTATTTCTATTAATACAGGAAGGAATAGTTTACATATAGATACACAAACATGCATAGATGCTAATGCCAACACTGACATCATATACATGTAACACACATACAACTTGTGTCACATAGAGCTGTTTCTGAATGACTGCTTAATGTTGAAATATAAGCTGCAAAAATGTATTATTCTTCAAAATAGCGAGACTCCCCCAACCCCCACTTCCCCATCCAAGTTCACGGACTATGGATTTCGACAAGATTCACGCTACCTCAGCCAGGAGCTCTAAGCCTGGTTGAGTCTGAAAGTCTTTATAAGCTTCATACCTGAACCCTTGTGTAGCTTGACAGATACTGAGAGTGTGCTGCCTCCTTTCCTGAATGCTCCTGAGACTCAGACATAACACCAGCACTTCTGTGATGGTGATGGTGGGACTTCTGATCATGGTGGCCATCCCTTTTCCTGGCTTCTGTCTCAAACAAGACGTGGGTTAGCCTGTCCAGATAGCTCTCCAGCTCTTCCTGGCTGTGCTCCAGTTGTTTGCCAACATTACTGGGGGAAAAGGAAGAGGATGGTGGGGGGCTTTTGCTTTCCCTCTCCTTCTTGGCCTCTTCCACGTGCGGGTTATGCCTCATCAGAAGCAGCACGATGATAAGCAAGACGAGGCAGAGATACACAACCCAGACTTCTTCCATCTTGGTGGCGAGATACCAAGGAGCTGGTAGTGCCTGTTGATGTACTCAAAAGTAAGACAGATGGGCCAAATACAGTAGGTGGTCAGCACTTCCCAGCTGTCAGCGTCCACGGGAAGGACTGCTGCCAGTAGCTGATGTCAAAGTTCACTTTGCTAAAGCAGCGTGGCTTCCTGCCGTTCTAAATATGAAAACAGCACAAACAGGGAGCAGCAGAAAGTTTTATGCAAAGGAAATAAAAGAACTTTTTCCTTAGTGTAAAATAACTTCAGCAGAAAGATACAAGATCATTTGTCAGAGCTCCATATGATCTTAAAATAGCAGTATTTCCCCTCTTTTTTTTGTTAAGGACCTGCAGGTTCAATGCTTATTACTCTTCAAATAACTTCCCTTCTGTTAAGAGTGGTCAAATTGTTCTCTTGCTTGAAGTGGTAAGTTTTTCTTCTTTCTAATTCAAAGAAAAGACAAGTTAGGAACGCGGTTTTTCACCCCAAAGAAAGAGAACAGAGTATTCTATCCTTCAGGGGTCATGAGATGCTGATTCTGCAGTCTATCCCCAGCACTCTTCAAAAAAAAATTTAAGTGGCAGAAGGAAATATTAGTCACCTGAGTTACAGACCTAGTAGGACCAGTTTGTTGGCTTCCTTCTGTCTTTGCTGGTCTTGCGAGAGGGAGTCCTTGTAGAAGTGGCTGCTGGGACTCAGGAGACAATTTCAGCTGAACTGTGTGGGGATCCCTCGGAGACCCTGTGTAGGCTGTTCCTCAGTGGCTCTGCCCCCGATTACTCAAAGCAGAAGCCAGGCAGCCCAGGGACCAATAAATGCATTTCCACTGACCAAGCCCAAGGGAAGGGTCTGGAAGAACTTACCAATTAATGCTCAGCATCCAGGTTAACAGCCAAAATGTAAGCAGGCACCAGCAGCCACCAGGAGAGGGCCAGTCTGCAAGGGGGAAGGCTGGCCATCGCCTGCTCTCTTCCCCCAGAGGCAGGGTCTGTCCAGAACAGGATTGCATTTCCTAACCTTTGCTATGGGGATCTTTTTACAGTTGAGGGTGCCAAGCCTTTTTAGGAGCAGAGATCACACCCAGATTTCTGCTGCCTCTGTGCGGAAACATTCTTGGGCTCACCCTGCCACAGAAAGGACTCCAAAATTCTTAACTTTGTTCCCAAAAGTGAGACCTTTCCTCTGCTTTGCTATGGTGAATGGTCTGAGGAAGATTATAGCGTTCCTTCATCCCATTACTCACTTTAGAAGTTGGTCCTCAGCTTTTTCTTCTTCTAGACCAATGCTATTAAGCAAGTTTTGCTCTAGAGGCACTGTTGTACTTCACACTCCCTTTTTGCCTTGTCTTTAACTCATTCCTGAGGTCACAACCACACTGGAAGATCATGTAAGCAGTTTGCTGCCTACAAGCCTGGGCCCACACATTTAGGTGGGCAACCAGCAAAGAGACACAGTTCCGCAAATCCAGTCCCGTCCCCGGCCCCCCCCCGCCACCACCCCGACTCTCAAATGAAGCATGAAGCCGAGGGGAGGATGCAGAGACAGGCAGGTCAGAACTGAGCTCAACTTTTGACCAAAACTGAGCTAATTTCTTTAATGCAAGAGCTCTAGAACAGAGAACTCCATGCAGATGAGAAGATCTCCTTTCTCCCTCACCACTGTACACCACTAATGCCTTCAGGCACGGACCGTATCTCCGGCCACACGTATTGGTAGAGAAAAGTGCTGACCCAAACCTGACACTGCTGTAATAAGAGATGTCACTGAAACCCTAAACTGAAATCCTAAAGGAAAAAAAAAACGCTAAAAGGAGAAAACATCACTGTTTAAAAAAAATACGTCATAAAGCCTGCACTGTGACTCCTATAAAGGGAAACAGACCGATGGAGCAGCAGCAGCATTTCCTAACTTCTGATAACATTGCTTGTCTCCTTCCGAATGAACGATAACGCAGCAGAGATACTTCAAACATTGCAAAGCTTCAGACTGAAGTAAAGACTGCTCCAATTTCAGAGGCAAAATACTAGAATTGCCTCTTCAAGAAACAATCATTAATGAAATAACTTGGGCACGTCTGTCAAAGACACGGGAGGCATTGCCTTGACTATGAAAACAGGGAATGGACACAGAAAGGCCTTGTCCAAGAGCACACAGCCGACTTGCGGAACTGGCCCCGCCGACTTCGGGTCTTGCACTCAAGTCCACGGGTCAAGCGTGATGCTCAGGGCTACGGAGTATCAGGGCTGATGAACATTTGCCTTCTCTGATAATGAAGCACAGCAAAAGGAGTATGGGTTGGCTTTGCCGGGTCCGCACTATGTGAAGACCTCTGAAAAACTCACATATTAGAGTACATTTTTCTCTGCCCTCTTTGGAGATAAACCAGAAGGGTTAGGTTACACCAAATGCCCACCTCACTGGTATCTTTATTCTAATTGTCAATGCCTAACGAATAGTATAAGCGCAAGACAATTATGTAAGAATGCTTCCCAGAATACTCCTGTAGCCTTCCACAGCTCAGGATTTTACGTTTTATCAACTTTGCTTTACCTGAAACAAGACAAGGAAAAAACCCCCAAGTATCTCCCTGCTGCATAACCAGTTAGGTAAGAAAACAGCTGTAGTTTCAAGGTCATGTACAGGATGCTCTTTAATCTTAGTAATTTTGACAATGACATAGCTTTTGTATGCTTAGTATAAAATCCCAGAAAATTCAAAAAATACTGTATAGTATAGTCATTGTAACAGCAGTGCTCCCTGTCGAGTAAATTATCTGCTAAGCTACTGATTTCCAGTTTTAACCTACTAATTTCCAGAAGACTTAAAGTCTGCATACTTCTCCTCATCAGATATGTGACCCAGGTTCACTTTCTCCTTATGCCTAGACAGGCATTCTTTAAAATATTTAAAACAAACAAACAAAAAATATCCTCGCAGATGCAGCTGACTGCATCAGAGCTCGGTAATAATTTTTTTTGTAGCCAACATCAGGTTTTTTGAAGTCTTTCCCAGCAAATTTTTTTCTACCATCTCTCAGCTGCTCTCAGTACACCCTGGAATCTGCCTACACTCCCATTTCTTGCTTCTCATACAGGATGACTGACTGGACTATAAAAAGGCAGGAAAGCACCGCACCCTTGGGACACCTGATACCACGTTTCCTTTTAAAGGACTTCTGTTCCTTCAGCCTTTTTTAGGCTTAGCTCGGAAGATTTTCTGCATGAACATGGGAGATGGGTGATGCAGTATCGAAACACCAGAGACACAAATTCAACTGTTCAGAAAGCAAAAATGTAATACAAATCCAATGCAAGAGAGTCTTTGGGTTCTCACAGCTCATTTCACTGCCACCCAAGGTTTGGCATGCAGCTGATTTATCCTCTGAGTCACTCACTGGTGGTTTTAATGGGGTTACTTATTAAAGTAAACTTCGTTTTTTAAGAACCGATCCTTCCTAGCTGGCCAGAACCTGGCTTCAGCGACAAAAATGTTTCCCTCTCCAGAAACAAATGTCCTTACATCCCTAGGCTAGATTAAATCAGCATTTACAGTTCTAAGTCTAGAGCTGCCAATTAAAGAGATGAATGAGTAAGTATGATTCTTGCCCATTTTTCTCCCAGATCCCGAGCTCGCACTCTCTAGATGGCAGTGCTGACACGCAGTGCCCAGTGCCTTCTGGATACCAGAAGCCGCATTCGGACAGACTCCTGTGGAATGGAAGCATTCGACTATCCGTTATCCTTACAGTGATGGGCCTTCACAGAAGCCAGATCGTCATTACAAACCATTCCCTTCTGCACACATTGCTGCCTCATCTGCTATAAAAGGTCTCTATTTAAAAGCAACAGGAAAACGGGAAAAATCTCCCAGTATAAAAGACAGATTCCTAGGTTAATGTCAGTTCTATAGGAAGAAAACCAGATGCTCCCAGACTGTCCTGACCTTTTGCAAAGGTGCTTTTCCACAGTGTGAGGACAGAGGAGTACTATGCAGACTGAGGTTTGGGGTCTTACATGTAGCACGCAGATCTGTTCTAAACTTCTAGACAAGGCACTCCGAAAGAGGATCCTTTCTTTGGAAAATACACAGGGATTCTTGCATAACATTTTCTACTGTGCAGCATCCTTCCACTGTTCTTAAGTTTGTAGGAGATTTGGCACAGTTTTTAGCCACAGTTTTAGTCTAAAAGACTTTCCTACAAGAAATTAAAGCGGAACTCTCCTTGGGAAGTTGTGAATTTGAATATGCCTGTGTTAAGTGTCCTGGGTGACTCTGAAGGAGATCCTGCTGAACCTTGGCTCTTCCTGCAAGCCCGTGAGCACTTCCGGATGAACTGGCAGTTCTTGCGGATGTTTCCCTTCACTTCCATGACCCTGGCAGATTTCACAGCTTAAAAAGGGGAGAAAAGAGCAAAGAGAGATGTTTAGTCATCTCATGTAGTGAGATTCTACTCTGCAAAGCGATATGGAGGACAAGACTGAAGCCCTTTCTTCTCCTCTTCCCACACCATGCAAATTTCTCCTACCCGTTTCCATGAGCTTCAGCTCTTTGCACCACTCCTCCTCCATTTTCTTCCTGTAGTCTCCAAACATGGATCTCATGAGCTGACGTTTCTTCGCCAGTGGAGCCTTGTCGTTGCGCAGCACCTTGATCGCATGGAGAGCCTCCTCCACTGCAGCAGTGGAAAGGAGACACAATGCACAGTTGAAGACCCCCCCTCTGGCTCTGCCCCCACATGCCTGCCAACCCATCCCCCAAGGGAGACCTCTTCTCTCCTTGAATGCCTACCCTGCTTGGGAGTGGCTTTCTGTGTCTTCAGGCCCAGTTCCAGCTGTTCCACACACCAGTCCACCTCTTTCCACAGCTGGTCATCCGACTGCTATGCAACATAGAGCAGAGAGAGCACGAGGGAATAAGTCATCTGAAAATCAGAGCAGCAGTTGCGACACGGAAAAAAAAAGAGTATCTGCATAAAGTCAGGACTATTCCAAATTTTGTGTTCTGGTGATCACTTTATAGGCATCTTGACATTTTCCCTATAGTGCTTCTCATTGGATAAACTTAAAGCACTGGACAAATATTTAGTTGCAACTCGCTGCCTCTATTTGATGGATTTAATATTTGGTTGCCATTCAGATGATGCAGTTTTCTGGAATGCTGTCTGGGCCCTTTCCTCTGAAGAAAACTGTCAAATCAACTCACAGATGGGAGCATTAACAAAAAACCCCAAACCCTACAGCCAAAGCTGCCCGAAATCAAAACGCAAACAACGGACAAAATCAGAAGCCAAGTCCTGGTGTCTTGGCTCCTGCGTGTTTGCTCAACCAAAAATGCATGAGGAGAAGGAAGCTGAAGCCCATGAAGATGGAAGAACTCCCATGAAGCAAAGCCAGCTGGCTAACTGAGCAGTGGAAGGGAGAGGGAAACGGAGCTGCACCCTGAGGCTGACACAATTCTTAAGTGTTATGTAAACACAAAAGCCCTCATTCTGTCTCCTCCTTTTCCTTACAACAGTCTCCTTTCAGTGGAAACCGGAAGGGCTTTACCTCACCTTCACATCTTTCTACCTTTCTGGTACTCAGCAGTGTTTATTGGTAGGGTTGTTGGTGAAGCAGCACTTTGGATGGAATGCTTCAAGAGGCAGGTGAATGCTCAGGGTGACTTCTGTGTAGAATATTAACAAAAGTAAGTTTTTTGTAATTTTGTATTTCAGTATTGCCCATCTGGCATCCTTTGTTAATAACTACTACACCAGTGCTGAAAAGAAAAATAAAAATAAAGAGCTGGACTTTAGTGAAATATTAGAAACCTGAGGACATGCCTTAATGGTGTGTTTACACGTAATTTGCAACTTCAGCCGATTTCTGGGCCGTGCCTTAGAGCGGGAACTTCCTGGGACGCAGCCTTAAGCTTTGCACCACACCCTGCCACAGCTTTGGCTAAACCAGGCAGCAGCTCCGCGCCGTGGCTTTGCTATTTGTGTTATGTGAGCAACTCATCCTCCCTGGTAACGTGCAAGTCAGGGGTACAGCACTTGGTTCAGCAGGCACAGACATCAGCTTGGCACTCACTGAGGGCAGTTTCCTGCCTTTTTTGTGTTTTTTTTAAGAATGCAGCGCCCGGTTTCCCAGGATAAGCCGCCACAAATCTAAACGTGAAATGTTTCAGCACAAGCCTGAAGCAGACAACAAAGGACTGCTAACTTCTTTACCGCTAGTTAGGTTCCTCAGCTGTCTCACAGAGAAAGAAAACAACTGCTGTAAGAAACAAGCAGCAATCCTCGTCTTTCAGCTTTCACCTTAAGCCAACATCCTAACTGTTAAACTATGCATAGAGATAAAGTTTCTCTATTGCTCAAGGGTTTATACATTATTAGATGCCATCAATATTTAAATACCTGAGAGATCTCATTCTGGTGGGAAGTGTCTTTATTCTGACATCTGTTAGCTTCTGCCTTTGTCTTCCCCTTGATGTCAGTTTCTTCTGTCTCCTTGTTATTGACAGATGTTTTTGGTTTCTTCTTCTTTTTCTTCTTCTGGGCAGCTCCATCTGCTGTTGATTTTTTTATCACTGCCTCATCTCCAGGAGCAGTCTCTGGTTGGGGGATCTTTAACGTGACGTGGCTTCTATCCTCTTTGGGTGCACTCCCTGCAGCTTGAGTCAACTCAGGCTTCTGCAAGGCTGAAACCTGCGGCGTACGTGCTGATTCAGTAGGCAGCGAATTCCCCAGTGCTTCACCATCTGTACGTTGGCTTGTGGGAACTAATGGAACCAGAGGACAGTCTTCATCTGGGTTAGCAAAGCTGAAAGTGGACTTGGGTTCCTGTCCAGAGGCAGCAAAACTCAAGGCTCCATTCCAGTTCTCCTGCTCGGTGACTCCGACATTGGTTTGTCTCTGTTCAGCACCGTTAACACCAGCAACTGCTTCCAAAGATGTGCCAGTTGCTTCTGGGTCAGTCTGGGAAAGCGTAAAATCAAATCGGAAGCTGTTGTCAGATGACACGAACCGCTCTGGCTTTGCCTCGGAGATTTGGTCAGATTGCTTCCCATCCACCATGTCACCTGGAGCCTGCCCATTGCTTTGCTGTACCTTCACGTCACCAGGTTTCATGTCTGGAAAAGATAAATAATGCTGCTGTCAATATGCTAGTTTCCTACTATGGGGATGCCACTGCTGTGCGACTCCCTCGCCGCAGAGAGGCGATCCAATCAAAAGCCGCAATGTAAGAAATCTACAGAGAGGAACCAAATATCACCATCTCCTGAAGGGACAGTTCAAGCTCACCTGCTTTCTCCTTGCTCTTCCAATCCTCCGCCATCTTGAGACGATAATCCCCAAACACATGGTTCATCACTTGTTGCTTCTTCACAAAAGAAGTTTCACTGGAGCTCAGGACCTTGAGAACACGCTGTGTCTCCTCTGCTGCACTCAAGAAAAAGTCCGAGAGAGACAACAAACAGGTTACGGTGGACCTTGCAAACCATATCGCGGGATGCTGATGACTGGGTCTCCTCAGAATGTGTCCTGTGTTCATACCACCTCTGACTGATCCATGACTGGCATTTGATTGAAAGGAAACTCCAAAGGCTTCTAGAAGCTGAAATACCGTGAAATGTTCTTAAAGGGTAAAAAAATAAAAAAATATCCTAACTGCTTATTATACACATTAAGAATCCTACACTGCAGTAGGACTAATGGCACAGAAGCTATGCAAGGCTTAATAACCCTTCCCCCAAAGCAAGTGACAAATCCAAGAGTTTAGCTTGGTGCCTCTTCTCTGAAAAACTGGAAAAAATCTGAGTAGTAAGCACACCCTGAAAAGCATTCGGGACTCTTGCCTGACTCTCGTACAAACCAGCCTGACCACAACAGTCATCCCAATTCTTTGTGTCACAGCAAATCCTCTAAAAAGCATAGTTGTTCTTCTGCGCCAGCAGTCCCCAGAGACCTCAGTTTGGGAACTCCAGATATGCACAGCTTTCCAGTCTTTGTCTCACACATTTCAAGTCACAAAAAAAGCTTGATGTACTCGACTGGTATTTTGGAACGGGCAGACACCCATCTCTCTTGGCTGCAGCGTATCTCTCTCTGACTCTCCAAGTGAGCTCTGTCTTGCAGATCCAACACTGAGAGTCCCATGCTATAAAGAGAGTAACGGCACGCAAGTGCGAGGCAGAAACACTGCAGTGGGGCTGCAGCCACCCAAAAGAAGTGGAACATATCTTCACAGCACCTGGGTGTCACAGTCCTGAGTGCACATTCCTCCTTGTTTCAAGAAGTTTAGAAGGCTGCATTCAAGGCCTACTCACTAATAAGAGCAGTTACAAAGAAAGACCTCAAAAAAGCTTCAGGGGAACCTCTGCTCCATCCTCAGGTGCACCAGCGAAGACGCATCTGGGCATCTTACAAAGCGTAGTCACATCCCTCCTCTAAATGTTAAGTATGAACCATCAGTAGGAGCAGGACATACACCCTCATATATTTTACTGACTCGATCAAACTGTGATCTTCTGAGAAGTATTTTATAGGATTTTATCTTTCATGTAATTTCTCCTTGGAACAAGAACAGTGAGGAACGAGTTTCACAAGTACAAACCCACTGGCATTTAAGGGTCAGATGCCCCTTAAGATTGGAAAACAAAAGCAAAGCCGTAGCAGAACCAAACAACAAGCTGTTAGATGGGAAAATGAGAACTTGAGAAAGAATACAGGAAACAGAAATGAATGATAAAGCTGCTCCCAGACAGACAGTTCTTAAAAGTTCAATGCTTTATGTTGTTTTGTATTTATAACAAATCCCATATAACACAAGAATAGGAAACAGATGGCAGAGAAGAAATAGAAAAAAGTCCAGGTCTGCTAAATCGGAACTGAGGTTGGAATATGGCTGCAGGCTGCGAAGGAGGCAACATACCTTGTTTTAAGGTTGGCATGAGGCGAAGCAGATTTGCCTCCAGCTGCGAAATGCACCACTCCAGCTCATCTTGGAACGTGCCCTGGGGAGCCTTGGACATGGGATGGGGAAGGCACAAAGTTTAAAAGAAGGACAAATCTCTCAACTGCAAAACTGATCTAAAACTGAGTTTTCTGAAGTCCCCTCCCCTCTTACGTGGGAGGTCAGACTGGCGGGTCATAAACCCCTTTTCTGGCACTACGCTTGAGGGGTGCTGCGCAACAGCTCCATTTGTACCACACATCAACACAGCACAGCGTGGGACACCGGCCCTGCAATACTCCCTGTCTGAAGGCACCAAAAGAGCGCTCTTCACTAGAAAAATCAGAGACAATAAACTCTTACTAGCAGTAAGCCACCCTCTCCTGGCAATCCAGGACTTCCCACAGGTTGGGATTTTTCTGGTTTTTTTTCCCCCTTTTTCTCCTTCTCCCTTTTTAAAGGCCCCAAACAGAAGCTTTCTCATTTTTCCTGAAGCTTATTCTGCAGAGCGTTTCCGCAGCAGGGAATTTCCCTCCGGCACAGCCCTGGCAATACACAGAATTTATCTTTATGATAAACACAAGTCCCTAAAACTACCTCTGCTGTGTTCTTGCCCTGTGCACCTGCTGCTAAGTGGCTGCCAAGCAAAGCTTAGTGGTCTGCCTGCGGACAGGCCAGTCGTTGTAACGCGTTGGGAAATGGAAAGAAAAAAAAGGCCTTAGCAGAATAAGGAGGTGATGAGGAGTCGGGAATGGCAGGCAGGAGCACCGGTCCTTTCCCGAGAGCCCCCCGGCAGCAGAGGCAGCGCTGCGGCCCGGAGGAGGGCGGCCTCCTCCAGGAGAGGAGGGAAGAGGCCGGGCCGCGCTCTTACCGGCTCCATGCCGGGCAGCGTCCGCGCCGCCGCGGGGAGGGCACCGGGACCCCGCTCACGGAACGGCGTGGAGGCTCACGGAACGGCGTGGAGGCTCCCGGGCGGGGAGCTCCGCCGGGACCGGGCCTGAGGCAACCGCCGCGGCCGGCAGCGGGGTGAAGGTGAGACGGGCCCGGCCGCCGTGCGCCGCCTAAAGGGCTCC
>VZSF01007648.1:0-18595 GCA_013398295.1 Chionis minor | reverse complement strand
CCGGGGCCGGCGCTGTGAAGGAAAGGCCCCGCCGGCCTGCGCGGCCGGGACCCGGGGAGGGCCGGAGCCGGTGCAGCCCCCGCCTCGGCGGGGCAGTGGCGGGGCCCGGGACACCCGGGGGAGGTGGGGCGCGGCGGGATCCCGGTCACGTGATCCCGCTCGGCCGCCGCGCCGGGGGTGCCCGCCCGCCATCATGGGAAGGGCTCCGCCATCTTGGGGAGGTCGGCGGCTCCGCAGGGGCGGGCCGGGCTGAGGGGAGCGGGCCGGGCCGGCCCTGCCGCAGCCACCACGTTGCTTGGAAAGCGGGTGGTCTAGGCGCTCCCTTCCGCTGCTGTCCCCGGCACTGGCTGCCCCTCGGGCCTCCTGCTGGCCCGCACAGGTAGCTGGCATCGCCCCTGCCGTGGCGCCGGGGGTGGCTGGGGGGTGACGCTGCAGAACGATGCCAGCTTTTGCCGGGGAAGCCCGGGAGGGTGACGGGCCACCCCTGCCCCGCGGGCCTGCCGCCTCACTTGTGGCGTTTTGTGAGGCCCCGGGCCTGCCACCTTCCCTCCTTGCGGCAAGCGTCTCAGGGGATTTACTCTCTGGATCTGGTTTAATCACGCTAAGCATTATGTAGAAATGAGTAATTTTCCCTGTTGGAGCCTTTAAGGGGGGCTGGCAGCAGTGTATGCCAGTGTTGTGCCGCAGCGGGTACCGCAGAGTTGAGAAAACACTCTTGAAAAGGTGTGATGCCAGTGGGGAGCGGAGCGTGTCCTAATGGAACCCATCTTATCCGGGGAAACTCCAGACCTGCTGAGCTCAGGGAAGCTGGAGGAGGGTGAGGAGGAGCTGCTGTGCTGACCACGCAGGTGTCAACATCTGCGTGTCACAACCACCTTCCCCGGGACCTTCTGTGCGCACCATGCGCTGCCTCTTGCTTTATGAGAAGGGTTTGGGGCAGGATATTTTTCCGCTGTGTCCACTGACTCCTCAGCACGGGTGCTCCAGAGCGACACTTGTGAATAGTCACAAATAACAGCCACAGTGGACTCGATCCTCTCTGGGGAGTGATTCTACCTGCAGGAGCTGCTCTGCTTGCCGTGGCGCACCGCGCGTAGGTGGGACAGCAAGGCACGCCGTGCCACAAGGGGCCGGCGGGCTACATCCACTGTGACAGGAAACAACAGTGCAGGCCTTGTTTCATCTGACTTGTGATTATTTACGTCTTGAGTGGCAACCCCAGGCAGACCCAGGTGTGCTGGATGGACCTGTCACAAAGGACCAGCTGACCCCTTGTCCCTGAGAGCTGGTCGGCAAGCGTTACAAAGCACATAGCTGCTTGGAAATCTGGCTGGGCACAATGGTAATTACACTAGCAAAATTAAATTTGAGCTGTTTATTGGCTTAGGCAAAGTAAGGTTTCCGGACACACACCCACCCACACACCTTCACCGTTCCTTTCTCAGTCTCAGCTACAGGGAAAAAGATTAACCCGGACAGGTGGGTCATTACTTCTAAATGTTACTAAGATGACAGCATTGCTGCAGCCGGGCTCCTAAGGTCATTTGACAAGTCATCAGCAGCCTGGGAGAGAAGACACAAAGCCTGTTCTGTGGTCTACAGCCAGGCCCCTGCCTTTTCACTCCAGCAGACCGTGCCACCGGTGGTCCTGATGTCTGCAGTCTCTGTGGCCAGAAGGGCAACAATGTCCAATCTCCAAAACGTTAAAGGCAAGTTTTTATAAGCATGATCTCATCAATGCTTATAAATACTTAAAGGGAGGGGGCCAGGCTTTTTTCAGTGGTACCCAGTGATAGGACAAGGGGCAATGGGTATAAAATCAAATATAGGAAGTTCCATGTGAACATGAGGAGGAACTTCTTGACTTGGAGGGTGGCAGAGCACTGGCACAGGCTGCCCAGAGAGGTGGTGGAGTCTCCGACTCTGGAGACATTTCCAACCCGCCTGGACACCATCCTGTGCCACCTGCTGTAGGCGGACCTGCTCTGGCAGGGGAGTTGGACCAGATCTCTCTAGACCTCTCTAGAGGTCCCTTCCAACCCTTAATTTCCTGTGATTCTGTGACGTACTACGCTTTGTTAAAATTAAAGCCAGCGTCCTCAACTGTCTAAGGATTTATTCCTAAACATCTGCTGGCAGATGCAGTGGTCCCCACCTAGCTGTAGACCTCTCCTCACTTGTCTGTTTACCCGGTTTGGTGTCCCACAGCATCGCAGAGAGAGTCAAGTGTGTCATCAAGGACTCTGTCTAGGCAGGGTGCTGCTGTGAGCTCCGCTGATGAATCACACCAAGAAAAGATAAATGATGGGGAATGTAGTTGTGCATGAAGGTAACATCCCCGGCCAGCCAGGAATTGAATTTTAATGAGGTTTTACGCTATACTTATCACTCCATGATGTCAGTGCTTGTCCACACTACAAGCTGCCTCTTACTGTCAGCAGGATGCCAGTAAAGGCTGCGGAAGTGGAGAGCGCAGAATGATGCTAGTCGAGGCCAGGAAAACTACGTGCAGCTCTGTTTTAGGAATTTGAGGCTAAGAATGGCTTCGGGCAGGTTTTTGTCATCGTGACTGAAATTATCCATGTCAGGGACACGCAGCAGCATATTGGTGGGAGTGATTTCTGCCTTCAGTACAGGTGAAGTCGAGGAGATTCCCAAACCGGAAGATTAGAAAATTAATCCTAAAAGCAGATCGCAAGCCTGCTTAGTTGAGCAAATGACGCTGCAGGGAAGGAAGCACCCTTCCAAACTGCCAAACTTAATTCAGATGTTAAAAGGCATATCCAGCACCCAAACTGCCTGTGGCCAAAACAGGGCACTTTCATGTGAACGTACAAGCTAACAGACCTGTGACAGTAACTTTTCTTGGCAGTGGAAGAGACATCTAGGTAAATGCAAATACTGGCTACTTACAGATAGTAACATCCACTATAAAAGATCCTGTCACAGGGTCCATCCACCCTGTTGACACAGCTTCACCAACCCTTCGTCGACAAAGAGATCCAACATTTTTCTAGGCTGCAAGCCCCGAAGCAAACCACTGAGTCAGAATGCTGGAAAATGGCCCAGGCCTCCCTCTGCACTGCTGGGAAGAACAGAACAGCCTGTGCTGAGATGGAAGGTACAGAAATTTGCCTCATGGATGCTGTAGGTATGTCACCCAGCCCGCCTTTATGTCTTTGTCCTGCTTGAGTCTTATCGCTTTGGATGTTCTCCTGTTATTTCTCAGTATTAAATTAACTCCCGTCTTGCCTCACCAATAATTGCACACTCCTTTAATAATTTTAATAATTGCATGTTCTTTCTCTCTGCTGCCCCACTAACAGGCTGAGGGAATCACAAGCTGTAGTTTCACTTGCATTTTCTTTAGCAAACTGTGGTTTGTTTTTTTTTTTCTTCAGGTTGAGTTATTTTTAATCTGGCTCGATTCCCAAATTAGATTCACTGCCTGGCGGTATGAGAAGTTGTACCAGCGCACTTGGGAGAAACAGGGGAGCACGTGCTACAGATGTGACGAAGGTCCAGGTGTCCGGAGGGAGGGCTTAGGCTACAGCTGCTGCCAACTGCAGTGCTTGTGGAGATGCAGCCTTGGCTTCTCATTTTTCACGTGTATTCACAAAGAGCTCCAAGAAATCGTCCTAATGCATGCGAGAGCCAGGGAGGCTGTTGACATCTATGTGTTGGGAACACTCTACCAATCTTGGGAATGTATGTGATTTCCTAAGGTTTGTCCTCAGCCTGCCTTAGGGAGACAAAGCCATTAGGTGTGGGTGGTTGTTATAGCTCTCTGCCACTGGAGGTCACCCCTTTACCCTCTCACAAAGGCAAAGGAGGAAAACACAGATGTAATAAGGACGGGACAGTTCAAAGGGCCAAAAAAAGGGTCCAAAACTGAAAAAGCCACCAGTATCTCCTTGGTCAATGCAGAAGAGCCAGGACTTGAGGCTGCGGTGAGTGCACCTCGTCCCTCAGCAAAAGGCAGACGGCAAAAATGAGCCACTGACTCTCCAGGAACTTCATCCCACTACCTTCCTTCCTACCAGTGTTTCATTCCTCCTGCTACCCAGCTTGTGCTCTCACAGGTCAGTGAGAACTGTCAGTGGTCTGTGGATACCTTGTGGGAGGCACTCGAAACCCCACCGTTTCCTAGGAAAGCTCCTAGGAAAGCTTCGGGCATTCCACACTGCAAGGCTGGGAGAGGATTTTTTTCTGCGCTGTGATAAAGGAACCAGCTCGACAGAAACTCAGTGACAGGAGCTGCAATGCTGCGACCACCTCAGGAGCTAAACAGAGCGTGGTTTGCAGAGGAAAGGAACGGCATTTGTTAGTAAGCGGAATAAAAATGGAGCTTTTTGGGATGCAATCCTTTGACCCTGAAACTGAAAATTCCCACTCCAGGGTAAGTGGCACCAGGAAGACTTACCCTGGGTTTCATTTATTTATGTCAAGAGAAAAAGGTGTTTAATACCTGTAGAGCAGAAGGAGATACGATGAGAAGTGGCAAATCCTGTGTGTCAGAGCTAAGTCTCACCTGAGGAACTGTGATGGTTTTATACAGTAAGGCTGGATGGAAACAGCAAAAAGCCATAAAATCAGTATCCCCATGGTTAGATGAAGGAAACGAGGTTTACCGACACTTGTTTTCATTAGGTTTGCTGTTACCCTGTAGCTGAAAACAGCAGCTTAGTTTCTGGGATCAGTTTCTCTTAACGAGGTTTTTATTTCCCCAAAGCTTATTTACTTTTCCAGGTTACTATGCTTCTCTGTAAACCAGGTCTCCCAAGGAAAGATAATCCCTGAGCAATCACAGATAAAATCCTCCTACTTAAAAATGCTTCCCCAGCAGAGCAGTAAAAAAAAATTTTAAAAATAAAAAGAAATAAAAATCTGCAGCCTTTGAAGAAAAAGCCAGTACGAACAAGTTAAAAAAGAGAAAGGTCTGCAAGCTCAATGAAGGCAGAGTCTACGCAGGCAGCATCTGGCACAGGCACCCCTTAACCTTATCTAGCCTGAACCGACTGCTAATGGACCCTCTGCTGCTGCTGCAGAGCCACGCTGCTGCCTTCGCTCTCTGCAGGGCTGACTCACTCTGCAGCGAACGCTCACAGGCAGCGATCTGCCACGCTACGGAGGACTATTTATGTGCCAGCAGAAGCCACCTCTTTTAATCAGGCACTCCACGAGTCTGTCATTTTGTGCTCCGAGGCTGCCTGCTCCCCTCTTCCAAACCAAGAGAGTCAACCCCTGCCAGATGCAACTTGTGCTCCCATCTAGCACGCTGCCTTCAGTAAACGAAGGAAACGGACCAAAAGGTCGGCGATTTTCTTAATGCCCTGAATCACTTGAGAAATTTGCTGATGCAATAGCATCACTGAAGGACTTGAAATGCCAGTTTCCACCTGGGAGGCATCACTGGGGATCTAGAGCATCACCCTCAGAAAACGCCTGGCCAAGGCAACGTGCTCAAATTGTTAATTTTACTCCCAGGCTATTTGCAGGTACTCGGAGCAAAGCAACCCTCCACCTCCGCGTGCTAACCCCAGCTTCTGTTCTATGCTCTGTTCTCCAGACTTGCATGGGTTTATGTATTAACAAGAAAGGCTTGATGTTCCAAGGCATGAAGAAAATGCCATCAATGGGATTTTGCCTGCATTTGGTTATGTAAGTATGCATCACCACCCTGAGCCTCGTAACTGCCTTCTGCAAGGTGTCACCAAGCTGCAGTGGGATCTTGAAAGACTTTGTGTAGACCAGTGCCTTTAAATTGCTTATTTCTTTCAGAGATGAGAGCTACCACCAGCATTTAGTTGCTCTCTTAAATGCAGTTTGCTTATATTCTTGTAAACTGGCAAAAACTGAGGCTGGTAGAAGGTTCCCCTTTAAAGGAGGTAAAACCAGGTTTTAAACATATTTGCAGCCCCAGCCAGGGCCTTCTCCTGTCCTGCTACACAAGCAAAATCCAATTCCTCTCCCCAGAACTGCCAAGATGTACGTGGCACGCCTTCCAAAGAGCCTGAATCTGTGATTCACCTGCTCCCAGCTGCAAGCTCTAGCAGCCACTGCACAGAAGCACTGTGAAGGCACTCATCGCAATCAGCGCCCAGAGAATTATGCTATAGCATCCATAAATATTTACAACCCCTGGCTAAAGTCTAATTCAAAAGTTTAGAGTCCACAACTTTCACTGGAGGAAATGACTGACACGACTCAGACCAGGAAATTTTCCCTTACCCCTGCCTATTAAACAAATTCAGACAGATCAGCTTTATAGCAAAGAGAATAAACCAATTAATTTGGTAATAATTACTGACAAGCAACAATTATTAAAACCACACCTTCACAAAAGTTTGTGAAAATCCGTACCAGCCAGATGATTGACTCATAGCTGAAGTCTCCTGAATGGTCCCAGTTTGGAGACCAGATGGTGGCTGAGGTACCACCAGGCCTGGTGAATGCTCCTGCCAGGTTAGGAACTCCAGTGAATTCCTTGTGCTCCAGCCATAGCTCTTCATGGTAATTCCCCCAGATTTGTTTGGTGTACAGGTATACGGGAGGCACAAGGGCAAGATACGCACCACCACCCACAACGCCATTCCCCACCAGGGTGGCAGAAGAGGTTCTGACAGATGACTCCAGATTCTTCAGCATCAAAGGTACCACTAGGCATCTGTGTAGTACTGGCAAGGTAAAACTTGACCTGTTCTTCAAACTATACAACCCAAATGAAGGTAACACACTTCCCAAAGGCCACATGGAACAATTTAAGTGTCCCACATCTATTTCTCATGCGAGCTTCAGTATTACTTTGCAAGAGTCACCAATCCTCAGGACAAGGGAAGGTTGCCACTGCATTTAGTAGCTGCAGAAACAGAACGCCTAAGCTTATGAGCTCCTGCTTCACAAGTTAAAAATACAAATTCTTGAACGAACCCATTTGGTTGACGAGACTATTGTTCAGGTACTTTAGAGGCAATTGCTGCTAACAGCGCAGCTTTCCAGCCAGCTAAGCTTCTGCAGAGCCATCACAAGGACAAGCTGCCTCAAGGCTCTTCAGCAGCTCCCATTCCTCATCCCTGGCTGCTGCATGACCATGGCACTACCCTGTGCCTGAGCGAGATGTGCTGCTCAATCCGGGCCAGCATAGCACTGCAACAGCCACACGTTCCTGCTCACTGCGAGTACTGCCCACGGGCAGCAACTGGAAACAGCATCGCTACTTGCCCAGGAGAGGGAATGGTTTAGCAGCGATGACAGCATCACTTCTGCACGGCACTCAGTCACTTCAGGAATCTGCCTCCCCCTAAGGAACCCCTCCTCTTTCCAAAGGAGCAGCAAAAGCATGAAATCAGAAGCAGAGGACTCATTACAGCAGTGTAGTGAGGAAGTTTTATTTGGAAACATGGTATAAGTTTGTAACCCAACACTGGGTGCATGACTCTGATGCCGGAGCATACGCAGTTACTACTGAAACACAAGAGTGTTTCGGACAATTGCTGTAATAAAACACAAAATTCTCATACTCCAATACCAGGACACTACAGCAATCTTTAGAATCATAGTTACATCCAAGGAATTCTCTGCACTTACAATTGACCCCACAGTGTAATCTACCTATATATAAGATTAATATATATAGCATGGGAAATTGAAAATCCTTGCTCCATAGATGTATGAACATGTCAAGTCTTTTATAAATAAACATCCAGTGAAGAGAAAAAATTACATTTCTAGTTCATATTTATACATAAAGTACTAACAGCAATGGGTGGAAAATTGCACACAGGCCACCCCAAGCCATGCAGCAGGCTTGGAGCAGCCCATCCAATTTAATATTGAAGTACACACAGGACAGACAAGTCACTAACGTACATTGCGCATTTACAAGAGATCAACTACCAAATTGGGACAACTGTACACATTGGAGAGACCATTTCCATTCTGGAGCTTTTTTTTTTTTAAACGTGGATTTGTTACATCTCTTTACATCATACCACAACGTTTACTTTGTGGAGAGGATAAGGGCAACAATGAGGCCGTAGAGACCCAAGACTTCAGCAAAGATCAAAATCAGGATCATGCCCACAAATAACCTGGGCTGCTGCGCTGTTCCCCGTACGCCTGCATCACCCACGATGCCGATGGCGAAGCCAGCAGCCAGCCCGCTGAGGCCCACGCTCAAGCCAGCACCCAGTTGAAGAAAGCTCCTGTAAGACAGAAACGCAAAAAAATAAGGGTTTCAGCAGCAAACCACAGGACACCCAACCCTTCAACTTCAGGGTAGCCTTTTTTTTTTTGCTCTCCCCGAAGGAAATACAAACTAACATTAAAAGGAAGCTCCTTCCTGCAGAAAGAGCTTCTATACTCTTTAAGCAAGCACAGTGTGTCTCAAAGCAGACGCTTCCTGAGACTCCTAACACTGGTACAGAAAACAAAAGTGCAGCCACGTGAGATCTCTAGCTGATATTCAGCTGTAGCTCCTACACTAAGCTACTGGGTCTGCAAGTTCACATGGTCACCCAGCTTGCCCATAGCCGCTTCAGCCAGCCACAGGCTTAGCACGCTGCACCAGCCGTGGCTGCTCACGCTTGCAGTCACCTGTCCCACAGTGCTGTGTGGCCTGTAAATAGCTGCTTTTATCTCCCACCTTTAGCAACTTTATTATACAGCTATAGCACATCCAAGCGGTTATCACTATTTTTGCACTGCAAGAGTTGGACAGGAATGGTCTGGTCTTCCAAGCAGGAGCACCTCAGGCACAGTCCCTATCAGTATCTGGCCACCTGGTACCTGCAAAGGAGCATTTGTAACCACTGTTTCTTAGATCATGGCTTATTAGGCCAACCACACTACTCATCAGCTCTAGCTTGCCCAGTGACACAGGCATCTACTCTGTTAGACCTCAGAAGCATTGTTTTCTTCTAAAGAGGTCTCGATCAAGCCAGTTCCAGCTATTCTCAAAAGCAGATTAAGTTTCAGACTGAAGCTGGTGTAGAGGCCCAATGCATAGCCTGAGGATTGATTTACCAGCACATAAAGCAACAAGCAATATTAATTATTCACTTCCATCTCCCAGGCAACAGAAGAACTATTTAGACAGTCTGATTAGACAGTCTTGGAAAGACCTGTGTATTCCAGGTCTAGAATTTGGCACAATGAAACAAGCTTAGTCTCCTATCCCAGTACTGCCCATACACAGTTTCTGCAAAGCCACGAACCACTGCATTACCTCTTGCATTCCCTCTAGTGGGATGTCTGAGCTGTTCCCTAATCCAGCAAACTCATTGGGAAGCATCAGGGAGGAGAGCTGAAATCCAGTCCATGCTACTAAACCCAGGTTCGGAGCGCTTAGTGCTGACAGTCCTTCCTGGGGTGTTGACCAAAACCCACCCAATTCAGAAGCATCAAGAGAGTTACAGGACAAACTTCAACAAAACTGACAGAGGCAGGAACTTACTTGAATAGTGTGATAGAAGGTGAGAGGGCATTGGCGATGAGGACTGCCACTACGAGGCCATAGATAGCTATAATACCCGCCATGACAACAGGGATGATTGACTTCATGATGAGCTCAGGCCTCATGACAGACATGGCTGCAATACCCGTGCCGCTCTTTGCTGTTCCATATGCAGCTCCCAAGGCTGGAATAGAAAAAAATGCATTAGAGACATTCTCAAATATCACCTCCTACACTAGGCTGCAGTATCAGAACAGCTGAGTCAGCACAAGGAAGAATTGTGCAAAACTAACATGGTCATGTGACTATGTGGTTTGTCAGCCAGGAATATTCCCCTAAGGGATGAGGAAGTGACCTATCCAGAGCCTTAGACCAAAGCTAGATCCATAAAAGGGTGCTGTTCAAACAGTACTGATAACAGCACACCCTCCCTAAGCTAGCTTCATGGCAGGGATTCATTCCCTGTTTAGGAACCAAACCCCAAGGTCCAAATCTTAACTTGTTACTTCAGAGTTTGTGCCCTCACCACAAAGCTCCAACTCAGCTGAACTGCAGAGGAAACCCAGCAAAGCAGATCTTGCTACTGCAGCACGACACAACCCAGCTGAAAGCCAGGTTTTACAGCCACTGAACTTTGAGCTACTCAGGCTGAGGTCTCAGATGCACCCAAAATTTAACAAGTCATCCTCATGGGTGTCTCTTCTTCCACAAAACTTATGTGCCTATGCTTTGGCCTGGGGTTAAACAGGCCATTTCACCAGAACACACTTCATCAGAAACATACTGAGATAGCAACAAACTCCTGTTATTGCTGTGCATCATTCCTTGGAGAAAGGACACCCTCTTCACATGTCAATCGCCTCATCTGTGAGGAATTCAGGTCCAAACACTTGTTAACCCAACCACTGGAACTACAAAATTGAGTATGGCTTGTAGGTCACAGAGGACCACAACCCACCTTGCCCCTAATGGTCACTGATGACCTGTGTAAACACTTGAGCAGGCAGAGACTAATACAGGAATCCAAAGCAAAACACAGGCTTATCACTGAGAACTGCTACAGGAGTCCCAAAGCACTACCAAAAAACTAACTTCTGTCATGAAACCTTTGTATTAGTCTCACAAAGGCTCCCACAGATATGTCATTCTTTGATTCTGAAGTACTTGGGAAGAGCCCTTTCCTTCCAACCTTGCTCTGGAGCACTCTGGGAAATCCTGATGTCTGGACCGCACTCACCATCATCCAAGAGACAATATGCAGGTCAGCAGCCATCCAGGACTAAGTTCTTGAAGCAGCACTGCAAGGTATGTGGAAGGGTAGGTAGTCTCCTTTTCAGACACCATCAGGTGTCAAAGGTAACAGTCCTCTTTAGCATGAAAATGCTCTTGATGGCTCTGAAAGGCTACTGAAGAGTATTAAAGCCATGGGGATTTCAAATCTTAGTACTGTTCAGAGACTTACTCTTTGAGTTTGCTCCACCCACTTAAAAACTAGTGTTTCTACAAGAGAAAGCTGTTTGTTCCACAAAGATCTGCTGCCTCACACCAGCATCCAAGTGCGAGACTGTGCACCTTGCCCAGAAGACTTGCTGGGAGGTATTCAAAGGGTTTAGGACATGCACTTTCCTGCCTCTCACTCAGCATTTACAAAAACCTATCTTTGAGCAGTCACGAACTGAGCAGTAATCCTCCTGGCTTTGCATTAAGAAACTTCAGAAGATTAATAAAGGTAGCACCAGTGCACTAACACCAGACTCACCATCAGATGGAAGTTCAGTTTTAGTTACAAAAAACTTGAGGGGAAAGCCTCATTATCAGCTACTAATTGGTTCTGTACTAGCAACACTCTTGAACCTTGACTGTTACTGAGCCAGCTGTGAACGGCTGTTCAGCACAATTCAGAACTAGAATCCAGCTTAGCAGGAAGCCTGAGCCAAGAGCAGAAGACAGGTTTTACCTGCAAGTGTGAGCTGAGCCTGGAAACTAGCGCACAGACCAAGCTAGCAACATCAGTGATGGTACTGCTTAAAGGCCAAGCCCTTGGGAAGCCTACAAAGAAATCACTAACTTCCATTAGGAACCTCTTCTGTTGGATGAAGCATGTTCTAAGAACGGTAAGTAAGTAGAATCAAGATTCAGGCTAACTAGACTGGCTATAGCTTTTAGCAGAAACCACTTCTCTTGTCTGGAACCTTATCTAAACCTCTCTAGAAACACAGAGGCTCAGGAGGGAAGTCATTACTTCCTCCAAGTCTGAAGATATTTAAAGATGTTGCAATTAATGCAGTGATGGATTATAGAAGCTGATTTTGTAATCCCACTTCCAGAAAGCCAGCCTGCTTAAGCTTCTGGGGAGGGGCAGATCAGCACAAGTTTGTCAGTGCTCAGTTGTTAAATCCCAATTCTAGGGAACAGTCAAGAGCTTATGCCTTGAACTTGTGCTAGACATTAACAAATAAAGTCTACATGTACTCTGTGGCAGCTAGTTTTCACATGGCAGCTTTAGATGGCACTGAAGATCTATCACACTCCCACTGGTGGACAGTCACAGGGGCTACAAATAAACCTTCAGAGCTTGGCACATCTCAGTATCCTGACCAACAGGCTTGCACTGGAGTCCCCTGCAGCTGCATCTCCAGTATCTTACAATGCAGCTTGTCTTATTGCTCTTCACTAGCCTGAGTTCTCCTCACACCTTTGACAACAGCCCAGTATTACACTCCAGGTGGATGATATCCACTTCCCACCATGACAGAGCCATCTAACAGCACAGCTATCCAGTTATGGGCTACTTGGCACCTAGGTCAATGCTCCTCCATATCTTGACTCAGGCCTCAAACATCAACAGCTGCCAAGAGGCACATGTGCTACATTTAAATGCTGCAATGAGTTGGAAGGACATGTTCTCTCAAAGTCTTCTCAGTGATTAGGGTTTGAGGAGATCTACATTTAAGACAGTGAAAATGGAAGAAGAGCTGTACCACTGATACACACCAGGACTCCATGTATTTGCTTCAGATCATACAGCTCCATCACCTCTAACATGCAGACCAATTAAAGTGCAACACTACCTTTAAAGCATACATAGAACTATCAAAACATTTACCTGGCAGCCAGAGAAGCAGCACTTTGCCACCTAGTTTTACCACAGAAGGAAGTCATTCTGGTCTATAACCAGGAACTGTGCCATTTGTAAATTCAATGGTGTCATAAAGCCAAAGTTGCTTTATACATCGTTCAAGACCACCTACTCCCAGTAAGCCCATTTCAAAGGTTAACTTGATTTTGAAATACTTCTGAAGAGTAACTCCTTGAACTCACAAGCTGGAGTTGATTTAGTGCCGCTCCTGGGGGCAAAACGCACTCCCACAGTGCTGTGGATATGCTGCCTGGCACCTCACCACCTCTGTTACTTTCTATTAGTCAAAAGTGGGAACACAGCGGTGCAGCTCTGAGGCTAACTAGAAAGTAACTTGCCATACAGGCAACAGCTTCAGTAAGGACTGAAGACTAGTTGTAGTCTTGCCACTGCCAGGACTTCCAGTAGAGCTTCACCTCTGATATTCACAGTCAGCACTCGAGCAGCCCACAGTTTAGATCAAGCACTAGTCCACGTATTAGGACCAATCTTTTGTAGCTATAGTTACAGCACTCAGTAAGGTCATGCACCGAAAACTTTAATCTTGCGGCTAAGTTAGCTGCAAGTCACCTCATGCGACACTACCTCAATGCAGAAAGAGGCTACTACCAAGAGCCTTGCTTTGGTTCTGCAAAGCTCTGCAGACAGACAGGCACTTATGGACAGTGACCACTCTGTCAGGAGCCATCGAGCCAGGGAACCATTTGCACAGATGCGATTTCAGCAGTTGCAATACATTCTGACATGCTCAGCTCAAGAGTACAGAGGTTCAGAACCAGCCACGCACCCGCCAGCAGCATTTGGTCCACTCGCAGCTGGCAATTACTCCTGTGTCCCACCATGGAGAAGCAAGTTTTCACACTGCAATGTGCAACAGATTTCCAGACCACTAACAGGCAGAATTTCCCTGCATTAGGGTGTCCTGCATTAGTAACAGAAGTCGAAGTTTCCATTAAGATACCATGGGTTACTATCACAGCAAGTCTGAAAGACCATTCTGGATGAGTATTTACAATCTGGAGCCTTTTAAAATTAATCCATTATCAAATGGACTGACCTCTGGGGTACATAGGCTTCCCTTGAACCAGAGAGCAGGCATCAATTCACCTCAACACCCACTCATCCTGGAGCAGGTTTTTCTTAAATGGCTGAAGACCTGTTAGAGGCAATATCCAGGTGAGGTACAGCCTTTGCTTTACCATACCAGAAATCTGGGCATTTTCAAACAAACAGGCTTCTTGCCACTGGTATTATAAGGCCCCTTCCCCCCTCATTTAACACAAATACAGCTCCACCTCAGATTACAGTAATGGATACTCCATGGCTGCCTTGGAAAAACCCTGTTGCTATGCCCAGTTACATCTCCACAGAAGAGACAGCTACACAAGTGGAACTGTACCTGGAGCCTATGCAAACTGTGATCACACTGTGAAGGCTGGCTCTAGCCAGTCCCCCCGTGATAACTGGAGGGGTAAACAGATAAGCTGCCCTACAGGAAGCTGTAGACTTTGAAAATCTTCAGTGAGTCACCTGTTACAGGCTTAGGAACAGCATGCTTTTTGTTCTTCCCTAATGTCATGAGAAGGTGTGGGGATTTCAGACAAGCATAGCACTTATCAGCTTATAGCACTACCAAAAACAACCTGCAAGGCTAGCAGGCATTTGCTCTTGTTCAGTAAATCTGAGAATTTAAGTCTACTGGCTGCTCAAGAAGCTGCTGCAATAGCAGTAGTCCAAAGAAAAAAGGGACTTAACCAGTCAACTGTCCAGGCAGCCGGGGCTGCTGCATTTGGCACTCTGGATTGTCTGACATAGCACTCAAAAACAATTACTTCTTTTTTTTTTTGTATGATAAGGCTGACACTTTACACCACAGAGTACGGGCTTGCTCTTCTACAAGCAAGAAAGTCCAGTCACTTGTTATTTATAGTTCTTTATCATCATACAAGCTCTGCTTCAAGATGATGCATTTCAGACCGGGTGGACCGCTGTAGTCCAGGTACTGACTGGCAGAGCAGTTTCACACCAGTTAGCAGGAGCCCTTTTCATCTAGTTGGTCCAAGAGCCGCTCACACCACCCACCAGCAAGCACGCACAGCCAGGCTATCTCATTTCTGAGGCATGGGAAAGCCAAGGTCATGTGACTACATCCAGCAGACACTCCTGTGGTCAGACCAGCCTGACTTGAAGCATCAGGCTCACAAGATTCACCTCCAAAGGAAGCAAGTTCAGCAAGTTATGCCTTACTGCTTGGAAGGACAGCAAGCAGGTGGAAGCATGCACATCTGAAACCATTGTTTGGAGCATCACCGAACAGCCTGATCAGGCTGGGGAGTTTTTCAGCTTGCAACCACTGCTTGGAAATCAGTCAGGCTCTGGACAGATGGTAGAGGCTAGTTTTAGGAAGGGAAAAAAAGGAAGATGGCTAAGAGGTCCTGAGGGAGCTGGCATTCATGTCCACCACCACTTTGAATGTTCCCATTCAGAAACTGCAGACCTTCCCAATCTGCAGACTTTGCAGTCTACAGTGACTTCAGGGTGAGACAGGAGACCCATCAGATACACCTGGAAGCCACAGTACAAGCAGCAGCATGTCTGCTTGAGCCAAGTTTTGTAGACACAATGGTATATCCTGATGCCCAATCTGGTTCTCAGATGATCCTAAGACTACCATTTACCAAGTGGAAATTATGCCCTTGTTGAGATGTCTTCCCTTAACTTAACAGAGCTGTAGAAGTACTGCCTATCTGGTTTACTTCTGTTACAACACTTATGTCTTAATCCACTAATTTACCTGCTGTTAAGGCTGAATGCATAAGCTAGTCTCCCTGCTGTAGACAGTCTGTTAACTCAAATACCTGACCCACTGAGTGTTCCTGCCTCTGAAGTACCTTGCAAGCTCCTGTCAGGATAAAGTCTACAGCTCCTTATGAGAAGCAAGCAGCTCACCTCTCTACCACCTCCTCACCCCTCAAGACAATATTTTAAGAAGCACAGGTGTAATTTGCTTTCAAGGCTGCAAGTGATTTATAGTCATGATGCCTTCTAGAGTCAGATGGCACAGGGCTACCAACTGCACCAAGCTAGATGTTCTGAGCCAGCAATTTCACCATGGATGGCCCTTAATAGCTAGTCAGCTACTACAGTATATGCAACCCCAGTTTAAAATAAACAGTATTACTTCACTAGCTCTGCAGCAACAATGAGAAGCAGACAGAACTAACCTGGACACTGCCGCCTAGACTTCTCTTCATTAGCGGTTTTCCAGATGTTGGGACAGTGAAGCAGTAAAGGCACTGAATGCCCAGCCAGACTGGAGTCTAAGTAAAACTCCTTGCCACATTGTGGAGGCCACAGTGGAGTGCTCCTGGAACATGTTGCTTTTCCACACCACACATCAGCAAGTGCAGAACCAGGCAGCTTTGCCCAATACCATGCTTCTCCATTTTGGCATGCTGAAGTCACACGGAAAAGCCTCAATAATTTGATCACTCAACAGCACCTGACACTTAGCCAGCCACATATTTTACACATAGGAAATGAAGGAACTGCAGCTATCAGAACAAGTTGTGATCAGCAAACGAATAGGCAGGCTCGAAGATAGCCAAGGTCACAGCAGCCTGCTTCAGTCTTTCCAGCTGCCATCAGTACTAGCTGACCAGCACAACTTCTGCTATCTATTTACGATCAGCAGTTAATGTTCAAACACAAAACAGTACTGCATGAAGTCGCTTGTTTTCACATCAAACTAGCCTGGACAGTATAGAACTTGAACATGTTTACTAGAAACAGGTCTTAGAATACAGGTCTCTTTCGATAGAGCCTGATTCAGACATGATCACTACACTAATTAACACTGATCTAGGACAATTTTACATAGTTTCACATGCTTGTCCAGACAGATTTAGCACCTTACTTCTAAAATCAGCGTGGGCTTTTTAACCACAAATGTTCATTGACATTAGAACATGCTGTAGTGTCACATCCTTACTAGGGAAGCTACATGACACTGCAAGTTTTAGTTTATCCTGTATTGATGCCTCAGAAATCCAAGTGGCACTAAACAAGAAGTTTGGTGAGCTTCAAAATTCATAAATAATTTTGCTTCAGCAGTGTCTGTAACCTGTTGTTCCCGTGACTGAACCCATCAGACACACTCTGGCCTCAGCAAGAGACTTCAACTTCACGGCTGAGACCCGCTGGCGTTAACACTGTCTGACACAGACTCTGCACCAAGGACCAGTCACAACCCAGCAGCCACATGACAGTTACCAATCCTTCATCAATATCACCTAAACACTCCCTTTGAACTACCCACCTCAACCCTTCCCCTTTAACTTGCAATCCCACAGTACCAGGCATCAAACCCACAGCTTCTAGGAAACGCTTTGCTTCTGGCCAAGCAACATGGAGAATTGCTATTAAAACACTGACTCAAGTTTGCATCCCTCAGTGATGTTTCCACTGAAGGAAGCTTGCATACCACAAACCCAATGCCTACGAGGCCATACAACCATGGGGTTTTTGCTTCCCAGTTCAACTTTGCAGGTGGAATCCAGTGACTCCTCAGGAAAAAAGCTCAGTATTTAGGACTTCAATCACTGCTACTTCACAAAAGGCAGTGATCTGCTGACTGTTTTTTTCCAAGAAGGCCTAGGTCTTTAGTCTATTCCTCCATTATCTTCATTAGCCAAGAGGCAAGTGGAACCGTAGTTCCACTGTAGTTCCAACAATGGTTCCTACAACATTCCAGCCATACCATTTTCAGGAAAGCTCTTACCTGTCAAGTGCAAGTACAATATTTTAACTCTGAGGTGCCAGGAAAGTAATCGTTCTCAGCACAGGAGACCTGCAGCCCATCACTGGGTAGAAACTGAGCAAGACTAAACACAGGCACTTGGGCTTTTTTTTTAAAATTTATTTTGCATGAACATGGCTGCAGTGAAACCAGTCAATGGTGCTAACACCAGCATGGCTAGACAGCTTCCTCTCAAACACTGGTTTTAATCCCCTGTCTGCTCACACAGTTTAACCTACCACTCTAGTCAATTGAGAGCAGCTTCCAGAAGTTTGCCTTGCAGACCCAGCTACCATGTCAGGTGCTAATTTAATGTATTGAGACTCCAAGCACATGAAGAGCTACAGCCAATTCAATACACAAGCGGTTTGATTCCTCAACTGGGAACCAAACCAGGTGGCAAAGGAAGACAAGTCAGAGAGGAAGATGCTCATGCATGTGGAGACCCCGGCTAAGTCCTCAGAAGAGAAAACCAGGCTGATTTCTAGTTCTTGGATTCCTAGTTACTGGTAACACTTGCATTTGGGGAAAAACCTAGCTAAGCCTTCCCCATGTTACATCCCAAAGAGAATGGCAGGTCCACACCCGTCAGGCAACAGCAAACACTGGGTCAGGAACTGCAGTCATTTTCTCCAGAGGGTTTACTCATGCTCCAAGAGAGACAAGGCAGCATTTGATGGTCTTTCTAGTGTAAAACACCATTTATGGGTCTCCACATAAGCATTCTCCAGTAGGAAAAGCGACAGCAGGGAACGACCCACTTTCCTCTGCACCGAACCTCCTGCGGTGCAGCAGGATGGCCGCTGGCAAAGAGCTTCTCCATTGGCATTCCATGCTTCTCCCATTTTAAAGGGAAGGTCGGGAGCCTACGGGTTCCTCTAGACGTCATTAACACCGCAAAAGCTGACTCCGCTCCCACACCACTTCCATATTTAAGCTCCGATCCCATTAAAAACCGGCCTCGCGTTTAATCGGGAGGAACGTTTTCAAACCGACTCGCTGCCGTTCCCAGCAGAGAAGCGCTGCGCCCTGCGCCGAACCCCGACGGAAGGCGGGCGCAGACCGACCGCCGGCACCACCACAGCCGGGGCTGGCCAGACCCCGCGGCCACCGGCGGGCCCGGCTTACCGGGGGTGGGGTGGCACGGCCGCCCCCGCGGAGCCAGCCCGGGCGGCGCCGCCGCAGTCACGTGGCAGCGGGGGCT
>VZSF01007647.1:200964-230942 GCA_013398295.1 Chionis minor | reverse complement strand
ATTGGCCTTTTTGGCCACAAGGGTACATGATGAGCATAGGTAAGGTGATTTAGATCCTACTTTTTTGAATTCTCAGATTTTTTTATTCCCTTTAAAGAATTTTTGTTTGTAATTGTCCTTTTTGATATATTTTAACTGAGAAAAGAGTTAATGCTGTAGCTTATCATCAGGATCAATTTGAAAATATGTCAATTTACTTTTTCAGCTTAAAAAAAAGAATTATTATTTCTGCCTGGATTTTACAGTGTGCTTAAGGGAGCTGTTAAGAACTACAGACTGTCAAAAAAAACCCCCAACAACCAAAAAGCCCAAACAAACCCCACTTAGTGAAAAATATCCACAATCCTCAAGAAAAAGCAGTAGTCTCTCCCTTAAAAATGCAATTTGAAAAAAAAAAACAAACCACAAAACAAAAAACAAAAACCCAGCAAAACCAAACAAACAAATAAAAAAACCACCCCATAGTCCATNGAAAATATGTCAATTTACTTTTTCAGCTTAAAAAAAAGAATTATTATTTCTGCCTGGATTTTACAGTGTGCTTAAGGGAGCTGTTAAGAACTACAGACTGTCAAAAAAAACCCCCAACAACCAAAAAGCCCAAACAAACCCCACTTAGTGAAAAATATCCACAATCCTCAAGAAAAAGCAGTAGTCTCTCCCTTAAAAATGCAATTTGAAAAAAAAAAACAAACCACAAAACAAAAAACAAAAACCCAGCAAAACCAAACAAACAAATAAAAAAACCACCCCATAGTCCATTCTGAATGAAAGCTGACATAGGAGTAGGAATTTATGTCTGTTATTGGCAAACAAAGACTGTGAATGCTTACTTATTCTAGGACATAAATAGAATCATAGAATCATAGAAGGGACTAAGTTGGAAGGGACCTTAATGATCATCTAGTTCCAACCCCACTGTAATGAACATGCCAATGACATCTTCTACTAGACCTGGTTGCTCAAAGCCCCACCCAGCCTGGTCTTGAACACTTCCAGGGATGGGCAACCTGGTCCAGTGCCTCGTGACCCTCATAGTGAAAAATTTCTTCCTAATATCTAATCCAAATAGGTCAGAAAATGTAGCATTCAGATATGGTGACATCCACAAACATCAAAATTTGTCAATGCATCATAAAATATTGCTAAATGGGCACAAAACAAGACAAAATATTGAAAAATAAAACTGTGTTAAATAGAGATATTAATGCATTAATAAAGGCAACTAACCGCTAATTAGATAATAGTGTTGAGTATGAGAGGAAGTTTTTAGCAGTATTTGCAAAAGACATGTATTTTTGGTTCACTCACAATATCCCATAATTTGTCTTTACAGTGGACAGAAGTCTCATTGCAGTCTGTGGTATCTGCAGCATTAATTGAGTGGTGCATTCTGGGATATCACAAGTGAACAAGGCGATACTGGAAGGATTTTGCAGAAAGAACAAGATAATTAATGAAAAGCTAGTTTTATCTTGTTTTCTTTCTGAGTGCTCCTAAAGACTGGTTGTTTAGGCTTTTCAGCACAGAAACATCAAAATAATTAGGGGTTTTATTTTCTTTAAAGTTTCAGTGCACTTTTATGATCCATAAATTGTGTTCTTCAAACACTCAAATCTTCAGTGGTCTCCTGGATGTTTGCTGATGTCTAAATACCTAAATGTCACACACTAACTAGTTAAAAGACTGTATTCCATTTATTTGTGCTAAGCAGTAAGCTTTGAAATATTGTAGTAGGAAAACCAGACTTTTTTAGGTTGCACGGAAATCAAAAATGTGAAAATGCATAATTACAAAATTACACCTTAAGTTCTATTCTTAAATATTTTGGCAACAAGTATGTCATAGAAATGTCCATTCAGAAAGAAATGATTATTCTTGTCTTGATTTAAGAAATAAAACCAAGCCGAGTAATGCAGTCTTTGGCTGAAATAAACTATAGTCATAAGAAATAGATCCACTAGTTCTTGGGTAAAATAAATATTTTCAGCTGTTCTTTCAGTAATGCTACAATATTGTTTGTCGCTCTTAAAAGAAGCACACACTTTTCTATTTCATTTATAGAGAGATTGTGTGGCATATTCAAATGTGTAAGATTCCCTGTGAATAATCTTTGAGCAGTATAGAAGTCAAAATATAAAATGTCTGCGTTTTGATATATATTTCAGCAACTCTCAGCAACAAAGACACATATAAGTGAATATTGTTTATTAAATTTCATTGACTATTTTTTAAGTAGAGATTATGAACTTTTTCTTTAGGTACCTTTTTTTTAATGTGACTGTCCTGGTGTGAGCAACACAGGACTAATTTCTTTCCTAATGCTTGGGAAAGCTGTATTTGTGGAAGACTCTAGTGCCTGAATTTGTGAAGATATTTACTTTATGGCCAGCTCTGGTGTGTGGGTTTCAAGGTCTCAGTGTTTTCGAGCTCACCAGGTGCAGGGATGAGGAGGAGTGAGACTCAGGCACTTGACCCAAGCTGGCCAACAGGATTGTTTCATACCGTGAATGTCACATTCAATATAAATTAGAAAGTTTGCTGCGAGGTGCGGGGTTTTCTCCCCCTTGCTCGTGGTGTCCCCCTTGATGGCTCCCCCTTGATGACTCTCTCTTGATAGCAGAGATCCAGAGGACTTCTTGCCCTGGTGCCGGATCCCTGAGGCCTTCCCTTCCTCCTGAAGCTGTAGCACTCGCGGTGTCTGACATTTACTGTCCACTGCTGGGAGTGCACAGCTTCCGACCGATATAGTTAGCTGAGTATAATCCTTGTATAGTATATAGGGATATTTGGATCAATATGGGTTCCTTTGTGTTAGTACTGTTAATTATCTAGTTCTATCCTATTAAATCTGTTTATCTTTCAGCCCCTGGGTTTTCTTGTTTTCTTCCCGATTCCCCTTCCTGGGTGGGGAGGGGTCATCGGGTTAGAGAATAATTGTCTAAGCGACAATAAATTGTTATGGGTTTTCTCAAACCATAACGGTGACCAAGAAATTTATAAGTAAACTCCTAATTATTACAGACATCTTGTAGTTGGCAAAATTTCAATGTAGCTAAGTATTCTTAACTTCTGATATTCATGGAGAAAATTGTAATGTATGAGGAACTGTTTCTTTGCTTTTCTCACACAAACGCTACCACTGATTTCCATGGAGCTATCTGAATGAACAGTAGATCAAGATTAAACTTTTATTTTACTTGCTTTATGTTTTATGAGCTACAATATCATTGTGTACAGAAAAGCTGCAAATCCAGTTCAGGTGGACGTGGAAACTTTAGCCTTCAGTATACTATAGCAACGTCTGAAATGAAAAAGAAATCCAGGCAGTGGATCCCTTTCAGCAGTTCGATGACATGCAAAAATGCATAATGAGGGTCCACAGCAGAAGTCAGGTTACGTGGTACTTTTGCAAATTACCTGTTACTCTGCAGGTTGCCTAGGAGTGATCTAAAATGAAGAAAGCCAAAATAAGCAGCCTCTTCAGCAGCCCCTTCCTACCCAGGAAAGTGTATGTTGAGAAACAGAAGCTATTTGCACAGTGGTGTCCTGAATTTTGACAATTGCACCCTACCGACTTTCATCAGGGTGCCAAAACTCCTAATACAACTTCAACTATGCCTGGCATTATGCATGTATGAGCTGGTTTCTGGGTCCTGAAAGTCACAGAATGGTGTAACGTTTAATCCAGTGCTACATGTTGGCCTGTTTTAGAATACTAAACTTGAGGAGATATATTTAAATAATCACAGCTGCTGTTTCAGAAAGTTAAATCTGTTAGAAAATCAAAGGAAAACAGCTTACTTTGTAAGTTTTCATTAACTGCCAAAACAATTCCTAAATCCCATAAAACACTTTCAAAGTTCCAGACTTTTTTTTTTTCCCTTTATTTCCCAGAAGTGTATATACTTTATTTCAACACTTTTTTTCTGGACTAGGAAATGCATAAAAAACTTAGATAACTGCTTCCGGTTTCAATATTCAATCTAGCACAAGAAAATATACTGAAATCATTGACCCTTTATGTAAGGAAGAAGGAAGCAAGGTACCTGACTTCCAAAACCCCTTTTGCAAGCCGTCTTTGTATAGTCAGAGAGAGTACAATAATACTGTAGGGATAGGCAATGATTGGGTTTCCAGCAGTAAAACAGAGAAGAGATCCTCAGCAGTCCTGCTTTCCTAAGTTTCCAAAGGGAAATAATCTAAGGTAACAAAAAAAAAGCAAACCAGAAATAAAAGCATAAAGTGTACGAATAATTTTTAGGTCCTGTCTGTCCCATTGACAGCAGAAAAACGTGTGTCATGTTACTTCAGTGCTGATGTTCAGTGGCCAGGGAAGAGAAGGGTGGAGAAAGAAACAGCAAGGGAGGTTTGTGTTTTCTGCCAGTCACCAAAGAAAAACAAAATAAATGAAAACTGTAGGATGTCGTTGTATCTCTGAAGACTGGTAAATCTGGATTACTGTTACTAGTAGCAGGCCACGAGTCTATATTCAGCTGCAGGTTCCCAGAGGGACTTACCAGCTGTGATTTGCTTAATTTGTGAAAGAGCCCAGAGCTCTTTTCACCTTTTCTGTCAGTAGTAGCAACTGTCTAACAACTGGAAGACTAGTGAATTTTGCCTAGTTCATTTTAGTTTTGCTTAGCTTTGAATGACTGTGTGGTGTAACACATTGTTATAGTACTTTTGATATAGTTTGGTATCAATTCATAGTGAAACAGTACTCTTCTGTGACAGTACACAGTGACAATACAGCGACCCCAAGATAATGATGTAGTGGAGTACAATCACAGCATGACTGCAGAGGCTTCAGGGCTATATAAACTAATCACCAATGATTAATTACTGTTTTTTAAAGCCCTACAACCTCAGGAGCTGGCTGAAATTGGGTTTATGGAAGAAAAACAGAAAATAAGCAGGCAACACACATAAAACACATAATGTAAATTCAGGTGTAACACAGAACTGCAGACCAGTGCATAAAACCCAAGGTGCAGTGCATGCTGTAAAATATGAAAGATTATCCCAAGAGGAGCATAGTATGAGGAAAACAGACCATCACCATCACTGTCACCATCATACTCCTCCTGGTGAAGATCTCCATGACTTGGTTATGACTGATGACTCGTCATAACCTTCCTTCCCTTCTTCTTGAGGAAGAGTACCACCATCAGTCTTAGAGGCACTGGAACTTGAGGGGCAGTGAAAGGATGAGTAAAAAAGCAGAAAAAGGGCTATGTACAATTTTTCCAATCCTGATCAGGAATTTAATCCATGACAGAACTGTTATTTCTGTTTCTACAGAACATTCCATTTTTGCTGAACCAACATTTAGAGAAATGAATAGCCTTCTAAAGCTCTGAACAAACAGCAAACTAAAATATTTGCATTAGAAAATCTCCCAATCATCTTTAGCTTTGGGTTCTATCTTATGCCCTCAGAATAACTAGGAAGAACATCATAAACTCTTAGGCACTTTTCCCCTGTTCTATCTTTAGTGTTGATATTTACATCTAAGATTTTCATCTGAACTCTTTTTATAGCCAATAAGAACAAAGAGGCGCAACTAAACTGTGATTCATCTTTTATCTTAAGTCAATTGAATCGTACTGAAATTGAAAAATGCCTGGTGATTATTAACAGAAATTGTATTAAAAAAATAATTTCTACATTGTAGGCATCTACAATTATGAGAGATGACACCATTATATGTGTTCTGTGAACGTGTGCAAGGGATAATGGTCAGAAACATTGTATCCTGACAGAGAGCCAGTGGGAGTTTGCATGTAGTGTGTTATTTTGAAGGGTTGACAGTTTGTAAGAGCAGAGCTAAGCTTTTTTTTTTTTTTTTCTTTTTGTTATTTAGCCTAAATATGTGCACTAAATAGTCTCTGAGCACTAAATTTACTGGTGTATACATATCCTGAGTTCTCGGATTCTCAAAGGAGCTCCTTTTTTGAGCAAGTTTATTCACTCTGTAAGCCCAAATATCCACTGTACAGATTGGTGAGGTGTCGGGAAACAGCACATAAAAGAATCAGTAAGAAAAACTGCTCATTTAGACTTTTATAATGGGGACATCTACAGCTGAATTAGTCATTCTAGGTGTTCTTCAGAGACAATGGAGAGAAAGAGGTACTTTAAGGCTTCTTCTTGTCCTGAAGTATATGTTTAAAACGGTTTAATTGAGTCTTAGCCCAGAAGACACATTTATTTCCTCTTTAAACTGCAAAGGATATCTCAAGTGACCACTGAGAAGTGGAAACTTACATTATAGATGCCTGAAGTTATTCAGGATGAATCCTGTTATTCTTGACTGCTAAACTTTTTCTAAATCTTCTCTACACTTTCTGCAGTGAACAGACAAATAACATCTTGCTAGGTGTGCCAGCAGATTGTAAGATTTTCCACTTTCTGCCTCCACCTGTGTGCTTTTTTCAAAGGTTAGGGTTAGAACCCAACCCTTCTGAAGGATGCGTTTTACTATAAAATTAGTTTAATTTAGAAAATTTCAAACTAACACATTCTTAAGGAGGAAAAAAAAGCATTAAAATTCTTCTCCTTGTTTTCGTAAAGAAGAAAATATTGGGAAAACTGAACTGCATTTGTGACAAGAGTATTAAAAATTATCCTACTTTAAAAGGTGAAGGAAAAGGATCTGGGGGTCCTGGTGGACAGTCGGCTGAACATGAGCCAGCAGTGTGCGAGGGTGACCAAGAAGGCCAATGGCATCTTGGCCTGTATCAAGAATGGTGTGTCCAGCAGGAGCAGGGAAGTGATTGTGCCCCTGTACTCAACACTGGTGAGGCCGCAGCTCGAGTGCTGTGTTCAGTTTTCGGCACCACAGTACAGGATAGACAGATAGCTGGAACATGTCCAGAGAAGGGCAACAAAGCTGGGGAGGGGTCTGGAGAACAGGTCTTATGAGGAGCAGCTGAGAGAGTTGGAGTTGTTTAGCCTGGAGAAGAGGAGGTTGAGGGGAGACCTTATCACCCTCTCCAGCTATCTGAAAGGAGGTTGTGGCGAGGTGGGGGTCAATCTCTTCCCCCAAGTAACAAGCAACAGGACAAGAGGAAATGGCCTCAAGTTGTGCCAGGGGAGGTTTAGATTGGATATTAGGAAAAACTTCTTTACTGAAAGGGTTATCAGGCATTGGAACAGGCTGCCCAGGGAGGTGGTGGAATCGCCATCCCTGGAGGTATTTAAAAGACGGGTAGACGTGGTGCTGAGGGACATGGTTTAGTGGTGATTTTGGCAGTGTAGGTTTATGGTTGGACTCGATGATCTTGAAGGTCTCTTCCAACCCAAGTGATTCTATGATTCTATGATTCAAAAAATATAAACTTATGCCTATAAAACATTCGGAATAGAAAAATAAAAAAATCAGGAACATAGCATTAGAAGAAAAAATTATATGCTCAAGAAAGCAAAGAATACAAAAATTGGCATTATCTTTTTTAACAGTTTTTTTGTAACTATGCAAATATAACAACAAAACCAGCAACAACAACAACAATAACAATAAATATTATTATTACAATATAAAAACACTGAGGTAGAAAGCTACAGTACAATAAGTAAGAACATGAGAAAGAACATTCTCTTTCACATGCATGAACTGCCTTGATTAGTGTCCTGTTTCCAATAAATGGATTCCAGGAAATAGGAAGAGCAGGGGAAATACCTCTCCTAGGAATACGTCTCCTAGGATCATTCCAAACTTCATCTAGTTTCAGCTCAGGTGATTTCTCCAGATACACTACCTATTCAGTAGGTCAGTAAAAGTGGGTAACCACTTATTTATTTGTTCTCAACTTGGTTTGTACTACCCTCATCTGATGGTTTATAGTTCTGTATTCTGTCTCTTGAGATGGCCTCTGCCTTCTCTGAGATACTCAGGTTAACAAAACTGTTATGTCAAGAAGGGGCAGGCATAAAAATATAACCATAGTTATTTTGCCGCTGCCAATCTGAAAAGGCTGTCCAACATGAGTGATGTGAAGACAGACAGCAGAAGTGTGGCGCAGGTAGGGGCAAAAATGTGTAGTATTGTAGGTGTTTGGATGAGGTGTTATAATTCCAGCAAATGGCTGTATGTCATACTCAGTGCCTGTCAACTTTCTTGAAGGACTGTATATTTTTTATTCAGTAAGATGGCAGTTATGTAAGGACCAGAGTTTTTATAAACTAAAATTTTATGTCTGCAATAGCTGCATCTTTCAGGTACAGAATAAATTAACAAAGATATATTATCTGGTAGACTTCAATAATATCTCCATATGTATCTTAGTAAACTAAATTTCTCCTCTGAACAGTTACTAATACTTTGAGGCTCTGCAGCAGTTTCAGACTAAACCTTTACTTTGATAGACTGTTACCTGAGGGAAAGTGGAAAGATAATTAGCCAGAGAAAAGCGTGATCTGAGGAGATAAGGAAGAGAAAGAACAGAAGACAGGAAAGCTGTCAGTAACCCTTAATTTAAGGCTAAAATCTAAGAAAGGATTTAGGTTCAGAACTGCTGTTTTATGGTACCTAAGCCCACCATTTAACCAGTGGTCATTCTGTGTAAATCAGGCTCTTGTTTGACCTTGGAGATTCCCTTGTTTCTGCCAGGATGCTTTAAGTTTCTGTGTTTCCACTAGGGGTATGGGCTACACTTTACAAAAGCTAATGGCTAATGTCCAACTCATCCCTGACATAATTCAGATGTTGTTTCTCAAACTGGGAATTGACCTTTACTGAGCACACCTGTAGGATCACAAATGACATATTCTAGCCTGATGTCTGCTAAACAAGCCTCACATAAAAGAGCCTGAAAAAACTGTAAGAAGGTACTGTACTCTGTTTCACTTTCAGAAGTTAACTATCTCCTCAAAAACCTGCTGTTCACCTAACTCTTCACAAATTCTCACAGTAGAACAATGTGAACATAGAGGTCTGAATTTCCTGCCCGTAAAATTACAAACTACCAGCTCTCCTCTGCCTATCTAAAGAATAGATGAGGCATGAGGAAAGAGTGAAACTAATAAGGAATTGTTTATGGTTTTCCAGTTTGGAGGAGAAATCTGTGCCTATACAAATAAGAAGTTAAATTTAGGATGAATATTAGGAGAAAAAAACCATCCAAACTCTAAATCTGTTGCACTGTGGAACTGTTTTGTCAAGAAAATGTCATTATCCTCTCCAGAAACTGAGATAAGAGTGCATTGGACATCCCCTGAATGGAATGGTTCTACAGCAAAGACAATGTTGTGGGTTTGTCTCTGTAACTCCAGCTATGCAAGAGACAAAGTCCCTTGGTATTTTGCACCAGAAGGTGCTGATCTGTTATGATCTGTTGATTTCCTGATCCTGTGAACTTGAGAGTTTATAAGAAATGTCACTCTTCCTTTTATAATCTTTTATATTAGAATACTATTACTTTATATTACAATATTATTATTAATACTAATATTAAAATACTTTTATAATCCATTTATAAATATTCAGTTTTGAACTGAGTTTAGTATGATTAATACACTTGAACTGCATATTTTATTTCATGTAGTAATCTTTAAAATATATATGATTAATCTTTAATATTATAATGCATTCCTTAGAACTGCAAAAAAAATAATCTGGAGAGAGAAGTATATAAGAAATTATTAGCAGTAATTTTGTCAGCCATGCTTATTTCAAAGGTTATGAGTTTCACTTTAACGCTGAAAGAACTGAGAATCTTTTAACTGACTTATTTTTCCTGTGCATAGGTTCTTTAATGTGACAATTTAAACCTTATTATTGTTCTAAAAGAACGTGAATATATTTAGTTGGTTTAATTTCTTTTTCATCCTGTCACATTACTTAGCAGTCCACAATAATACTAAAATTATGAAGCGAGAGAGAAGAAAAACTCTCTTAGAACTATAGTGTGACAAGAAGAAAAAGTAATGGAAGGAAATAATAAAAGAAAGGAGATATATGTCTTCATACTAAAACAAAACACCTCTAGTGTAACAGGACATTTTGGTAAATCTTGTATAAAACTGAAAAAAAAAAAAAAAGACCCATATATATCTCATACAAATGGTAAGAGATTACATTCTCTAACATGTTTTTTGTATTTGAACAGTGGTTGAAGAGCGTGTTTTCTTGGGCACAGAGAATATCTGCTTTTGAGAGGATTTAATAGCTCACTGGAATGAATAGTTATGAATAGAACTGCAGTGCAAATGACTGATTTTCAATATATTCCAGTTTACAAGGCTATCACAGTTAGGTAACTGCCTACAACTCTGACAGTTATTATCGAGCACCCTCATTACATGAGTTCACTTTTCTAGCTAATATTCTGCTTTTACTCTTCCAAAGGCTCATCCTCAGGTCGGACTGTATTATCTTCTAAACACTGCATAAGTTCAAGAGCATTTCAGCTCGTTATTTGAGCACATTAAGCTGTGTGATACAAATAGAAACTATGCTGCTATATATATTAAAGTGTTCTGGGATATTCTCTGTGATTTAAGCAACTTATATTAATAGTTGTTTTACAGTGTTAAGATCAAAACCAAGAGAGTGTAAAACCAAATTATTAGTGAAAGCTAGTTGTAGGTATTTGGACTATGATTTTTTTTTTATTTAAAAGCCCTATTCCGAAATTTACATTCTGCATTGTCATAATGCATTTTTAACATAAAATATCTTGCTATTAAATTATTTTTTAAGTCATTAAGATCATGATTATAGCAAGGCACATAAAATCCTGAGTTCAATCATTTTATTTTGTAGAATTCAGATGCATATGCACTTCAAAGAAGATTTAACGGTAACATTAATTTCTTGTTTTATGAATCTTATTAACAGTTAAGAGGCCATTGCTATAAAAAAATAGGGAAAATGCACTTGAAAATAATTGTTGAGGATGGTTAGGGTGTGTTTTAAATCACACTATAGTTTTTACTGGGCAATGGCACAACAACAGCCTAAAACAGTTAGTTGATCTTCATCAGCAATCCAAAAGACCAGTTATCTGTTAAGAATTCCAGACAGACGACTCTTGTGATTTCACTGGTGAGCTTCTGTACTCCATCTTCTTTGAAGTTAGTTTATTTCACTGTATGAATACTCCTGGTCCTCACCAAAACTTCAGACTCAAGAGACTAAATTATTTCTCAAAGCTTTCCAAGACTGACAAAATAAGAACCAGCGGGTAGGAAAAATTTATTTCAGTGCAAGTTCAGGTGGACTACTGCTGCACCCTTTAAAAATTCTTAGCTATAAATCTGAATGTTATTTGCATTTTTATTTAATACCATTCAACTTCCCTCTAACTTTCTTAAAAGTTTCCAGGGCACTGAGCAGAAGGAATGATGGAACAGGATCTGACACAAAACTTTAGAAGTGAACTCATGGAGAAAAAACGCCTTGGACTCTATTACACACTGGAACCTTTTACAAAAACAAAATAAAATAACAAAAAAGAAAAAAGGTCAGCATGTCTCAAGTACCTCCCAGCCCACAGCCTGATGTTAGTATTCTATAACATCAAAGGCAGTTGGGAAGGCTTATAGTGTATAGTTAATTCACCATCAACAAGAAGAAATCAATCAAAGCTACCATTAAATAACAATACATAGGTCTGAAAATAGATAGGCTAGTACTCTAGATTGCTTGAGCGCTCTAGGTACTCCCAGCGTGGTTTGTTATAAACTTCTTCATATACCTCTGGACTCCCAAAAGGACTGATTGAACATTGCAAATAGGCCATAAAAATATATCCTTCAGGAGATGAGATTACATTATAAGAATACGAGAGCAACTGGATACGATTACAATAGGACTAAACATATATAGCAGTAAATGTACTAATGCAGTAGCGTGATTTACACCTTTATTGTCAAAACAGAGTGGTCTTGTCTGTATTCCCTACTTGTAGCAGATCCCAGCCCATAGTAGTGTCTGAACCACATTTTGATATAATTTGAGAAAGTAACATGGAGGTAAAAATAACACCACGGAGCAAGTTAACAATTAGTGAGGATGACTGTGGGCCCTTGTTTGGATCATGCCAGGCTGTGGCTTACTTTACAAATATATATCTCTCTCTATATATATATATTTTTATATATTTTTTTATATATATATATATATACACTTAAAATCCTTCCAGTTCACTATGGCCAGGTGTGGATTCCTTGGGGAAGAGAAAAAGAACGCATGTGTTACCACAGTAACTCATCCCGTGATTCGTTGCTCTGTGGCTTTCTCAGCTTTACTGATCTCTTCATATTTAATAGCACCTCATAGTTTTCTTCTGTGAGTTGGTTGAAACCCTTTTTTCAATTGGTCCTATTTTTCAGCATCCACAGCTCCCACAGCAAGCCTAACTCCAGACTGTATCAAGAACTTCCATCTCTTGTCTGTTTTGAACAAGGATTAGCCTGTATAATTTGGTGCACTCTATGTCTAGTGCCAGAGAAGTGGACCATGTTTCTCTGTTCATCTTTCCCCACGGCACTGTAGCAGCTGGCATGGGTCAGACCTGGTTTCAAAAACAGGCGAGTAGTTTAAGGGTAAATGATGTTTCAATACCTTAGAGAGCGTCAAAGAAACTTTAAGAGGGGCAGACTGTGAGTGTCAGTGATCGTGACAGATCATTTTAGGTGCTGCAGATATCTGAACGAGTTGATCACAAACAGGTATTCTCTACCCTGCCCTATAACTGACGGGGTCTGTAGTCACTCAGGGAGAGATCTGGAAGAGACCATGAGACACACCCTGTAGAGAGAACAGAGGAGACCTGACAGTCTGGTCCCAGGACCACACTTGGCACCCCTGTGCTGACCTCCATATTATCACCCCTGCAGGGCATACGTGTCCCTCCTGAACATTAAATATACCTGTGACTAAATGTTTTGATATCTAAGCACTTCACACTATTGATTTAGTCCAAACCTGTGACACGGACTCATGATTTCATAATCTCTTTTATATCCCTCTTCACTTATCTGTTTTCCATGCTGAACTGCCCTGGTCTGTTGCTGTTCCACATATGAAACCATTCTACCTCTTAGACTATCCTTCATGACCTTCTTTGTATGTCTTTTGTCTCTACCCTCTTTTGAGATAGACTCAAGGTTGTATCATGGAGGTGCATAATGGTTTACTTTCATTCTTTTACTCCTAATTATTACTTTTCGCTGTTTCTTTTTTGAATATACCTTAATATTGGGTCAGTGATTCACAAAATTACCTATTACAGCCCTACAATGACCTTATTTCCAATGAGCCCAACACTGTACAAATAAGATTGATACTGATTATTGTCTTTATGTATATTTATGCAGTTATTTATTTATTTAAGTTCTTGATGATATCTCTACCCAAACAGCTTAATATCTTGGGTGAATGTTATCATTTTTGTCTCCACTCTCTCTTCCCTCAACATGCAGACAGAAGCGCTCTTATTCTACTACACAGAGCTAATACTTCTGTACTGCATTCTGCAGTCATATATTACAAGATTTAATTCAAATATTTTGAAAAATGTAATTTGTCATTTTCTGTATATGTAAGTAATATATTTAAAGCCCACATAGTATCTGCCCATGTCTGCTGCACAGACAAACTAATTTTGAAATTTTAATTCATTCAAGTACAGCTGTTTCGTACCAAATAAATAATTCAGTATTTTCTTTCACAGTCTTGTCTTATCTGTTTATCTTGGTGTCTGGTTATGTCAATGTACCCAAGGATCAAGAAAATGTGACTTCTGTAATGAACAGTAAACTTTTTTTTTTTTCCAGTTTGTATTGCATTAATCTAAGAAAGGTAAATAGCAGATTATTTTAGTTTAAATTTAGTTTATACTATGCAGGTTAACTCCAAGTTTTGTTTGTTTTGTTTTGTTTTGCTTTGCTTTGCTTTGCTTTGTTTTGTTTTGTTTTGTTTTGTTTTGCTTTTAAGTGAAATTTCTCACTTAAAGATGATTGACCTATATAAATCACTTTTAGAGTCTATAATCTGTTTATAGTCTGTAACCTTGCAGTGTTAGTATAGAGATCTTGAAGTTTTCCAATTATTACTGAAAATTATTGAGTGTAGGTAATAAGCAAACCAAACAAGATCTGCAAAATTTGTAACCTTAATGTTATGCACTATGTCTCAATCCTTGTTTTCTTACCCATAATTGAATTTATGTCCACTTGAGAGCCAGAAATGGGTACAAGCAGCATTCTGAGTTACAATATATAGCTCTGATTTTAGTTTTTTCCCTCTTAAAATTGCTGTAGCATTTCATTATTATTTAAACCAATTACCTCTGAACTATTAAGATAATGTATACTGAACAACTACTTAAAATGACAGTAGTAAACTCACAACTGCAAAACCTGGATATGAATTAACATTCTAGGTTCCGTTAGGGAAATCTTGTTTCAAATACTAAAATGCTTGTTATCATACGTTACGATATATACTGCTAAGCTAGATGGTTATAGTTTTGTGGCTACTGTCAGTGACACAAACATAGGTATCTGGCTCCCCAGTGTAAACTAGAAAATGATCCTTGTCACATAATGGACAATCACTAATGGTTTGATGTTCTGGACAATTAGTTTCGCTAATAAGGTAGAACATAGTCAAGGTCATGCTTAAAACCAGATTGATGAGGCAGTAATATAAGCAAGACACATTCTTCTGCCTAATTCGTTAATTTTCTTGGTTAATTTTTAATAAAATCTGGAGCAATCAAAACAGTAGAGGCTGGTAAGATTTAGTAACCTAATTATCACAGATTTGAAAGGGATTGAAAATGAAGGAGCTTAAAATTACACAATTATTCAGAACTACCTACTTGTGTCTGGATTGTAGGTTGATAATGTAATTCAATCAATGTGACTTCAATTTTGTTAATATTCATATAGTAAAGAAGGATTTTAAAAAATCATCCTCTTTGATTTAGATTAAAATTTGTGTCACTTCACTCTATAGATGTTTATCAAAATCTCCCCTAGTTATTTAATAGGTTATTTCTGTTCATAGTTGTTGTTTAAACTAGAAAAATTACACGTTTTAAACCTCTTAGGCTAATTATTTGGTTTATATTATGTCCTTTGTTAAATGCATTGTATCACTGTTACTAAAAGCATGTCTTTCTCTTTATACAACACAATAGGAATATCTTGTGCTTTAAGAATAAAACCGGAAATAATGTCCCTTCTCAGAGAAGCTTGTAGTCTAAATTAGGTGGAAAACATGAGAAATGGCAGCAGACCATGGAGGGAATGAAGAAACAAAATGGAAGGAAGCAAACTGAAAGGGGAAAGTAACCTTGGGAGTGTTGTTTATGAAAATTGAAGTAGTTCTTAATTTTTTTCTTCACTTTAATATATTTTTTTCATCTTATTTTGTTGTTGCTGTTTCAGTCTTTGTAAACGTAAAATCAGGAGGAAAAGATTTCATGCCATCACTAGAATGCCCCACCACCACCTTTGTACCCCATTAATCTAACTGATTAGAATTACTTATTGCAAATATTTAGAATAATGGAAACAAAGCTACAGCATTCCCAGGAAGAGTACATATTACACAGATTTAGACTTAAAAAGAATGCAACAGGGCACAAGAAGAAGGCAGCAAAAATGTTAACCTTCACTGGAAACTTATACATTCATGTATATGTACACACCATGTGGTGGTATCTTTTGTCAAGATGAGTTGCTTCAGTCATTTTCACTACATCTTGCTTTTGAAGAGGGTGACCAGTGACTGATAATTGTGGGTTTTGTTAGCTGCCTGAGACTTCAGATACTGGCCTTTCTCAGCATTCATTCATACAACATTTTATCTATGGTCACAGACACTTCATTCTACAGAGAATAATTGTGTGGTTTTGTTATCTGTTACCAGTAGGCTTCATAACACACAACTTTTCAAAGTTAAAAAAAAAATCCAGAACAAATTTAAGACGCAGTTACCTGACTACTAGGCAATTGCTATCACAGCTGAAAAAAAGTAAAAACAGTTCAGGCCAAGACAAGTCTCGATGAGTCCTAAGACTGTATTGACAAGTCATTACAAAGCCTGTGGCTTTTTGCTAGTGTTAGCACAATCATATTTACAGGGTTACACATCCAATTATGCTTACCCTACTCATTTGAATGTCCTCCCCCAGTAAACTGAAAGATGGAAACTGAATGGTACAGGAATTGCAGATCGAATAAAATAAAACAAATTCGCCAGCAAGTCAGGAACAGGAGAGTAATTGATCTTACAGGTAGGTCATAGTCATAGTTTGACACAATGACTACTAATAGCTATTTATGAGCAACATAGTAAGAGCAACAAGAATAAGAGGAGGAACAAACAAGAATGAAAACTCAAACTCTCATGTATGCCACCACTACTAGTGACATTTCAGTGTTTAAAAACTTAATTATGTTTATTGATCTGTATATAAGTCTGTCAAGAGAAAACCTCAGCTTCATAACAGTTCATGCTTACTGATATAATTTTTCATTAGCAATACAATCTGTCTTGTTTACCCTTCCTGGGGCTTGCATTCCAGGTGGTACAGATGGCTGAAATAGGTTTTCCTGACACTACTGAGTCAACATCTTGACCCAGCCTTTGTGTTTTCTCTAACAGAGGCAGAATTTCCTTTCACATGTTGCTCAGGAAATTACCTGTCTACAAATGTAACACTTCTGCTTCTGGGCTTTTCTCGTTATGGCTTGAGCTTAATTCAGTTGGTGTAGGAAAGCAGTATTTCAGATCATTACGGTTAGTTTTCCAATTTAAATGCTATGTCATTTTGCTCTGGATTTGGTCCAGTACTGATTTACAAGTTTCTTGAAGTTCTTCAACTGATAGAAATGTACTGTATGCTTTTCTGAAAAACTTTGACCTTGCAAACCTGCTGTAATTTGCATAAGACATTACAATAATAATTGGGTCCCACTATGGTAAGCATTCTTGTGAAATGTGAAAGTGAAAGGTGATTAAGTCAAAGAAAGTTTTCAGTATGAGTGAGTAAAACAGGTGATAATTGAAAGGCTGAAAACTAAAAAAAAAAGCCCAAATTTGCTCAATTTTGTATACATAATCAATGGCTGATGGAAGGAGAGAATAAAGATTTCATAACTCCAGAAAAACTCCAGAGATGGAGTCCAGCATTTCCAGAGTTCTAATTTTCACCGTGTATGAATCTGGGACGTAGAATTGGTTGATTGAGTTTTGCTTGACAATTCAGTCTCAGTTTTGAATAATATTTTGTAGGACACTTAGCATCAGTATTCACTTTAACTTCTTTATATGTGAATCTTTAAAATGTTATAATAAGCAAACAAACAAACTCCTTCAGTAAGTAATTAATCTCATTTGTCCCATAATGTCTTGTTTGGTATATCAGTCCATAAAATATGTAATTGCTTCCATTCAAATATGAAAAGGTTTTCTTCATTATACTAGATCGCTTTTCAATATTGATTCTATCCTTTTATATATTATATCAAAAAGCTTTTTTTCTCAGTCACATTTTTTATTTTCTCTATAAAATCTATTAAAAAAATACTAAAATTTTAAGGAAAGATTTTTCAATATTTGTCTTCCCGTGTGTTGTAGTATGCTCAGTTGAGTCCTCGCAGTGTAACATATCTCTATGTCATCGATGCACCTAAATAAGGAAAAAAAAAGGTCGTTAACCACCCTTTTTTTTAAAAAATATATCTGGAGACCCCTTACTTTTATCAAGATCACAGAAAATGTCATCAGCATTAAAAAAAAATAAGAAAACTATTTTTTTAATGGAAAAGAGAAAAATATAATACATACTAAAATTTACTTCTTCAAATTAATTTAGATTATCCTTATAATTATATATTAAGAAATATACATATTCTATAGATATAACATTTCCCAGATACACCAAGCTGTAAACAAAATTTTAAAAAACCCAAACTGATAGTAAACTGTTCACTCAAGTACTTTTAAAGACATTTACAGAAAGAAATAAACTGGTTCCTATTGTTTCCTACATAATTATATTCAATTATTTATCATTTAAGCTTTGAGATTCTTCTTCCTTTCCTCAAAAGAAAGAAGATGTGTTATCTTTTCTTGGACACTGTTTCAAATTGAGGACGACAACATCAGAGATGCATTGGCTGAAAAAGAAAGAAATAAACATTTGCATGTGAGAAAAATGTAGTAACTTGCTAAATATTGAATAACTAGCCCCTTGTCTGGTACTTCTTACAAGTGACTGGCCTGGAATGAGGTGCTGCATCATTCCCTTCTCTTCAGAAATGCAGCATCTGCAACAGCTTTGTTTTATCAGCCTAGAATCAAAATGCAATTTGATTTGAAGCTTTGAGCACAGTGGAAAAAGTAGTAAATTAAGGAAAATAAAGGGAAATAATGAAGAAAATATAAGAAACCTTGAAAGAAATATTACCCCAAAAGAAACATAAAGTAATATCAAGCCTCAATATACCTTAAGGAAACATACTTACAATATTTTACCTAATCAGTTGGTGAAATTTCTTCTTCCACCTTCTAAACATAAAGTTTGAAATCAGTAATGCTCTGTGAAGAAATATAATATTTTTCAGCTCTTCCACCTGACTGCACAAAAACACAAGCTGTCAGAATGGTTTTCATGATCATCTTCATTTATATTAATGATATCATGTTAACTCTCAGTAATGAGAAATAGATGTAGACAGAAGATGGAGATCTTATCTGGTAGGGACAAGTGTCTTCCCATCAGTTGTGATAGATTATGGTCTGGGAACATCTCCATGGAAAAATCATTATCAAACAATTGATCCCTTCCCAAACTAAGGTTTATGAACCTACTGAACAGGAACTCAGAGAAAACCCTCTGTGCCTCTCACTCCTGAAGATGAACAGTTTAGTACCTTACACCAGCAAGTGCACATTGACTTTCAGATAACAATGAGGTGCTATAGGACAGTATCTTTCCCTGACTTGACTTCACAGAAACAGTTACCTTTACACTGTTTTCACTATCAGCATCTGAGAGTGCCTCACAGTCCCACAGCCAGCTGGCATGGATAGGTTCATCTTTTAATGTGCATCTTTAGTACAGACAGTCCCTCTGTTGTGATATCAAGTTTCATCACACAGAAAACATCTATTTGTTTTTCTACAAACTCCGAGTGCAAATTAATGCATATACTGCCAATGCCAATTCCAAGAGTTATGAACTGGAATGAAACAAGAGGCAATATGTCAGTATGAATGTGCCAATAGGAAATTACTCTAATTTCCATAACTACAAAGAACCTTGACATCTCTTAAAGCTGTGTTAAGAGTTACCTTCATCTGTGCCTGATAAACAGTCTGTGTTAAGAATTTGATGTCTTGGTTATTCAGAGGATCCAAAGGCTGGCTTTAGATACAACAATTTTTCAGCAATATTCTTTAAAATTATTATTAATTTCTATTTCATGACTTTGTTTAGACTTGAAAGTAATCTTCCTGGAAATTCAAAGAATAGAATATGTTTCACTTGCTTAGTCTTCAAGATTTAATAATTTTAAACTGGATAAGTATGTGACTAATCATGTTAAACTTATATTGGTTTTATTTAAAAATTAAGTGAATTTCAAGATTCCAAGCTATCTAAAAATGAAACTATAGACTAGGGTTATTCTAGCTCTCCTTAAAGTAGTGTTAGTAAAACTCAGAAATTCAAAATGTTAAAACAATCAGGATAGGTTTTGACTTTCAAACCAATGTTTTAATTTTAGAATATCCTATTTCATTCATAGGGATCGTGTTTACAGAGGAAGATATTACAGTATCTGTTGAATTACTATAGCATGTGAATCAGTTTCATGTACAAGACCTAAGAATAAGTCTTCAGCAATAAGACAAAAGAAGTAAAACAGCCCTTTTATGAACTCAGCAATGTCTGGATCACAGTCCTACTGGTGTTATCTGAAGAGTTGTTTCTGTGATGGGTAACCAAGCTGAATAGTATTTGTTTGTTTATTTATTTACTTATTTATAAAAATAATTTTAAAAATGTAAATACTGTTGCCTCTGCCCCTGGCTCCACATTCCTGTCAACTTACTTTCTTTGTGGCAGCACTGGTTTTCTTTAGGGGGATTGGCAAGGAATGTGGATAATAATTCCTCCCTTTTTCCTTTGAAATTCTCCAAACCGATGACAGTTGTCAGAAATAAACCTCATAAATTTATAAATTAAGTAATGAATAAATATAATTATTAAAAGAATAATAAAAAATACCCATAAATCCATAATATTTACTTTACAGGGTTTTATTTTTGTTTATTGTCCACTTGCTTGTTTAGTAAACCTTAACCCACCACAGAGCTGCCAGCATGCTGGAACTAGGACAAAGGCCTGGAATATAAGGAGAAATGTGTTCAAATTCAACTTCTCAACCAGACAAAGCAACATTTACTAAATGCAGTGTCATAATTGCTATAATCTAGTGATATAGACCGGCTGTTTCTAACCAAAATTTGTGTGTTGAGTTGTCTTCTGAAAAAAGCTTTGTCAAAACTATCACGTTTTTCCATACTAAGTTTCAATTTGAACTTCAATAATAATTAAAATAATGACAGCTTTTCTAAGCTTTAGCTGGCTCTCAGTCTACAACTGGGAAAGAAACACACAGGGAAACACTTTAATATTATTTTAAAGACAGCAAATAGTTCTTTAATTTTAATTTTTTATAATAACAATTAGGTAGTAAATAAGTAATGAGTAATGTCTCTCAACAGTCCATACTGGGACCAACACTATTTCATATCTTCATCAATGCACCTGCAGTGCACCTGCAGCAAGTTTGCAGATCACACCAAGCTGGGTAGTGCAGTTGATTCGTTAGAGGGAAGGGATGCCATTCAGAGAGTTCTTGACAGGCTTGAGAAAAAGGCTGATGTGAACATCATGAGGTTCAACAAGACTGAGTACAAGGTCCTGCACATGGGCCAGAGCAATCCCCAATATCAGTACAGACAGGTGGATGAACAGATTGAGAGCAGCCCTGCAAGGAAGGACTTAGATTCTGGTGGACAAAAAAAAAAGAACATGAACTAGCAATGTGTGCTTGCAGCCAGAAAGCCAATTGTATCCTGAGCTGCATAACAAGAAGCACTGCCAGCAGGATGAGAGAGGTGATTCTCTCCCTTTATGCTGCTCCCTTTATTCCACATGTAATACTGCACCCAGCTCTGGGGCCCCCAGTACAGGAAAAAATGGACCTGCTCAAGTGGGTCTGGAGGAGTACCATGAAAATGGTCAGAAGGCTGGAATGCCTTTTTTCGAAAGAAAGGTGGAGAGAGTTTGGGCTGTTAATCCTGGTGAAGGGTCTGGGGAGACCTTATTGCAGCCTTCCGGTACTTAAAAGGGGCTTAAAGAAAGATGGGGAAAGACTTTTAATGAGTGCCTGTGGTGACATGACAAAGGGCAATGGTTTTTAACTGAAACAAGGTAGGTTTAGATGTAGAGGTTTAGAGGAAGAAATTTTTCACTCTGTGGCTGGTGAGACCCTGGAACAGGCTTCCCAGAAAAGCTGTGGGTGCCCCATCATTAGAAGTGTTCAAGGCCAGGTTGGACAGGTATTTGAGAAACCTGATCTGGTGAAAGATATCCCTGCTCACAGCAGAGAGGTTGGACTAGACGATCTTTAAAGGTACTTTCAAACCCAAACTATGATGCTATAGATATTGAAGCTGAATGAAGATACTTAACAGATTACTGATTTTTCATCTTCTTCACTGGCACTTCTCTGAGGTGGATGAAGTAATATTGAATACATTGACAGTGACAATAAAAAATGTCTTTGAAAGGTCTAGATCCCATTCATTTAAACCATAGACTCAGGAATCATTAATGTATTCAGGAATTCTTTGGATGACAGGACTAAGATTAATTTCAAGATTATGACATTGAAATATAGGTGTCTGCTTCCATTATCATCAGTGGAGATCAATGGAGCCCACAAAACAAAAAGGCATGTGAGGGTCAAGTCTGTTGTCTGGAGTAACTGGTAGTACCTTTTGAGAGGCACCAGAATATGTGAGAGAGATGGCACTCAGGAGACCCACATTATTGTAGAATGGCAGCTGGAAGACAGCCAGGATTTGCTAGGGAATCCTTTATCTTATTGGGCAGTTCTGTTGAGGCTTTGAACAGTGTCCAGTGTATCTGTTAAATGTCTTCATGGAAGGCCTGGGAAGAATTACAGTTGGCAAAGCTGAACTTTAAAATTCATTTAGTGGTTCATTTGCAGTTTATGGACAATTTTCTTAATTAAAAGTTTTAAGCAAGTGACATGTCTGGACGTCAGAAAGGCATAAATCACAACAGAGACACAAAGAAAAGAATTAGGTGCACAAAGAACATTCCTAAACAGAAAAGTCCAAAATGGTAATCTTTGTACTGGTTCACATTTTCAAAAGTCCAAGCTTTTTTGCTCTTGGTTCCTGTAATTGTTATTTTCAAGACTAAGGTAAACTAGAAGAAGGTGTACAGAATATGCTTACATAGTTTTATGATGCAAAGATAGTGTATCAAAATCAGATACAAAACACTTTCAAAATATATAGCCAAGTCCAAATGCTTGCTGATGCAGAGTTCCTTAGAGGGTAAAAAAAAAAAAAAAGTCTTAAGCCCAATAATTAGAGCTTCCATTACTGAGGTAGCTTAATATTTTTTCACTTCGTAGAAAAGCCAGAAAATTCAGTATTTTAACTTATAATATATGTAGATGATAAAATTCTAGAGTATCAGATATATGGTACAATATTAGTCAAATTATGATATTTAGTTCCTTACCTATGGTTTCACTTTCCTTGCATATTAACTAGGCAAATACGCCACGAGGAACAAGTGTCATTTGTTGTAAATGTGATGTATCAGCAATTTTATGTACCTTGGTCATTTTTAATGGCAACACAAAAGCAAAGGTCATATTTCTGATTATATCTTTGACAGAGGTATAGTGACGTATAAAAGATCTGTTATTTTTCCACACAAGATGAAATTTACCGTGATATTTTTAAATGTTGGTCAGATATTTCACTGTAAAGATACCATAAAAGGTGTTCATAATTTAATCATCTCATTATATTGAAGAAAAATGAATCCACCCAATTTCTATTTTTTCCCCAATGACTATTGTTTAAATGAAGATCATCTTTCAATGTATTATTATTGTTAAAATATTTGGACACTCTTTTTTAAAAAAATCCTATTCCATGTACAGATATAGTTACACATATATATGTGTATGTGTATACACAACTGAGGGTATTTCTACATCGTCAAATAATTTACCTGCACAGTTTGCTTCTGGGTTGTGGTTTTCTGTCATTTCATTTCAAACAAATTTAATACATATTACATAATATATATTATATATTGTAATTTAATTTACATGAAGTAATTAATTAAAAGAGATCAATAAGTGTTGTGTTTAAATTTCTTTATATTTTGGAGCTTAGTAGACAAATTCTCCATCTTCTACTTTACAAGGTTAGAATATCAGGTACTAAAGTTGTCCTTTTCCTTAAATCTAAATGCACTGAACTTAAATAATATCACCATATCAGTCTTGATCTCTTCCATAGACTGAATATGGACAGCATTTCCCTCGTTTTCATGCTGTAGAGATGTATAGTATTATAATAAAACTGTCTTTAACAAGAAATGACTAATCATAGTGAAATATTAGGAAACAAGCATTTATACAACAGGGCAGAAAACCAAAATGGAAATAAAGGTAAGACTAAATATTTTTCTAATCAAATACAGCTATTTTGGAAATCAAGATGTGGGATTCATTCACATGGCTTCTACGGAAATAATTTAACTTAATTATCTGTTCTCTTAGCCTTGAAACTCAAGTACTCAACACCAAGTAGCTGATAAAAAAAAGAGACAAATATGATAGCAAAGTAGACAATTATTTTAGTTTGGAATGTTGAGTAAATTATACTAGAGAGCAATACACAGGTGTGTTAATACAGTTATTTAAGCTGAAAGATAACTGGAGAAGAGATTCCTATACTATAGTGTACACATTATTCACAAAGGGGATTGTTCGTCAAAATATTATCAGTCTATCTTCATAGCAACAAGACCAGGGAAAATGAATAATCATTTTATTAGAAGTGAAAGAAAACATTCCTTGGTGTTATATTTTTAAAATAAAAGACTAGAAAAATAACCCTTCTGGGGAAAGTAAAATGAAAGATTATTCAAAAAGAAACTTCAAAATGAGACATCAGTAAGCTGGGTGTTGCAACACCTTTTGCAAAACTTTGTACCATTTTATTTAAGCAGTAAGTAGACCAGAATCCATGCTATAGATCAGGCACCCAGTTGACAGAAGCAGTTATAAGACCATTGACTTAGCCAAAAAAATGTTGTGCTAAACAAAGAGAAGAGCTGGTGTGATGTTAAGAGTAGAAAAACAACAAGACTCTTCCTGTTGTTTTTTGTCCAAAATGCAACAGATGAATGTAGCAATAAATGACGAACATACACATGCATTTTAAGTACTTATTATTGCATTTTTACTATGCAGTTGTGAATTATGGGGCTTTTGCATCCTAATTAGAGGGCAGGACAGATGGCAAAAGCTTACTCTGTATTAAAATAACCTAAGCTGCCCCCGACTATGCACTTCAAGCAACAGACATTTCATAGTAACACAGTTAATTGTCCAGCCAAAATACTTACCATGTTCTATGGGAATTTTCAGTACAAAGAGTCACTGAAACTATGTGGCTTCTGCATATTTTTTTTTTCTTCAGGTTTCATATCATCTCATCATTTCGTTTAATCTTTTTCCTATAGGATAGATAAGCATTATATTACTGAGTTCAAAGAAAGAGGCCAGAAGTTTAGTTTCTTGAGTCTGTGAAAGAAAGATAAATGGATTGCAAAGTAAACCTACCTTCCTTTTCAGAATCAGAAGCTGTAAAGAAGTTCCACCTCCACTGTATACAAGCACATCATCCAACAAAAAGGTCAATACCTTACATTCTTTACTGTTATGCTGTTGTACTGGGGCAGCAGAGAAAGAAACATACATCTCCTAACCACAGACCCCTCTAAGACAAAAAGTTTAATGTTTTGTCCTCTCACCAGACATTTCCTAAGATACAGGATAAGAAGGGTAGGGGGAAAACAGACCAATAGGAAATGGTGATTAAAAAAAAAAATAGTATGCTATTATTTTAGTTTCCTGTGGTACTCCAAAGCATTGGCTTGCTTCCCCTGGATATTTGAGACAGTCATTTCACAATTCCATATGTTTTCCGGCTAGAAGAGTCCATCATGTTGATCTAGTGTAACGTCTTCAAAGTAAAGGCTTAGACTATCCAAAAGAATCTAAAGGGGATAGTTTCCTGTTCTACATTGTGTCATGAACACAGTGACTATTGTAAAAGTGTGCATTCGCTTATGCAGAATTTATGAATTCATGTAAAATTTTTTTGCCTTGAATGTTATATAGATATACTGAAGGTCTTACATGTTAGGCTAGAAATCGTTCTTTCTTCTGATCTCAAAATTGGTGTATGAACCTATGAAGTAACAAGTTTGGGGAAAAAAACCCCAACAAACAAACAACAACAACAAAATTCCTGTAACACAAAAAAATAACCCCAAGACCAAACCACCACAACAGAAAACTGTCCAGTGGTCTATTGGTATATTGTGTTATGATTACATCAAGTATGGGACAGAGGACTGTTATGTAGCTCCCAAATCTCAGTGAACCCATTAACCACGTCATGATATCTTTTCATGGGATATCTAAATTGCACTGATAACCTGGTGTAGTGGGTTTCTTTCAGAATAAAATCATTATATATGGGCTAGAAGGAGCTGCAGAGTATTCTGATATCCCAGTCTAGATGATTGCAAGACACACTATGACATTCAGCCACCTCAACAGTATAGGACTTGGTTTTAAAACATTTTTGACATGTTTCACAGCTATTTTTCTAATATTTCTATATCCTTATGCTGCTGTATTTTAACAACACTTGAATTATTTATTATGTGAAAGTAATTACAGTAATTCATGAAAACAAGTCTTATGAGGAGCAGCTGAAGGAACTAGAGTTGTTTAATCTGAAGAAAAGGAGGCTGAGGGGAGACCTTATCTCTCTCTACAGCCACCTGAAAGGAGATTGTAGTGAGGTGGGTGTTAGTCTCTTTTCTCAGGTAACAAGTGATAAGATGAGAGGAAATGGCCTCAAGTTGCACCAAGGGAGGTTTAGATTAGGTACTAGGACAAATTTCTTTATCAAAGGGGTATCAACCACTGGAAGAAGCTGCCCAGGGAAGTGGTTGAGTCACCATTCCTGGAGGTATTTAAAAGATGTGTAGAGGTGGTGCTTAGAGACATGGTTTAGTGGTGGACTAGGCAATGTTAGGTATATGGTAAGACTGAATGATCTTAAGGGTCTTTTACAACCTAAATGATTCTGTGATTCTAATTCACCTCAATAATTTCTCTCCTTTACTTTTCCACATCCCCCATGAATAATGAACAAGTGAATAAGCCAAACTTAAAATACAAAAACACTAGTCCTTTAATGTGATGACCACCCTTTTAAAGTCATATACAATCTTTGTGTTGCGTCTTGCTTTGGTTAACATTTCATGCCTATGACAAAATTAATCTAATTTTTACATTGTTTTAAACACTATAAAAATACAGAAATTAATAGTGAGAAAAAATATTTTAAATTTCATCTTTGTGATAAATTGCAAGTAACACTAACTATGTATGTCTGTATTATCAATATTTTAATTATACATGGTTGTGTGGCACTACTGGTTAATCATCAGTAAAATGTGGTAGACTAGAATACGACAGAAGATCAGAGTAAAAGTATATGTACAGTACAGTGCTAGGAACATTAATTTAGTAAATATACCAGGGGATACATAAGCCATTATTATGTGCTTCATGTTACCAGGATAAGGAAATAGGAAGGAGAAAAGAAGAAAATGTGACTTTTATTTTTCAGTTCTCACTCTTGAAAGGTTCTGAGAGAAAAAGATAAAAAATGTAAAAATACTTTCAAATTTTCTGATGTATCTAAAAAAGCAAATTTTTTTTTTTATACTAAATCATTGTCTGATTGGAAGTTACAAACCAAAAAAAATTGTAAACGTTTCACGATAGTTGAGCTATACTCTAGAATAATATGCTGTTTTTTAATAACAGCTATGATCTGGATTACTTCAGAAAAATCCTGTCTGATACATTTTTCAAGAAATCAGGTCTATGCCTCAATTATTATGATGATTTACATACAATGAAACCTGTTGCTCCAGTGGGGGTTAAAACCCCCAAGTTTACCATAAAAAAAAAAAAAATTATAAGCACAACATTTGCAGCTAAAAAAAAGACGATAATGAAGGCCAATCATCAGTGATTAAGCCTACAAGTCCATAAACCTCTAATGCTTCTTTATGTTAAGCAGGCAAAAGTTATTTAAGCACTTTCTGCATGTGGAACATATAGTACTGCTTTTGGACGGCTTGTGCTGATTTTACTAATTGACAAACAAGATTTTTCAAATACACTTCTGACAACAATATTCCGCACTTTTTTTTTTAAGGAACGTGAGGTTGCAAATGCAAATTCAGAACAGCAATATTCATATACCAGCATTTATCACTCATCACTTATAATCAATTCTAATATGCATATTTGCTAATGTATATTTTCCTGCAGGGTAGTAGTAAAAGGCTTTTACAAATTACTTCCCTCCCACTTCTACTTTTTGATATTGGAGCTACATAATGTTTTTCCTAGCAGATTTGCTTGTTTTCTTCATCTACAGGAAACATTATTGCCTAGATCCTCTGCAAGTACAAACAAGTGTAATAATGCTGAACTCATGGAATGCTGGGAAAAAACAAAAACCACCACACAAAAAACCTCAACAAAGGACCCCAAACCAAAACAGTAATATGAAAATCTCCTGATGTTGGTCTTAAATTAGCAGATTCCTTATTCTTATCTTTACCTCATTAGCACCTAGTGATGTGAACCAAGATTGGTGGTATGTGAACAGTCAGCTGCAAGCAACAGCATCTGGTAAAAACATAGTTTATGATAACAGCTCCCCAGTGAGAAAGGATTCCTGTTGCTTATAAGACCGATCACAAGCTAGAGAAATTAAATTACAGAAACAGGGATTGTAACTGAAAGGAGCACATGAGTCTACATATAAAATTCTGAGTGAAGCACAAATGACAACATTTTAAAATCATTGATACGCAGGGAAGACTATACATTTTTGATTCAGCTCAATGAGGAGAGAAGGATGCTGTTCTGTTGCTACTAGAGAAACCACAGAAAGAATATCTGAACAGTCAACATGTACTTCCTCATCCTGTCTGCAAAAGGGTATTTTTAAGGATGATGCAGCATCAGCCTTAAATATCATTGGTAGAATTGAACCGATACGTATATTGCTACGGTGATTACGTACAGCAATGGTCTATATTCAGACACAGATGTTATTCTGTGGAATTCTGGCTGTTTAGTCTCTGTATATCTGTGGAGTTAACAGGTTCTTAAATGACTAAACAAAGGCCCTCTTTACAAACTTGTAAGTGCCCCGACCCACAACCAAGCAAATATGTACTGTCCTCTGATGTAACAGCAGCAGGATTTGCTTGAAGAATTCAGTCCTGCATAGTTATGCTAATGCCACGCCTATCACTGATACCGATTTCAAATCATAGAATAATTTTGGTTAGAAAAGACCCTTAAGATTATCAGTCCAACTGTAAACTTAACACTTCCAAGTCCACTAAATTAAAAAAAAAGAACTGAAATTAAGGTCCAAGTAAGGCAGATGGATTATGGTCTGAAACCAACACAAACAAATAGGTAAAGTCTGTACATACTAGAACTTAAAGTTACTGATTATCAGAAGAGGATACTCCTAGGTCAAATTATTACATAGAATGAAAATAATCTAGCCAGGATAAGGATGTTCTTTTGTGGCTAGACAGATCAATCAAATTTTCTAAAAATTTACAGAATTCAGGCACAGTAAGCTTGTCAAATGCATGTGGGTTCTGTTTGACATACCACAGAGCTGATGACTAACAGGTGCTGGTGAGTAAATGCTGAAAACAGCTTTCAGCTGTTTCTGACTAAGTAAATAATTCCTGTCTCCAAATCTCAGGGTCAGGAGCCTTCCCCTATTCAGAGAGTATTTAGGTGTGTTTGCAGTTATGTGTTAAAAGTTACAGTTTTCTTTTTCAACTATGCTGCTTTACTTGGACAGTGTTGTTTATGTGGATACAAGGAGCATTCAGGAACTGACAGTCTCAAAGCTATGTGAAGCTATGCAGATATGTAGGTAGGAAGAAAGACTGGTATGTAGGTTCAGGGTTAGAGAGGCCGGGAGAGATCAGGATAGAAATATACTTACAACTTTGCTATTATTGTAACAATTAAAACTTTATTGATATTCTTGTCTGAAATTGGTTATTATGGTTACTGATTTACTGTTTTCATCATATAAAAGTTTGTTTGATTTTCTGTGTTTAAAAGATTCTACTTATGTTACTTTTAACTAGTCTTGTATTTTTCAATCTCTTTGACACTTGTGCATGTGCTACCGTTCTCCACCTTTAGAATACTAGTTAAAAGACCGTAGACCTTCATATAAGCATGAAAAAAGAATGCTAGAAGGATCTTAAAGCATTTTTATTGAACTGAAATTTATTCTTATAAGTTGTTATGGTTTAACCCAAGCTGGCAACTAGGACCATGCAGCCTCTCACTCACCTCTCTCCCCCCAAGAAGGGCAAAGAGAAGAAGGAGAAAATGAGGGGAAAGGTAAAAAACCCCAACTGACTCATGGGCAGAGATAAAGACAGTGTACTAGAACAATTAAAAAAAAAAAAAAAGGAAAATTGAAAAAGAAGAAGAAGTAATAACAAGGG
>VZSF01007647.1:0-200714 GCA_013398295.1 Chionis minor | reverse complement strand
GGGCAAAAATAAAAATAGTATAATAAAAAAAAAAAAAAAAAAAAAAAAGGAAAATTGGAATAGTAGTAGTAGTAATAATCATGGTAAAGGAATATATAGGACATAAGTCATTCTCACCACCTGGTGAATTAGTTGCTCAGCCTGACGTAAGCAGAGATGTGCGTTTTCCAGCTGGCCAACCCCCATTTATATATTGGGCATAATGTCTATAGCATGGAATATTCCACTGCCTCTTCCATTATTCTGCCTATGCTCCTTCTCATCTTCTATGGAAACCTGAAAATAGTCTTTGGCTAGTATCAAGATCACTTAGCAATAACTAAATCAATATACATTATTGACATTCTTTTCATCCAAATCTGAAAACATAGTAATCATTAGAAAGAAAATTAATTCTGTCTCAGCTGAAACCAGGATAGAAGTCAAATTTTAAAAGTCTATTTAAAAATAGTACTCAGTCAGGCATGACAGGACTTCTCCCTATATTAATATCTGTCTTAGGGTATTGGTCTAGTACCAGCTCTTCACACAGCTGTAAAGCTAGCCTGTCTCTCTGACATCTGTACAGTATTTGTACATATCTGTTTAATAACATATGCATAAAGTTTTGTTTGGTGCAAAAACGGCTGTCTTATTGTTTTAGTTTTTACTGAGAAACAGTTTGTTCTGTGTAAAGGTCATTAAATCTTGCCTGTTAGTGTATGACTTTCTGCATTGCAATGTTGCATTTTATGCTTTGAAAAATTTTATATTTTATAGTTCAAACGCATAGCACGACTTTTCAAAAAAGAATAGGGCTAACTTAAACAAAAATCACTCAGAGAAGATCCTCTAAATAAAATAAGAGGAAATTAATTTTTTGTGCGGATGCTAATTTGAGGTTGGCTGATGTGTCTTCCTGATATTCCTGTTTACTTCTGTTAACTGGAGTATGCGTACTTGATCAGATTCAGCTTCCCTTAATGCCAGGGGGAAAATTTCTATTGATTTTGACAGAAACAAACCAATCTCATAGATTTTCATGTTAAGTGAAATTAACCCATTTAAGCAGAATATAAAAGCTCATGAACGAGAATAATAAGTCTCAGAGAAATCAGTGGTACATTGATTTCAGAGAAGAATTGTGAATGTTTTTACCGTAAAGATTAGCGGCTTTAGTATAGACATGAAATCTTGTGCATCAACAGATTCAAGTGACCACAAGCAACTGATTAAGTATGAAGAAGTTCTGATCCACACCAAATCCAAAAGCACAGTTCAGATATATTATTTTAATAAAATATACAGTCTTTCTATATTTGTAAAAATTAACATAAGAATATGTTTTTCTATTAAAAGCAAGAAGACTGGTTGTTATGGTCTGAGAAGAAAACAACAATTTATTGTTGTCTAGACAATTATTCTCTCACCTGATGACCCCTCCCCACCCAGGAAGGGGAATCAGGAAGAAAACAAGGAAACTCAGGGGTTGAAAGATAAACAGATTTAATAGGATAGAACTAGATAATTAACAGTACTAACACAAAGGAACCCATATTGATCCCGATACCCATATATACTATACAAGGATCATATTCAGCCAACTATATCAGTTGGAAGCTGTGCACTCCCAGCAGTGGACAGTAAATGTCAGACACCGTGAGTGCTACAGCTTCAGGAGGAAGGGAAGGCCTCAGGGACTCGGCACCAGAGTAAGAATTCCTCTGGATTGCCACCGTCAAGGGAGAGCCATCAAAGGGGAGAGCGAGCATGGGGGAGCACGAGCAAGGGGGAACTGACTTCGCAGCAAACTTTCTAATTTATATTGAATGTGACATTCATGGTATGAAACAATCCTGTTGGCCAGCTTGGGTCAAAGGCCTGAGTCTCGCTTCTCCTCATCCCTGCACCTGGCGAGCTCGAAAACACTGAGACCTTGAAACCCACACACCAGAGCTGGCCATAAAGTAAATATCTTCACAAATACGGATACTAGAGTCTTCCACAAATATAGCTTTCCCAAGCACTAGGAAAGAAATTAGTCTTGTGTCACTCAAACCAGAACATTTGTTTGTTGTTTTTTCTTTGGTTTTTTTTTTTTTTTAAAAATGACAGACCACAAAACCACAACCAGTAGAAAACCTGTCTATTTCTTTCTTGCTAAAATACATTTTCATTATATTGGTTAGGTCATCTGTTACACATTTGTGTTGCCAGGGATAAGAGATTTACTTCTTACTCTCACAAAACATCACTGATACTAGAATGTAAGCTCAGTGCTCTTTAAAGTTACTTTCTAAGGACCTATATTCTTAGGATGGACTAAATTTCCAGCTTACCTGACGTTGCTATAGTGCATCCACACTCAAATTATTGATATTATTATTATTATTGCTTTTATGCTGTTCAATTTAAGTCATGATTATCATATTTTTCAATTTTTATGTCATTTTCATTGCCCATTCTGTAAAACAGAAGAAGGAAGTCCATGATGAAACACCCTCAATTAGTTCTCTATTTTATAGCTACTATTCCTGCTCATCCAGTATATATTTAATGAAAAAGTAATGGTAGTAAAATCCTGTAATACTTTATGGTCTTCCTTTCTGTTACTTTATCTGGGGCAGACCGGTTCTATTTGTCTCTTTCTTGTAGTCCATAATTCTAAAAGATCCCTTAGTGCACAATACTGCCAACATTACTGTATAATATTTTATATTAATCTCTAGCCAAACTGTTATAATAATTTATAATTCTACTCATAGCACCTGGACAGAGTCCCATGTCCTATGTTTTGTCCTTATATGTATGTTATAATCTACATTTGTTACATCTTATATAAATGAGATGATTCTGATTCCATAAATAAGATTTTTTTTTACAAGCATTCTTTGACAAAAAATACTTTTAGACAAGCACTGTTTAGTGAATTTTCCTAAAAATTTTTCTAATCCATTAATTTTCTGTTCTTCTTGCACAGTTTGCTATCACCATCTCTTTATGGTCCACAGTATCCTCAACTTCTATTAATTCTTTCTTTTAATCCTGTCTGTCACTTCCTTCTTTCTAAACCTCCTGTTTAGCTTCCTACAACTAATCTTTATCCAGTTTACTATTGCAGCAGAATACTGTAAAAAAAGAGGAGCTTAAATACTGATTATATTAGCTCAGTGAACTTTGCTTTCAAAAGCTCTGTTAATCTCTCCACTGTTTTTCTTTTTTGCCTTTTACTTTTCCTCATGTTTCCATCCCAAGCTTTTTCTGTTGTGTTTTTTTAATTTTATTATTATTATTTTAAAAAAATACTTACACTATTACTATGCTTGTCATGATTGCTAGTTGTATTGTTTCATTATCCAGCTTAAGTAAGGGATAAATCTCAGCCTGATTTCAACTACTACATTATATCCCTATAAAATGGGCATTAAGTAATGTCTCCTCCTAGTTATTAGTCATTTAGTCACATAGTTATTTCCTTGTAAGTCTTAGCATTGGAGGCACTGGAAGCCTGATACTGAGAAGAAAAAAGGTAATGAAGAATCATCTGTGGAAACATCATTCTTGTTTAGAATTTGAATCATAACTGTACTATTGTATAGTCCATTCTTTTCCATGAATCACATGCATTCAACAAATTTCTCTGTTCAAGTACCTTTACAATTTCTTTATGTGACACCCGATTTGTTTATAACAAACCTATTTTACCACGCATCTATTATACACAGAGACTCTTGAATATTTTTTTGCATCCTGTCCCCTTTCCCTCTTCTACATTCACCTTTTTTTCATTCCCATTCCATTATTTTCTTTCAGTACTGAACAACAGAAATATTCACCTCGACAGCTATTCTTTTACCTTAAGTCAAGAAAATATAACTTTAGTTTCTACCTGCTGATTTCATTCTACTTCTGATTCTAGCGTGGGATCACAGTTACAGATAAAGTTAAGTATATCATTAGGTTTGGATTTAAGTATCAGCTCTTTCCTTTACCATAGGCACAGTTCTCTTCTTGTCTGGTTAGCACTACTTTGTCTTGTTTCAGCAGAGTATATGTATATCTATGCATATACTACACATGTATACATCCATATATATACACACCAGTTAGGGAATTAGAGATCAATGTGATGGGAGAGTTTAACAGACTGACAAGTCAAACCAATTTTAAACTTTAACACAAGTGTAGATTGACATGTGGCAACAGTACACTTTGTGTTAATGGCCATTTCTTACACATTTTTACACCTATTAGTACATGTACAAAACCGTTTGTCTGTGCAATGTCATGGAACTGGTGTCATGCAATTAGCCTTGATGGCTAGAGCCTCTAGTCACCAAGGGCAAGGTGTTCAGGCCAGAGAGATCTTTCACAAGAGAAATCAGAACTGAAGTGAGTAGGCTGAGTTTTCACAAAAAATTGGGAGGAGATACAGCCAGGACAGCTGACCCCAACTGACCAAAGGAATATTCCATGCCTTGTGTCATCATGCTCAGTATTTAAAGCTGGGGAAGAAGAAGGAAGGGGAAAAGATATCTGTGTTGAGATGAAACCTCTCCTGGTGCAACTTATGCCTGTTGCCCTCTGCCTTCTTCATGTGGCTCCCTGTGGAGGAGTGGACAAAGGAATGAGACAGAGGGCTGAAGCTACACACTCATCCTAAATGTTTCTCTAATGCCTGCCTGTTGAAGTTTCATCTCAACATAGATATCTTTTGCAGTGAAAACAATCACTGCAAAACATCACTGTCCCCCTGGGACATGGTAGAATCCCCATCGCTGGACTTTTTCAAATTGTGATTAGACAGGGAGCTAGATAGTCTCATCTAGTCTCTTTACCATGGAAGTTGGACCAGACAATCTTTTGATGTGCCTTCCAACCTGGGCTAGTCTATGCTTCTATGATTCTGTGATACTAGAACAAGTCTGGCAAAGGACCACAAAGATCATTACAGAATCACAGTATGATTGAGGTCAGAAGAGACCTCTGGAGATCTTCTAGTCCAGCTCCTTGCTCAAGCAATGTCAGCTTGAACAGGTTCCCCAGGATGGTGTTCAGTCAGGTTTTGAATATCTCTGTAGACAGAAACTCCACAGTCTCCTCAGGCAACTTGTTACACTGTTTGACCACCCTCAGAGTAAAGATGTATTTTCTTTGATGAAGGAATTGGAGATGAGCAGGAGACTGGGGCACCTGTCATACAAGAAGAAGCTGAGAGAGCCGGGACTGTTCAGCCTGAAGAAGAGAATGTTTAGGGGGGAGTTGTATCATTATGTATAAATATCTGATGGGAGGAACAGTAAAGAAAATAGAGCTAGACTCAGCTCAGTGGTGCTGAGAGGCAGTACTCAAAGAAATGAGCACAAATTAGAATATAGGAAATTCCATGTCAACATCAGAAAACCTTTTTTTATGATGAGGGTGGTCAAACACGGAAGTAGATTGCACAGAGATGTTGTGGCATCTCTGTCTTTGAAGATACACAGAACTTGACTGTACAAAGCCCTGCGCAATCTTTCTCAGAATGACCCTACTTTCAGCAGGGCAGCTGCACTAGACAGTCAACCCCAGAAACTCTGATTCCAACATGTTCATGCTGAAGCTGGTCTAACAGGAGATGGGAGATTCAGGGACATCTTTACTCTGAATGATCTAGATAAAGAATCTAATCTTGACTCGTCTCCATTCCAGTTGTAAAAGTGAGTGAACAAGGAGTCGCTGGCTATGTATATACACATCCTGTGACAAAGTGACCTGAACTGGCTTCTGCCCAAATGGTGTAGGACTGGCTGGTTCTATGATGCAGTTATGCTGTATGGACCTGGTCCACATGGTTCAAAAAAGAACCAGGATAGAAGTAGGTTAGTCTTCAGATGATCAGAAGACCAGGGTTTATGCCTGGTCTTCAGCCTATGTTTATTTATCAGAAAAGATGTATTTCTCTCTGTTAAATCAGGGCATTTTTTTAGCAAAAAAGCTATTTAAAGTTGAAAAAAGTGGGTTCTTTTTCCCACTTTCATCATTAAAAAAGGGAACCATGAAAAATGTTCATATGGGTAACTTTTATTACTTCCACCTTTTTTCCTGGCTTCCCACAATTCCAACCTACAATAGTATATTTAAGCTACTTTCTCTTTAAGTGCCTTGACTTACTGTTTAGCTTCCTGTTACACAAAATGATCCTGTACTTTAACATTTGCTAGTATTAACTGTATTTTAGTAGGGAACCTTATATAAGTATTCTTTTGTTAAAATTTTTACTTTTCATGCACATTCTGTACTATTATATCCTCACAAAATCCTACTCTTCCTTCCCTTACCCCATTGTACCTGCAAATCTCATCAACAGTGTGAGTGTTCACTTCCCATAGATTGTCTTTTCTGTGCTGTGTACAATGTAGTGAAATCTACTCATCCATTCCTTTCACCCACCAGTTTGTTTATTTATACTTTTAGAAAGGTGTCTTCCCTCTTATAAAATGTTTTACTCCCTCATTTTCTGAATGTTTTTGACAGTTTTCTGTACATCTCATTTTATTGCTCAATAAGCTTCTTCAGTTACAAGTTGGGGTTTTTTTTCCTTCTGCCAGGAATATGGTTATAATTTGTGTTTGTAATCGGAATGCATAGCTCATTACACTTGCTAAGGGGAGCAGCGCCTATAACCTATGGTTTCTAATTCTATATATTTAGAGCTGTCCATTCCATGCAAGGCAAGATTTTTAATACACAGACTGGAGACTTCATATCAAGTGTGTAGGTTTGGGGTTACTAAAGAAGTTACCTAGTAATTCTTCAACAAGCATTTTAATTTTTAAGATACATAGGTCAACCTTAGCAACCGCTATGTTGCTTTGAGAAAGAGAAAGTTTAATCTCATGAAAATTCAAGAAGGAAGTATTTCCTTATCTTTACGAAATATATGATGTATAAACATGCATGTTTTTAAATAGTTATTTTTCTTTCCTGTAATTCCTAGGCATATAAAGGAATTACAGAGCTGAGGAACAACAACAAAAAAGTTTTAATGAATATATACCAAAAACTTACATCTCTGAGGCATCAAAATTTTCATAAATTTCACTGTAATGGGATGAAAAAATCTTAGGTAAGACATGGGAAATGAATGTTGGAAAGGGTTTCCTTTTCATTATGAAGCGTATTTATTTTAAGATTAGTGTAGATGACAAGAAAGACAAAATTAAACAGTCATAAAAGCTGAAAGAAAAAAGATATTGGTAATATCACAGAAAGGTATTGATCAAATCAAAAGCAAGTTTCATTACTGTTGGTATTTTTTTATTGAATTTCAAATTCTGTGATAGTCTGAATTAACTCAGTTTCAAGTCTAGCAGAATATATTTCAGCTTTCTATGGATATCTGGAGAGAGAGAGTAGTTACAGAGTTATTCCTCTGCAAATGCAGATTTATTTATTTATTTACTTAGTTACTTACTTATGTTTTAATTCTGGTGGGCTTTACAGAGATCCTTGATCTCTCTGCCATTTTTCCTTCTATCTGTTTGCAGTTTGAGACATCACTGGAGGTGTTAATCTGTATTAATATAGCACTGTTTAGAAAGGAAAGGAGGAAAAGATGAGTTCTTGCATCCTTGTTCTTGTAACTCGCACAAAGAGTTGCATAGAAAAGTGAATACTCAGTAAAGTATTTGTAAATGAAGGATGACATGCACAAACCAAGCATAGATTAGTGTGATTCCATGTAGTAAACATGTCAATTCCTACTATGTTAAAATACAGGTGAAACATGTTTTAGGATGCACCTAATTTCCTAACATTCTGCCAGAAGTAGCATCTGTAATGTTCAGTGCTCAATGAGTATCCAGCTGAAAAAAACTTCAGAGATTAGCAAATTATATCTACGTATGTAATTGGTAAACAAGTCCATGCAGCTAAACTTCAAATTCGACTGCCGTTGACATCCTTCACTGTGATTTACTCCCTTTCATGAAGATGAATAAGTGAGTGCTTCTTCCTGGCTATGGTGACCAAGATTGGTCTGTGAACTGTATCAAATAAGTAGCATGACTCATGTCTCAACCATTAGCAGCTGGAAAGCAGGTGTGCAATCATCTGGTATCCTTTTGCAACACTTTAGGTCCATACTGACTTTTATCAAGAAAAAAAAAAAAAAAGAGGCTGTGCTTCATGGCAAAACTTTTAACAGATATCTTGTGGAATTTGCCTAATTAAATTTTCTACATTCATATAAGCGTCTTTTCCTGCCGAAAAGTTTTGGATGATTAATTACAAACTTATCAACATACATTTTGAGGATAGATGAGGTAGCAAAGTGCACCTAAAGTTTCAGTATCTGAATTTCACCCTTGATACTCATGGACTATAACTGGGATCTATACACTAAAAGCTTAACTGCCTAGTTGCATTATGAAAGTTGAATTAAGGCACAAGACTCTTACACTGTTGCAAAGCTGACAGATAAGACATAGAACCTGTAGGACATCCTAACCCTTCTGGACAAACAACTAGAAGCCAGATTTGACAACACTGGGCATCACAAATGGTATTGTATGTATGACTGTACCTTGTGTAAAGCCTGTAGATCAGAAGTGGGCGTCTTTCTTGAGACATTTAAAAGTTAGAATCTACAGTCTTGAGCTGAAACCTGCCCTGAGTACTGAACTAGCAAGAACCTATTCTGCCAGTCCTCCTTTTTCTCACATATTGACATTAATGTTAAATGCTTTTACTAACTTGAGGGAAATGTGACCCTTTACTCCTGTCCAGTCTTGATGAGAATTTTGTGGACAGTTGATCCAGATGTTTGGAGGTGCCTAAACATGTCTCAGCAGTCTTTTGGTCACTTTCTGTGAAACTTAATAGTGCAGCCTAAGATCGTGGTAGTCAGAAAGGTGCCATTAACCTTGGACCCTACAGGAACACACTGTTTAGCACCGCCTATCAGTATGTAAATTAAATTAACCTGTCTGTGAAAACTGTGAAGATCACATTTAATCAAACACCCCTACAGTAACTGTAAATCTGAATAACCAATAGATTACATATACTTTAATCACCTTCCAGAGAGAGAAAGCCCAAATTACCATTGCACAGGTCCAGTTTTACAGTGGATGTCATTCGGTTAGAATACATGGGGTTACTTCTATATAAAAGTGAAGAAATATTGGTAAACCACTCATTGTCAAAATGGCTTTCAAAATTTTCTAGGACTACTGACTGCATATTAGTGTGTGCACTGCATGTACTTTACACCAATTTTAACCTCATTGTTTAATTTCTATTTTTTCTGTTCTTTAGTAAAAGATCTGAGAAATACACTTGACTTGGGTTTTTTTGTAGATACTTGTCATTTTTCCTTTTTGTTTAAATTAAATGCATAGTTATCCCTATTTTTACTAAAAACAGCATAAGTTTTCATCAGAAGTTCCTTTATTCAGGAACTCCAGTAGGTACCTTGACAATACTGAGGCATGGAAAAGATTGTGATTTGGCAACAGCTGTAAGCTGTGTAGCCATTTCCATGAAAGAAAGATTAGATGACTATTGGAAATGCCTACCCCTCAAAAAAACAAGAGAAAAAAACATACATTGGGTCTAGGTGGCAAAGTTTTGTCAGCTGGGGTTGCAAGGGTGGTCTCGGTGAGAAGAGGCCAGGGGCTGCCCCATGTTGGACAAAGCCAGTTACAGACGACTCTAATGGACCCACCGAAGGACATAGCTGAACCCTTCAGCCAAGATGGTGGTGCCTCAAAATAAAAGTACTTAAGAAAGGGCAAAACACTGAACAGCAGTGAGGAGTAAGGAAAAAAGACTGAAAAACAGCTCTGTGAACATCAGCATGAGACAAGAAGGAGCGGGAGGGGGTGCTCCAGATGGTGGAGCAGAGATTCCCCTGCAGCCTGCGGAAAGCACCACACCAAAGCAGATATCCATACCACGACCTGTGAAGGACCCTATGCTGCAGCAGGTGAACATGCCCCGAAAGAATTGTGGCCCATGTGGCCCATGTGCCACACTGGAGCAGGTTTATCCTGGAGGACTGCAGACCGTGGAGAGGAACCATGCTGGAGCAGGGGAAAATTGTGGGGAAGAAGAAGTGGCAGAGAGAAACTGTTATGCACTGACCACAGTCCTCCATTCCTCATATCCCCTGCACCATGCAGCGTTCTGGGAGGCAGGGGATGTATGAGAGTTGCAAAAATGTGAAAGTTGAGCCTGGGGCGGTGTCTGTATTTCGTCACCATCCAACTCTATTTCAATTGACAATAAATTCAATTCATTTTCTCCAGGTCAAAGTTCTGCCCATGGCTGTAATTGGTGAGTGATCTCTCTATCTATCTCAGCCCACAAGGTTTTTCATCTCTTTTTCTCCCCCTTCTTCTGTTGAGGAGGTGTTGTGGTTTAACTTCAGTAGGTAGCTAAGCACCACACACTTGCTCCCTCCCACCTCCCCGTGCCAGTGGCATGGGGAAAAAGGAAAGAAAGAATAAAAGCAAGAAAACTTGGGGGTCAAGATTAAATAAATAAATAAATAAATAGTTTAATAAGTGGAAGAAGAGAGAAGAGAACAAAACTAATGGTGTAAAGGTAATCACTCACCACCTCCCATGGTGGTGAGACTAATGCCCAGGCAGCTCCTGAGCAAAAGATGGCTAACCCTCATTCTTTTAAGTTTGAGGGTTTGTCACTTCAGAGTTTGTTTGCAGTACTTTCCCTCTTTCTGTTGTTGTAATAACTAACTTTTCTCATTTTCCCTTACAGTCACAGAAATAATCTTTCCATAAATCTAGTAATACATTCAATTTTGGTTTATTTCCTAAATGATTTAAAAAATAGTTCACTCACATTTCTCTTAGAAAACTTTTCTTACTTATTGTGTGTCTGAGAGTGAGATTTACCATAAAAAGACCAAAAAAGAATGGTTTTCAATTCAACAGGCAAACCCATCTGTTTGTAAGACATATTTTAAAAAACTGGCACACAGACTTTCATGATTTTGAAATTTTGTATTTCTTCTTATAATGTGATGATGATTATTGTTACTGTTTGGTTTTCATTTAGCTGTTCTTTAATAGGCAAATTTACAGGCATGTGGATTGGAACTATTCTCTCTGCAGAGGAAAGCTTTGTCTCACCAGCAAAAAAAAAAAGTAATAAGTTCTGAAAACCTCATTCTCACCATTTGAGTTAAGAGAAGTGGTAAAAAAGACATTTTTGAGATGTAGATTCGAAATAGCGTGGAAAATGGAGATACAAAAAGGAATAAAACTGATAGGGGACTGAAGCACCTCTCCTATGAAGACAGGCTGAGAGAATTGAGGCTGTTCAGCCTGGAGGAGAGAAGGCTCTAGGGAGAGCTTATAGCAGCCTTCCACTATCTAAAGGCGGGTTACAGGAAAAATGGGGAGAGACCCTTTATCAGGGAGGGTAGTAACAGGGTGAGAGGTAATGGTTTTAAACTGGAAGAGGGTAGATTTAGAATAGATGGAAAGGGTAGATGAAAGAAATTCCTTACTCTGACGATGGTGAGACACTGGAGCAAGTTGCCCAGGGAAGTTGTGAAGGCCCCATCACTGGAAGTGTTCAAGGCCAGGTTGGATGGGGCTTTGAGTAGCCTGATCTAGTGGATGGTGTCCCTGCTTCTGGCTGGAGGTTTGGAACTAGATGATCTTTAAGGTTCCTTCCAGCACTAACCATTCTATGATCCTCTGATTCTATGTAAAGATAACGCTCTTACTATCCAGTTGTAGTACTGTTCTCCATCAATGTGTGTGAAAAGAGATTTAAAGGTGTTTTGTATATTTGGGAATTTTTACGATGTATCAACATAAAACTACAATATATAAAGAATAGTAATATATTAAAAATTTGCACAATTTTCTTTATATTATGGCAAAGTTCTTTTTGATTTTTAGAAAATACATTACTCTATTCGATATTACTCAGAAATGAAGATATTTACTATTGGACAAACAGATCAGAAAAGCAAACAAAACCCCCCTTTCTCTACTATATGCATTTATATACTTTATACTACTATATCAGTACTTTATATCAGATCTTAGTTGACTAAATTCTGTGTGGTAGTCAACAACATTTTCTGTTAAACTGTTTTGGCATCCAAGTCCACTTTTCAGTGTCTTTTTATGTAGTGTGCATGCTTAGGCATATGACCATATGGACTGAGATGAAAATACACCCACTTAAATTACTTGTTCATAGACTGGACAACCATATGCTTGGAAACCCTGGTGGATAATCACCTAACTGGTCAAAACAGAGACATAAAATAGAACTAGTAATATCACTATCTTTTGTATATACTAGAGGCTAAATACGTCTCAGAAATTCCCCTATCCTTAATCCCTCTTTTAGCTTAAACTCAAAAGATCCTCCATCCCAAGAGTGTCTTAACCACTGAATCTAGTTTCCTTTTTCTCCTTGTGCCACCATGTAGGCTAACTCAAGTAGGAAGAGAAAATACAAAGTTTCAAATCCAATCTCCTGCTCAAGACAGAGCAGCTCTGAGGTCAGAATAGATTGCAGTCCAGCTAGGTCTTGAAAACTCCCAAGGATGGAGATGATGGAATCTCTCTGGGAAATCTTCTGCACTGCACAATGGTCTACGAGACCTCAAGCCCTGGTCTACAAGACCTCAAGCCCTGGTCCCTCAGTCACTCCTCATAGGGAAAGTGCTCCAGCCCCCACCATCCTAATGGCCATCTGCTGAACTCACCCCAGTTTACTGATGTCTATCCTGTACTGGGAGACACCAAACTGCACACAGTAGAATTGATGTGATCTAACAAGTGTTGAGTAAAAGGAAGAATAATCACTTCCCTGGACCTGGGTTGTTAACACAACCTGTTGGCCATTTCTGCTACCAGAGCACACTGCTGGCTCAAGTTCAATTCAACGTCCCCAAGGACTTTTCCGCAAAGCTGTTTCCCAGCTCATCTGTATTACTGTTGAACTTCCTGAGGTTCTTGTTGGCCTGTTCCTCCAGTCAGTCACTGTCTCTCTGGGAAGCAAGGGTCCTGCACTCATATAGACTGGTAACTCCACTCTGTTGTCATTAGCAAACTTTTTCAGAGTAAACGGTGTCTTGTCCACCACATGGTTGATAAAGATTTTAAACAAGATATGTTAATGTATCTAGAAACACTGATAGAATTAAGTTTTAGTTTTCTGAAATATTTTGTAAATAGATGGAATTACTTTGAGTAGTCTACTTTTGTGTAAATTGATGTCTAAAATTTATAAATATGCACATATGTTTTAATGTAAATTTCTTAATATAATTTAATGAATCATAACCTTTTGATCTGAAGCATGAAAACATAAGTAGATTAATTCAAATTAAGAAAATTATGAAACACATTTGAAGCATTCCTCAGAGATTTTNAAAAAAAAAAGTAATAAGTTCTGAAAACCTCATTCTCACCATTTGAGTTAAGAGAAGTGGTAAAAAAGACATTTTTGAGATGTAGATTCGAAATAGCGTGGAAAATGGAGATACAAAAAGGAATAAAACTGATAGGGGACTGAAGCACCTCTCCTATGAAGACAGGCTGAGAGAATTGAGGCTGTTCAGCCTGGAGGAGAGAAGGCTCTAGGGAGAGCTTATAGCAGCCTTCCACTATCTAAAGGCGGGTTACAGGAAAAATGGGGAGAGACCCTTTATCAGGGAGGGTAGTAACAGGGTGAGAGGTAATGGTTTTAAACTGGAAGAGGGTAGATTTAGAATAGATGGAAAGGGTAGATGAAAGAAATTCCTTACTCTGACGATGGTGAGACACTGGAGCAAGTTGCCCAGGGAAGTTGTGAAGGCCCCATCACTGGAAGTGTTCAAGGCCAGGTTGGATGGGGCTTTGAGTAGCCTGATCTAGTGGATGGTGTCCCTGCTTCTGGCTGGAGGTTTGGAACTAGATGATCTTTAAGGTTCCTTCCAGCACTAACCATTCTATGATCCTCTGATTCTATGTAAAGATAACGCTCTTACTATCCAGTTGTAGTACTGTTCTCCATCAATGTGTGTGAAAAGAGATTTAAAGGTGTTTTGTATATTTGGGAATTTTTACGATGTATCAACATAAAACTACAATATATAAAGAATAGTAATATATTAAAAATTTGCACAATTTTCTTTATATTATGGCAAAGTTCTTTTTGATTTTTAGAAAATACATTACTCTATTCGATATTACTCAGAAATGAAGATATTTACTATTGGACAAACAGATCAGAAAAGCAAACAAAACCCCCCTTTCTCTACTATATGCATTTATATACTTTATACTACTATATCAGTACTTTATATCAGATCTTAGTTGACTAAATTCTGTGTGGTAGTCAACAACATTTTCTGTTAAACTGTTTTGGCATCCAAGTCCACTTTTCAGTGTCTTTTTATGTAGTGTGCATGCTTAGGCATATGACCATATGGACTGAGATGAAAATACACCCACTTAAATTACTTGTTCATAGACTGGACAACCATATGCTTGGAAACCCTGGTGGATAATCACCTAACTGGTCAAAACAGAGACATAAAATAGAACTAGTAATATCACTATCTTTTGTATATACTAGAGGCTAAATACGTCTCAGAAATTCCCCTATCCTTAATCCCTCTTTTAGCTTAAACTCAAAAGATCCTCCATCCCAAGAGTGTCTTAACCACTGAATCTAGTTTCCTTTTTCTCCTTGTGCCACCATGTAGGCTAACTCAAGTAGGAAGAGAAAATACAAAGTTTCAAATCCAATCTCCTGCTCAAGACAGAGCAGCTCTGAGGTCAGAATAGATTGCAGTCCAGCTAGGTCTTGAAAACTCCCAAGGATGGAGATGATGGAATCTCTCTGGGAAATCTTCTGCACTGCACAATGGTCTACGAGACCTCAAGCCCTGGTCTACAAGACCTCAAGCCCTGGTCCCTCAGTCACTCCTCATAGGGAAAGTGCTCCAGCCCCCACCATCCTAATGGCCATCTGCTGAACTCACCCCAGTTTACTGATGTCTATCCTGTACTGGGAGACACCAAACTGCACACAGTAGAATTGATGTGATCTAACAAGTGTTGAGTAAAAGGAAGAATAATCACTTCCCTGGACCTGGGTTGTTAACACAACCTGTTGGCCATTTCTGCTACCAGAGCACACTGCTGGCTCAAGTTCAATTCAACGTCCCCAAGGACTTTTCCGCAAAGCTGTTTCCCAGCTCATCTGTATTACTGTTGAACTTCCTGAGGTTCTTGTTGGCCTGTTCCTCCAGTCAGTCACTGTCTCTCTGGGAAGCAAGGGTCCTGCACTCATATAGACTGGTAACTCCACTCTGTTGTCATTAGCAAACTTTTTCAGAGTAAACGGTGTCTTGTCCACCACATGGTTGATAAAGATTTTAAACAAGATATGTTAATGTATCTAGAAACACTGATAGAATTAAGTTTTAGTTTTCTGAAATATTTTGTAAATAGATGGAATTACTTTGAGTAGTCTACTTTTGTGTAAATTGATGTCTAAAATTTATAAATATGCACATATGTTTTAATGTAAATTTCTTAATATAATTTAATGAATCATAACCTTTTGATCTGAAGCATGAAAACATAAGTAGATTAATTCAAATTAAGAAAATTATGAAACACATTTGAAGCATTCCTCAGAGATTTTCAGAATGTAATAATGAGTCATTGAGATAAGTCAGCATTAAAGCTAAAATTTTTGCAATAGATATCTGGAAAAGAATTTGGGATAATTTTTAAAGATTCTTTACATATTATACAGCTGTTGTAATTCCTGGGCTTTGTGGGCTGTGTTGGTGAAATGAATATTATTTTTTAGAAGACAAAAGAACAGAGGGAAGGAAAGAAAACATGAATAAAATAGTGCTACAGTTTAATTCGAGAGGAATTAACCACTGTTCCTCCTACTTACCACCTTCTAGACTCATTCTGAAACTTTGGCAGCCTACGCTCCTTGGGTATGGAATCACCTCTCACCACATGGACTGATGTTGGTAACAGACCATTAAATCATAACAAATTTGTGGAATTTTTTTTTTCTCAGATGGAAATTATGTTTTACTTGCTAATTTTTCTTTATTTATATATGACACTTTAGCATCTGTAAATTACTCTTTCAATATAGGAACATTTTTTTGTTGATGTAGTCAATGCTAATCATCCCAAAGGGAAAACCACGGGGCAGAGAAAGTCAGAGCATGTAAGACTCCACAGGACAATGCCACATTCTTGTAAATGGGCCCTTGTATGAACTTCCAATATACTTCCTTTTCATGAGGCTGTTGTGGTCAGCTCACTGAAGAGGATGTTGACTGTGCCCCTTCTGAAAAGTCATCTGCTATGAAAGCAGGATAATATATACAGCTTTACATGAGCTAATTCATACTTGTACCATGTGTGGTAGAATTTTATCAGAGAAGCAAAGTCTAGAGATGCAAACTTCTGGTGGTGTCAAATAGAATCCACAGATACCATGTGATGCGGATGCCAGGTTTCACTACCAAGTCCATTGTCCTACAGTACCTCTTATGGCTCAGCACTATCTCTTCATGAGAATTTTACCAAGTAAGTTAATAAACATTTTCCTGGATATCTGAATTGAAATACAGGGTGCAAATCATGTAGTCTGGATGAGCTATGAGATTAGTAGCTGTATTAATCTGAACAACTACAGACATAAAGTCACATTCTACATATTGTGATCCTTTAGTTATTTCACTATGTGTATGCTAGATATTTGAGCTAGAATTTATCAGACCAACTACATATTTCTCTTTCTATGCTGGTCATTGTAGGTTCCCTTTGAAACCAATAGGAAGATACAGAATTTTTATACAATTTTTATACTACATTACTTCTTACATTTGCTTCTAAGATGGTCTTACATAACAACTTTGATAATTGTGCTTCAGACACACGTATTTTCTCTTCAATGACTATAATATCTGATTAGTCAGATATAGACATCGACATTACACCTGTCTAAAGCTAGGTGAGCTGAATCTCACTCCAGCTAAGAAATCAATGAAAATTTTAATGTAGCCATTGCTTGTGTCCTTTTGTTCCTACAGGAGGAATTGTTAGAGAAAAATTAATTAAGAAATTAATAAATAAATACATAAATATATATGTAACTTGCAAATAGAGTAGATTCTAATTCTACAGGCTGTTGCTATAATTTTTTTAAACTTTCTGCAGCAAGTATAACTCTTTTGTGTTCTCCTCCATTCATTTAATTCTGTATTTAAAGAAAAGAAAAGAAAAGTTATTTCTTACAAAATCTCCTGAAACTTTCTGTAAGAGAGGCTTGCAAAAACAATACCTAGATTTTAAGAACATTTTATTCTAACATTTCTATCCAGTTTCAATGTGCAGTGTTCAGAGGTGGCAATCAGCAAGAAATCAGAGTGTGTAGCTATGATATACCTCTAGTACAGGAGCAAATGTTTCAGTGACGTAAAATGAAAGCTAATACGTGGGAAAATAATGGGTTTATGTGTGTCAGGCTGCTAATACCAGCTTTTCCTAGTATACAATAACCCGTTCAACCCAGAATGTATTACACAGTGTTGTGTTTCTAAAAGGGCCAATTGTCCTTGCACAAACACACCTGACTGTAGGTGTTATCTTTATTCTCAATAAATGGTATTCTAAATAATTAGTGATGTATTCTATCTAAACAAAGCAAGACTTTCAAAATACTGAATTAAATTCATTATCTTCCAACTTTTTAAAATCCAGCATTAACAGCTAATTAAAATTTGCCTTCTTTGTCAGTTTAGCTCCCACTGTATTTCAATACTTTATTCTGTTTTACTCAGTCTCCTAAATTATTGCCCTATATTGTGAGTTGTTTAAAATGACACCGTGAACAGACTTTAAAAGCGGGACTACTAGCTTAAAAGACATCCTTAATTTCATGATCATTCCTTCACAGAGTTAGATAAAAGTCATAATTATGTAGAAGAGTATTGATATGAAATTCTTGATTATTCATCATCTAGGATATAAATATTGATAATTTATAGTATTTAGTTCACTAATTATGCCTATGTAAAAGTAACAGAAGTAAGGGGGAAATAAAGCCATTAAAACCGTAATATGAGGTGTGACACAGGTTGACACTAGTACAGTCTGTGTGACTTAAGGTTACTGTGTAAAGCGATGATTGCAAGAAAATTGCGTGTGAAGCTTCTTTTTACCTTAATATTTTAAGCTGAAAACTGTGATAACCCAGAAGATGTTTCAGAATGGCAAAGCGTCGTAAGTTAGACAACTGGGAACAATAGCAATTTTCACCTTCTGGCTGTAATCCACTGATATCAAGTCACAGTCTTTAGAATTAATGTACTCAAGAAAAATGATTTATAAACACCTCAGAAATATGAAAATAATTTTTAAAAACACGTTACACTATATGGAAAATTGTTCATTATGTATGTACATTACTTTTATATTTCAAAGAAAGGAAAAACTTTACTACTGAAAAAAGAGTTTTGAAAGATATTGCTCAGGATTTTATTCACATTATAAATAATCTACTGTTATATTCAAATAAACATTTTTCCCATAGATAGTATTTAAAATATGCTTGATATCTGACCAGATACATTCTACTTACTTTGTTTTCAATTTATCTGTAACACATTAAAATGCAGCACACAATGATCAAGAAGGTAGAGCACATCAGCTTAATTAGGTTGCCTAGCTATAGACATCTATTGTCAGATGAGATTCTCTCGTGTATGGTACCTGGCCTCCAGTTCCTCTTGTAGGAGAGGATAGGTATCTCATTGGTTCCATGTCATACCTGTCAGACCCAAGCAGGTATCAGAGACAGTCTGAGGAGTTTTAGATGACAATGCGTGTGAGTCTAGAATCAGCTGAAATGAGTCCTACTTACCCGAATTCCAATTTGTCTCAATGAAGAATAGCTAACTATCAAGTGGATTAAAAGTGGATGTCTAGCAAATTTTGGAACTTTTACAGCACCCAAGATTTCAGCATAAGGCTGACAGATAAGACCTATAAAAACCCAAACCTTTCTGAAGACAAAGCTGCATACCAGATAAGGAATCTCTGATAGAACTAAATACCTGTGTTTAGGCAACTGAATGAGCTCCTCACACTGTAGAAATCCATGTTAGGTCATATGATACCTATCTGAAATGTCATTGATATCTCCAGGGTAGTTGTTGTAATTATGTAGTTTTGATATCTATATAACCAAAGAACTGTGATTTATGCATGTTTTCAGAAACAAAGAAAACTGGGGCAAGCACAGTCATAGATTTTTACAGTCAGATTGGACTGCAAAAAATTTTCATTTTCTGACAATGGAAGCTTTAATCTTTTATTCACTAATTCCTAATAAAACACATCTAACTTCTTGTTGAATAAGAACATGTGTAATAAAAAAAAAAAAAGTTTTTAAATTTTTCTATTACAACTCCTAACTCTCCTGAGCACATTTTCTATTTTTATGCAATTTTCAAACACCAAACTTAACATTTTACCATGTCATCACTAAAATAGAAATCTTAACTGTAAGAAACATTTCAGTTCTAAATCAGTGTTTGTTATTATTAGTCTTTGAAATATAGCAAGCATACTCTTGACCTGATACCTGCTATAGGACACAAAGCAGAATGTCTCCAAAATCAATCTGTGTTAATTTTTTCTTCAATGCTATCTTAACAAGCACATTGCATCAAGTCATCTTCTGACATTGCGAGTGCATTCGTTCCAAAGCATACCCATATGCAGTTTCTCTGCATATACTTTATTTTATTTTTCTGATCAAATTGGAAGCTTTTGACACATATAAGAGAAAAGAAAATATAGTATTTTCTGCACAAATATTTTATTTATTTTTTGTTGTAGCAAGTGTAGATGGAATGCCCACTTGAGAAGATCAAAGTTCAATATGAGACTGAGTTTTCAAGAGAGTAAACATAATTTCCTTCTAGGCTGCACAGAGAAGCAGAAAAATATAGCAAGTTTAGCTATATCTGAAGTATTTCTCAGACAGCTAGGAAACCCTAATATAATCTGGATTGAGCTACTCAGCTGAATCCAGGTTCTGCTTTCCTGATGTAGGTTTAACCAGTCTCAAATACAGAACAGGACTGGTGCTGATGAATCATTCTGTCATTTAGTATGAGAGATTTTGAGGCCTCACCCTTTAAAAAAAAAAGCATCCCCACTTTATTTTGCATTATTTTTCTTTTTTGCTAATATGACTACATGTGACAATGTACTTTTTCGTCACTACTGTGATACCTTTCTGTGTTGCTTAGTTAAGGCTTGGTCAGTGTACTGAAGTTTAAGCATTGCTGTTAATGAAAATACTATTTAAAATGTGACAAAGCTATATGAAATCGTGGAATGGAGAATGTGCTTTTTACTGTACAGATATATGACAGAGTTCCTTTTAAAGGTTTCAGTGAAAGAATCTGACTGGCAGTTTCAGTGTAGAAAAATTGGACACATTGTGCTCCATTTTTTCTATTTTATTTCACTATTCTTGTAAGAGATAGGATGCAAACTGGTCACTGAACAATGTGGTGTACAGTTTTAGGACCTCCATGATAAACAGATTCCCAAATAGTTTCACTTTTTTCCCCGTAGTCAGCTATGTTAAGCAAATGCCTTGGATGTTCTAAGATTTATTCTCCATAGCAACAGGAAGTTTCAAGTAAGAAATCAGCATGCTGTTCAACATTGGGTTTGAGGGTGGTTTTCTACAGGCACACTTATTTTACAGACTATTTTGGTTTTTTATACATTTTTGATTTTAAGCTTTCCTCGTAAGTTTTTGATTACTTCACAAAAATAATTTTATATTATTCATTTATGAAAACTGTGTCCCTGCCTATGGCAGGGGGGTTGGAACTCGATGATCTGCAAGGTCCCTTCCAACCTAAACCATTCTATGATTCTATGATTTCTATGAAATCAAAGAAGCCGTACATCTGTCTACTAATGCTTTCTTTCATCCTCCCTCCATGAAGCAGGCAACTTGTACTTTCACCAAGCATGGAATTTGGATAAAGAAGTAAAGTCTCTGTGCTCAAAGAAGAATTAAGGCTGGCCTGGCTATGTCTTGTGCAACCCAGAGGAGTTATACAGATAAGGAGGGGGTCTATGTAGACAGGACAGCCCTGCTTTTCTTCAGCAAAGACAAGGTAACAGGAACTTCTGTACTTCTTTGTTTCTTCAAAAGGCTAGTGTGCCCTATGACTGACCTCTGCCTCATTACCTGTAAAACACATATTAAAGTTGACACCCCTGTATATGTTAATAAAGATTATAGAGATCATGCTAAACATCTGTGGCTATAGCGCTTGTCTTCCCACCCAAATCATACTGTATGTCACCTAGGAGAGGGAAACCTCGTAATTTTGAAGATAAAACGACAAGAGGAAATGACTGTTAAACTGGGAGAGAAGAATCTCAATACCTGAAAGACCAGTCAACAGGCTGCGTTCTCTCTCCACCCCAGATAGGGAGGTCTTTCTGGGTAAGCACTGCACCTTTTACCCACTGATGAATGTTACCCCTGAGCTGTCGTATTATTATTATTTTTGCTCTCAATATTAACCTTAATTAGTAGTGCTATTGTAGTCAGTGAATTTATCAACAGCAATCTCAAATCCATTCTGTCGGTCTCAATAAAATAAAAAATTTTGATTTTTGTGAATCTGACTCAGTGAAAGTCCTTTGCTGGGACTCTGATAGAGAAATCGGCAAAAGTCCTGGGACTCTGAAAGACAACTACATCCCTTTTAACACAACACTAGGCAGCACTCCTCTCCAGCCTGGGAAATGTCCATCAGATGCAGCTGGTTAGCCCAGTGACCAGCGGAGTCGGGCACATGGGGTCTGGAGTCAAGATGGTTTTTGTGCTGCTGTGGCGAAACACAGGCCTCTGCCCAGCTATAAGTCCATACTGCAACTCCATAGAGATTGTGTGGTCTGACAGGGAGCGTTGTGCCTCCCCATTCCTATAAGGAGCCTACACCCTCACAACTGCAGCTTACACCAAGGCAGACTCAACCAAGCAACTTCTATGGTTGTATGGCTGTTATAAGGGATGATCAGAAGCAATGATTGTCATTGCAGCAACTGAGTAATGTGGAAAGAAGACCTAGGCCATTTTATAATCAAAAGTTTTCAGGTAGTAGGTAAAAGTTTCCTGACATAAACAGTATTGTCTCAAAAATGGAACTAGTGAACATTTGCCTGCCATTACTTTGATTGCTTTGCTTATTCTACCCTTACCCAGCAAATAATGCATTTCAATGCGTTTAAAATTCTTTTAATGAAACCTTTCTCTCACCTCTTAAGGTAAGTACCTTTTAGACTGGAAGCTCTTCAGGGCAGGGACTATGTCAGTTTATTGTGTGTGATTATGGGGCTTTTAACACCATAAGCCACCTTTTTAAATTATGACCTTAATAAGAAATAATAATGCTGTACAAAACTTTAAAATTGATCTTTACTGTAAAGTTTCCACTGCAAGGAAAATGATGGGTGAAACTTTCTCTGATGAATAGCGCCAACACAGAAAAGCATTGGAATAATTGTAATGGCTAAGTTCTGCTGGATGCTGTGTAATATAATGAAGTCAGTGCCTGCTGTGGCCAGATAAATCAAGTATTGCTTCATAGCACACAGCTGGACTTTGTAGTCAGATTGTTCACAACAGTGGTACTCCCATCATGGTCATTATGAATGGCACATTCAAAAAATAAATGAATACACAATATGCTAATGTAATTTTGGGATGATTTAGTAGCAGCATGCAAAATGTACTTGGTTGCTGTTGTACGAGGCAGAGGAACTCAATGCTGGTCAGAATGCAATGATGTACCAATCTTTATATTTCTGTTGCCCAAGGTCAAAATCATAGAATGGTTAGAGCTGGAAGAGACCTTAAAGATCAACCACTTCCAACACCCCTGCCATATCTCCAGAGATGGATGCAATGCTCCAAGTGCAGTCTAAAAATCTTACAAGAATTTTTTTTTTCTCCTTCTTTGATCTTTGGACTTAATGCCTGGAGGTAGAAAACTTTTGGATAATGTTCATAGTGGAGGTAAAACAGTGCTTCAAGTGCAGTAGGAAGACTTCATTAATCTTAGCACCCCTGGAGGCTTTGGGTACATTTAGAATAAGTGAACCCATTCTACAGACTTCTCAAGGCATAGTTTACACTAACCAGAGCAAATATCCTAGTTTGTGATAGTGAAGTTTAGAGTCAGAGACAAATTTAGTATCTGCTTGTTCTTGCTATCATTTGGGTCTAGGATTCTCTTAGTAATACCACTATAAAGATAACAGGCAGAATGTGGTGTCAAGCAATGACTATACTTAGCTATAAATAAAGATGTGTGTGTTGAGCAAGAATCCTAAAGAAAGGAGAGGGAGGAGGAAGAGGAAGGGGGCACCTTCAGACTTACAGCCTTTTTCTTCACGAGTAACCATTACCTGTGATGGAACACCCACCGGCTGATGGGAAGTAGTGAATGAATTCCTCATTTTGCTGTGTTTGCATGTGCAACTGTTGCTTTACCTATTAAGCCATCTTTATCTCAAGTCATGAGTTTTCTTACTTTTGCCCTTCTGATTCTCTCCCCCAACCCACTGTGGAGGAGTGAGCAAATGTCTGTGTGGGGCTGGGCTGACTACTGGGGTTAAACCATGACAAGTATCTACATTCATACATGTACATATCTAAATTCATACATGTACATACACACACACACAAAAACATCCCCTCTCTGTTACACATTTCTAATGCATTTACTAATATGAACTGGTGTCACAGGTGGAGTGATGCTCTTCACTTGTACTTCTGATGGATTTACTAATATGAACTGTTTATTTCCATTAAGTGATTTATTTTCAGGTCTGCAAAGCCCGGACCATAAGCATTACTTCTGACAACTGGGGAAAGAAAAATTTGAGAGACAGGAAAAAAAAAAGGATTTATTAAATGATTCCCTCTGTAGAGTTCAGGACAAGAGTTTAGTGTCTGTCTCATTCTTCAAAAATATATGGAAAGCTTTAAGAAACCTTATATACACTTAGGAAAAAAAAAAAAGACTTCTGACTATCTGTCAGGTACTGTCATATTACTGTAGGTAATTTAGCAGAACTAAACCAAACAAACTGGTAAATTCACAGAAAAAAAAACGAGTGAAGCTTTAAGGGAAAGATCCTACCTAATTTAGGTAAGAACAAATATTAATTCAAAACATTTGAATTTCCATACCGAAAATCTTCAATGATTTTTAATATTCATCCAATACATCATGTGCATAGAAGGTGTTTATTTCTGACTGCCCCAATGCCATCTGCATATCTGAAAGACCTTTACCTTTACGGATGTTTTATTTACAGACAAACAGTAAACCACAGAAAAATCTTTCAGCAATATGATTACAAACCTTTTTTTTTTTTTTTAAATCCCCACTGTATATATAATGATCCTGGCCAAAAACCAGACAATTTGATGCATGTGGAAGAATATGGGAAAGATGAGGATAAACAAATTAACATTTTGGGAGGTCAGACAAACTTTATGCTCTGCCTATAGACATGTTTGGGCTTGAAACTGAAGTTTGGGATTGAATCTGACCTAATTTTTAAGCACTTTGGGTAGAATTCAGATAGCTCCTTGCTGATGGTTTGATACTGAGTTGCCCACAAAGAGATGCTTACAAGTACCTAGCAGTACCTCTCCTAGAGGACCTGAGCTCTTCTAAAACAGCACCAATGGTTAGAAAAGTAATCCAAGAACACCATAAAAACAAAAAGCACCTTCCTTCCAGTAACCAAGTCTCACTCCAAAACCATACATCTAAGAATGAAATTAACCAAATCTCCCTTACTGTCTTTCTAGCATATGACATCTTGATCTGTTGAGATTTTATTTAGATTCCATGTGTTTGGATAGAATATTCTGTTAACAGTTATTAGGAAATATACAGTTTCTTTTATCTTTTAGTATAGAGTAAACATTTGGTAAACATAAATATCTTACAGAATCACTGTATTACTACATACTCAGCACAAAATGTACATTTTCAGACAATCAGAAACTCATAACTTTATTTACTAAAAAGAATTAGGTTTCAGCATTCCGTATCAGTTAACTGTATTTCACTTTAAAGACTCAACTATAAAGAAAAGAATTTGTATGAAGGAACTATTAATATTCTAGAGGATGCTTACTCTCTGTATGAGTTTTTTTAAGGAAGTTTATTTTTTTTTCTGTGTTTCTTATGTGAAATGTGGTCCTGTGGCTTTATCAAAACTCCAGTGAATTAGTTGTAAAAATTCCCATAGAAACCAGTGGAGTTTGAATCAAGTAACATTCCCCTGCTGAGAAGACTTCTTTTAGATATTTATTCTTTTCTGGTACTAGATCTGTTTAAACAAATGTATTCACTCGGGGTTTAAGTGTTGTGCAAAATGTAATTAAACATGTGAAAAGAAAATGTAATATATGCTTTAACATTTATGTAAATTCACCAGACATCTAGGAGATGATTAGTTGATTTAGCTCTCCTCTCTCTCTTTCTCTAAATTTGTATTTTCACTTGCATTTGTCCTTTTCTTGACTTTGAATAGTTGTGCTTCTGTTGGTTATTAGTTGGGTTTTCCCCTTTGAGTGCCTAAGTTTTGGTTTTTCTGTTTGTTTAGATGTGATGTGTGTTTGCAAGGAGAAAAGCTTTATAAAATGACACTATCCATCAGCCTGTCCTTCTGTCAGTATGACTTGTGATTCCATCAGACACTTGCAGCTAAATTTCACAAGACGGCTGCAAGTCTAAAAAATATGGAGCTCTTACAAGTTTTGTGACACTGGTAGCAGGAAGTCGATGTTTTCAGTGCATCCAGTAAAAAAGTAGTTTTATCTCAGCTTCTCACCAGACAGGCAGCAGTCAGATGGTCAGGCAGCACCTGCTTCTTGCTCTTAAGTTAGTACAGACGTATCTCCAAACCATTCACACATATATTACTATTTGTTCAAAAAGGGGATATAAAAAGAAGAAATACTGTGTATTTTCTCAGTTTTGTTAAAAGTGAGATACTTCATGACACCTAGACCAGAATCAAAGGTCCCTTGTACTACATCCTGTACAGCATACTGTTTAATTTAGGTAAAGATAATCCCTTTAATAAGGTCGATGTAACATTTCCTTTGTTGAGTTCTGTAAAATGATAGTGATCTGAAACTTTGTAGCTTCTTACTTAGGATCGAAAGAGAAAATGTCAGTGTAGTATAAAAAAATCTTCCTTTTTCTAATAGTAGAATTGTTATGTTGGTCAGGTTTTTTTCACCTAGCTACTAAATGAGAGCTGGTTCTCTTCCCGTGTTCAGCTTTGCAGCTACAGGATCTCTATTCCAATATTTCTCTTTTAAAATTAACAAACTCAAGTAGTCCTAAACCACTTTTAAATAGCTAGAAGAACTGAATTCCTTCTGCAGATACCTTTAAGAACCCATGCTTGCACGTACTGTCTGTATTGAAAAGAATTAATGTTTTGATGAGAATAGAAGGAAGAAGAGAGCATTGAATGGGAAAATTCAACCAAGGATATGCTTGTACCTGTGCTAATTATTCTCTCTAGCTGATAAAGCATTCTGAGAAAGAAGCTTCTTTTTCTTGAACCTCTCACAGCTTTACTTTCTGCTGAATTTGAGTTTCATTCGTTATCTATGACCAGCAAAATGCTGAATACAGACACCCCTTGCTGATCTGCAGAAGCTGTTTTTCTTGGTGCAGTCTTGAACTGCTGCTTAATTCCATTTTGTGCTTTTCCTCTGCAGCCGTTCCTTCTGGATCACCAGATGATTCACAGTCTTCTCTGTGCCTGTCAGGTTTAGGCCTGACCTCCATGTGCGTTATTTGGTCATCGTGATTTCATCTTGCCAGTGATGAATAAAAGCACATCGGTGCGTGCATCTCCAGAGTTCATTCAGCTCTGTCGTTGATCTGTGAATTTTTGTCACCAACAGCCCAGTACTGAATGTTATCTGTATTTCAGTGGGTCAGGCTGATTTTTAGATCCAGACTTGGAAGTAGGTCAGTGCAGTGGTAAGAATTATAAGAAGCTGACAGGTGTCAAGAGAAGGTGACAGGACATATGGGACATTGCTGAGAAGGTGTCAGTGAAAACTATGTGTTGCTAGGATAGGTTAAGGGGTTATTCTGAATAAACAGAGGAAGCATTACTCATATGAGAGTAGTTACCATTTTTATCAAGCCCATCATTGCTGGAGACAATGTTTGTCCTGAGTCCTGAGAAAAGGGCATTTTCGAAGCGAAAAGCTAAGAGCTCTGAGTGCTTTGGTCTAGCTTTCCAGAAGCCAGTTTTCATTAGGTGTGAAGTTCGTTTGGAAAGAATTTTCCCAGAGAAATTGTGTAAAATCCCAAATAATACTACTTTCTGCAATGTGTTCAAGGTGCTTTTCTTTGACTTTGTCTCTGCAATTTACATCGCATCTCCATTGAACAGCAATAAACAGATGACAAAGTTCATATCTGGCTATAAACTTCTGAAAATAATATCTCCGAACAACTGCATTGCAAACATATCTGAGAAGAAGATGACGAAATTGCACAGCACAGATGTTACTCCTGCCTTTAATGCACTGCTGCTCAGATGCGGCAACGATGAGCATTGTATAAAACATTGTGCAGGATGGAATTAGAATACTCTCAGGTATAGTGCAATCCTGTTCAGAAATGCAAAACAAAACCCATGCTCCATTTAACCTCCAGTAAGACCCTTCGAATATGACTGAAGTGGAGCTTGAATGACAGATGTGAAAGTGTTTTGCGTCTCTACAGGAGACTAGATTTTGCCCATGGTGAATCACTAACAGGTCTAGTCTATTGTCCTTTGTAGTGAAGTAACTAATAATTTCTTCATAGCATTTCCACTTGTAAATTGAAGTGCCTCTCACTCACAAAGAAAAATGGCAAATCATAATCCAGTCATGGTTTTCCACATAAAGAATATATGTTTTCACTTGCTTATTTTCCGCTTTATTTTTTTGCTGTAAAAGAAAGCTTTATTATATACAATATTGTGATGGCAGTTTAATATATTTTCATTTATTCTGATGTTGATTTTCATTGCTTTTTTTACTGTGGTTCCTACTGAAAAATAAAAAATAAAAAATAAAAAATAAAAATAAAAGAGAGGGAAAAACATGAAAATAAAGCATCTATAGTTCTGGCTCTGGAGATTTTGACAACCTTGACAAATCACAGTGACAAAAAATATATTAAACTGTCATGCTGCAGTTTGCACAAGGAATAATAAAGAAAATTCAACAGGGAATAAAACTGTTTGTTTCTGTGCTCTCACTTGTTTTCATAAAACAGATTATTAAGAACTATACATAAAAAAGAGTGTTCAAAAACATTTTCTCAATGATCATTTACATGTGACTAAATTCTTTCTTGATTTTCCCACCCATTTCTGTTCTTTACATTTCTAGCTAATAGAAGGGTCTGTAAACAGAACCAGAAACCCCTAAATCAACAATTCAACCTTACTTCAACCTGTTGCATTATCAGTGTAACTCACTCACTCTGTGTAGCATCAGCTGCATGATGCATAGATGGGACCCTCCCTTTGAACATCCAACTGAATACAGGGAACTGAGGTGCCAAAAGGAGCTGTGCTTCAGTACCAACTACTTTTGAAAAGGCTCAAACTCCTTCATATGCTGCTAATATTTCTTTTTCAGCTGAAATGTAGTGGGCTTCAGGTCTTCTATATCCCTGGCTCCAAAACCCTAGAGGTTGACCTCAAGTCTCTCAATGCCCCTTTCTGACAGAGGCTCCAGGTGTGGCCATTATCCCCGCTTCAGGTTTAAAGCACATTTTTCACATCTCGTCTTATCCTAACTGGACCAAATGCACGAACTACCTCCCATTTAACTTGTTCAAGTGCTTGCTTCTGCTCAGCCCCACTCTGAAAGTCATTCTTCTTCTGGGTCCCTCGATAAAGTGGGTTTACAATGAGACTTCAACCTTGAATACGCATTCTCCAAAACCCCACAACACCTAAGAATGCTTGTGTTTCTTATTTGTTAGTTGGTGGAGACATGGATGTTATTTTTTTGATCATATCCATTAGGATATAATGATGCCTATCTTGCCATTTTATTCCTAAAAACTGGATTTCCTGTGCAGGTCCTTTGACCTTACTTCATTTTATAGCACAAACAGCTTTCAAAAGAATCTGGATTATTATTCNGGTCCCTCGATAAAGTGGGTTTACAATGAGACTTCAACCTTGAATACGCATTCTCCAAAACCCCACAACACCTAAGAATGCTTGTGTTTCTTATTTGTTAGTTGGTGGAGACATGGATGTTATTTTTTTGATCATATCCATTAGGATATAATGATGCCTATCTTGCCATTTTATTCCTAAAAACTGGATTTCCTGTGCAGGTCCTTTGACCTTACTTCATTTTATAGCACAAACAGCTTTCAAAAGAATCTGGATTATTATTCTCCCCTTCTCAAACACTTCCTCCATTGTGTTGCCTCACACAATGCTGTTAACAATATACTGCAGGTGTTCGGGAGCTTCACCTTGTTCCACTGCAGTCTGTATCTATCTGTGACAAATGGTAGGACTATGTTTCCACCCCTGGGGCAGTCAATTCTAGGTATACTGGATACCCCTCCATGTGAAAGAAAACTGTGGCCTGCACTCTGCTGCCAGAGGGATCAAGAAAAATGCATTGGTGATATTAATTGGTGCATACCATTTGGCAGTCTTTGACTCCAGTTCATATTGGAGTTCTAGCACGTCTGGTACGGCAGCACTCAGCAACGTGAACTGACTTTGTTCAGGCCTTGATAGTCCATTGTTAGCCTTGACTCTCCCCATTACATTTTTACATTGATCATATAAGACTATTAAAACGTGAATGAGTCTTACTGATCACTCCTTGACTCTCCAGTCAATGGATCAACTTATGGATGGGAATGAGGGAGCCTTGACTGGTGCAATGTTGTTGCTGGTGTACTCTCATGGTAGCACTTGGCACCTGCTGTTCTTTAACCCACAGCAACCCCACCCCCAGATGGATCCTCTGAGATATCAAGCAAGCTAGACAGCTGTTTAATCTTCTCTGTACCAAAGGCAGCTATACCAAAAGCCCACTGATACTCTTTTGGGTCTTTGAAGTGTCCTCTCCTGAAGTAGTCTATGCCAAGGATACATGGAGCCTCCGGACCAGTCAGGTATTAATAGGATGATTTTACCACTCATTCCCACCTAGGCTTACCTCAGGCTCCAATACAGACAGTTCTTGGGATCCTCCCATCACTCCAGAAATATAGATGGATTCTGCCCCTTTGTAATCTGATGGTATTAGAGTACACTGTGCACGGGTATCCACTAGAGCTTTGTACTCCTGTGGGGCTGATATGCCAGACCATCGAATCCACACAGTCCAGTAAACATGGTTGTTCCTTTCCTCTGTCTGGCCAAAGGGAGGGCCTCTCTCTTCCTGGTGAGAGTCTTCATTACTCGATTTTTGCAAAACAGAAGTCACTTCATCAGAGTTAAAAATACAATCACTCCTTCTACTCTGTCCAACACACACTGGAGCAGTAATTTTCCTAGGTGGATGCTTTTTGGCTATTTTTTTTTCTTTGCAGTTCGTGTGCTCACAATACAGTAATGGTTTCAGCACAGAGCCCAAATACCAGATTAAGCTCAAAGCCAGTGTTTTAATAGCAAATACCCCACAAAAAACATCAGTAATCACTACAGAACACAGCAAACTACAAAAGTCAACACCAGTCTTTAACAGGTACAGCAGAAAAAAGAAAGTAGTGCAGATCAGATGAACTAATATTGAGAACAGATGAATCAATATTGGGATTTGCAACTGTTAACAGATATAAATTCCTTCTAATATGCTTTGGTCAATCTGTTATTATCTCAAACCCTTCAAGCCCCATGTTGAGCACCAAAAAAAGGACTGTTGTGGTTTAACCCCAGCTGGCAACTAAATACCACACAGCCACTTGCTCACGCCTCCCCCAGCAGGATGGAGGAGAAGAAAATTAGAAGAATAAAAGTGAGAAAACTCATGGGTTATGAGAAGAACAGACCAATAATTGAAATAAAATAAAATAATAATTATAATAAAAATGTATTTAAAAGAAAAATATCAAAAACAGAAATAAAATCCAAGAAAGACAAGTGATGCAAACAAAAACCAATTGCTCACCTCTGGCTCACCGATGCCCAGTCAGTCCCCAAGCAGTGGCCTCCCAGCTAACTTTCTGCCTAGTTTATATGACATCATATGGTATGGACTATCCATTTGGTCAGCTGGGATCAGCTGTCCTGGCTGTGTCAGATGAAGCCTTGACTCTGTGTAAGCACTGCTCAGTAATAACTTAAACATCCCTGAATTACCTACACAGTTTCAAGGAGAAATACAAAGCATAACTATATACTAGCTACTATGAAGAAAGTTAACTCTACCCCAGCCAAAACCAGTACACTCAATAAATAAAAATTTGAGTAATTTATCATAATTTCTGCATGATATAGACTAAGGACTATTTGATTTTTTGCAGCAACTGTTATACCAGAGTGAGCCAACAGAAGAAACCATGCCATTAAACAATGAATACATTATTAGAATTTGAAGTAGAGACACAAGTACAATTATGATGTCCTAAGGCATTGTATAATAATGCAGAACAACTTTTTCTTTCAAACGAAATGTTGATATTTCAATGAAAAGTAAGTGTACCGTCTTTTCAACAGCGCAAAAAAGGTAATCTATAAACTGAAACCACTTCAAAAAATATTTTCAACGTTGGATTGGGTTGAACTTTGCTGGCCACCCAGTGCACACAAAGTCGCTTTATCACTCTCCTTTCTAAATAGGACAGGGGGAGAAAAACACGACAAAAAAGCTCATGGGGTCAAAATGATGACTTGAGGGAGATGACTTACCAACTAACATCATAGACAAAACAGATATATTGGGGAAATTAATTTATTGCCAATTAAATAGAGTAAGATAATGATAAATAAAAACATATCTAACCCCCATGTTTCCCACACCTTTCCTTTCTTCTCAGGCTCAACTTCACTCCCAGCTTGTCTAACTCCTCCCCACAAGCAGCATAAGGGAGTGGGGAATGGGGGTTGTGGTCAGTTTATAACACTTTCTCTTGGCCATTCCTTCTTTTTCACTCTCTTCCCCTGCTCCAGAGTGGGGTCCCACCCACAAGAGACTGTCTGTCACAAACTTCTGCAACATGGGTCCTTCCCATGATCTGCAGTTCTTCAAGAACTTTGCCAGCATGGGTCCTTTCCACAGGGCACAGTCCTTCAGAAGCAGACTACACCAGTGTGGGTTCTCCAAAGAGTCACAGGTCTTGCATGAAAACTTGCCTCTGTGTGGGCTCCTCTCTATGGGCTGCACCTCCTGCTAGGAGCCTGTTCCAAGATGGCCTCTCCATAGGCTGCTGCTTCCTCCAGGGCATAGCCAGCTGCTCTGACATCCTGTCCTCTGCAGGCTGCAGAGCAGATGTCTGTTACACTATGGACCTCCATGAGGTCCAAGGTGATAACCTGCTTCACCATCATATTCACCACAGGTTGCATGGGAACCTCTGCTCTGGTGCCTGGAGTACCCCCTCGCTCTTCTTCTTCACTGACTTTGGTGTCTACAGGGTTGTTTCTCTTACATTTTCTCACTCCTTTCTCCCGGCTGCTGCTGCACATCAGTTTTTACCCTTTCTATCCCAGAGGCGTTACCACGGTGTCCTGGATTGAGGTAAAACAGGACCAATTTTGTTCAGTAACTCTACTTTCCAACAAGGCCTCTTCTAACTGCTGAAATTAACAGGATGTTGTGCAGAAAACTGCTCACTCTCAGAGTGACAATACCCATGTTTAGAGCTGATGCCAAGGCATGGAATGCAGAGAGGCTCTTGCTTATACTTATTGTTATAATAACCAAGGGCAGCCAACTTTATTTGCCCCATTGGAGGGTTGGAAGCGGAAAAGCATAGAGGGGTTACACCTGTGGACCTAAGATAAAGGAAACAATATTAATGAGGGTACTATTGCTGGCATACAAATCTGGGCTATTTATGTACATATATATCACCTTTATGTGAAGGTCTAGGAACTAGAAGAAATGTGAAGAGCAAACTAATGTTAGGACTAAAGGAAGTGACCTCAAGTTGCACCACAGGAGGTTTAGGATGGATATTAGGAAAAATTGGAGCAGGCTGTCCAGGGAAGTGGTTGGGTCACCATCCCTGGAAGTATTTAAAAGGCAGGTAGATATGATGCTGAGGGACATGGTTTAGTGGTGGTTTCGGTGGTGTTAGGTTGATGGTTGGACTAAATGATATGAAAGGTCCCTTCCAACCTAGGTGATGCTATGATTCTGTGATTCTATGATGATGCAATCACCTTTTTGTACATGGACTAGTGTGGACGTACAGGACAGCCTGTTTTGCAGTTAGACTCTTTAACCTGCAAATTTGTGGAGTACCACAAGGTAATATAAAAGATGAAAACAGTCTCTTTCCCCACTTTTGCTCTAGCTTATTCTTGGTTCTTAAGAGAGATTTATCCTACAGTTTGAACAAAAAATTCAAAGTACATTGAAAAGACAGCTGCAACAGGCTCTTCCTTCCTTGATTTCTTGACATTGCACATCAAGAATGTTCAATGAGGCTGTTATTTTTCATGGGAGAAAATATAGCTAAAAATATTTCGCTGGTGCCAGTTAGGATAAATATAACAATTTTCAAGAAAATAATTCCAGTTTCTAAGAAAAATCATGATTGTGTTTCATGATACTATATAAAGAAGCAATTTTCTTTTGAAATAATTAATTTTGTAACAAATGCAATAATTAAACTGAAAACACCATTAACAAAAGATAAAAAACCCCTCAATAACTCATTTCTTTTAAATATAATAATAAAACTAGTGCCACCATCCTTAAACATGAAATAGCGTTATGTTTATTGCTCCCAGTAACTCACTAGAGATTAACAGACACAATGACATTGATTGATATGCGTCCATCTTGGTGACTGTAGTTGCCTTCTTTTTTATTTTATATTCAATATATTTTTTTTAATTCAAGGTAGTTACTGAAACATTCCAGTGTCTGCATACTTATGGCTTACACCTAACATGGATTCAGTGTGCTATTTGAAGCTAAAAACCTGTTTCCTATTTCTTTCAGTGAGTATTTTGATGACAGTTTAGATGTAAATATATTTTGGTCAATATACTTCAGTCTAGGTCATATAACTTCTAACTACTTAAATGTGCTTAGCTTCTTTGACTTAAAAGTTTATGGCATATCCTAATAGCAGACAATCTGAATATCAATTCTTTAGTAGTTATAGTCACGAGTGCATTTTCAACTCTTAAGTAGATGCAATCATGAAATTAGGCTTGTTTTGAAATACTTAAAATATGGTAAGATATTTTCGTGTGAAATAATAATTGAAGAAATATTTTGTGAGAGTTTCAGCCTGCACTGTGAGTGAGACGCATTGCTAGATATCCTTGGTTAGCTGCCTCACAGTTATTGTAAATCCTCAGCACCTTGTCTGATGGAGCCAAGGTATCTGTCTGTGGAAATTCTCAGATACCTACATTTTTTGCTGTTAAGTCTGCCCATTCCTGACAGCATGAAAAGCTTAGCAAAATTCACAGCTTAACCATAATCTCTCTAGACTGCCTACGGGTCACTTTAGGGTCTCAAAATATAACAGAAAAAGAAAAATACTTTCCCTCTTTTTTTCTCACCTCCCTTTAGAGTAATACTTAATAGTATGAGCTGAGCTGAATATGCATAATAAAAAAAAGATTCAAAATTGATCTTTTACTTTCCAGAAAAGTGGTTGATCAGTCACAGGTGTGTAACTCTGCTTCATTTTGGAGCTTGTCCACTTCCTGTAAGTAATTAAATATTTGTTGGAGCAGACATGAGACAATATGGAAGTATAAGTCTGTAATTAAATCAGTTCTTTTGCTAATAAATGTTTGCTTTAGATAATTATTACTCTAGAAGTAGCTTTGGTTCTGCTACTGGTTAGACAATTAGTGGCATTTCTCAGTTCTTTCAAATATATTGCAATTCATATGTAAACACATTCAAAAAATATTTTCTGGCTCAACTGGTGCACTGAAGTTGTTAAAATACCCAAAACAAAGTCAAGCCAAGCAAAATGAAATCAAACCAAAGCCAAACCAAACCAAAATTGTTTTGTACTGACTAAAACATTCAAACTTCAGGGTCATGTCTGCTCAGAAAGCGAGAAATAAAACGGAACAGAGGGTTAGGCCTTGAAAAAAAATAATATCTTAATTAAATAACAATGTGTATTAAGAAGCTTGTTTAGAAGATCAACCAGGCTGACTTTTAACACAATGCTCCAGTACATCATAATAGAGTTTGGTTTACTCTGCCATGGGACTTCATAAGATCACCTCTTTTATTAGAAAGAAGCTTTTCTTAGTGTCTTTTCCTAACAAAATGCTAACAGACTTTAAATTATAAAAGTAATTTTATGATCATCCACATAAATTATTACACAGAAGATTTATTACTGAGTATAATTTCACAGTTTAGGCAGAGGACTGCTTTCAATATGTAAAGTAAAAAGAAAAAAAACTTTAGTTTACTATGCTACATCTTACTGTAGCAGAAACTTTATCATATATGTGTAATAAAAGGAAAATGTATAAAAAGATAATCAAATTTTTATGCAAGATTAAATGATCTATGTACAGTAAAAATAAATTAAATACTTAAACATGTTTCCTTTGTTAAATCTTTCAGTGATCAATATTGCTCACTGGATTAAGGAGATAGAATGTGTAGGCAATCAGTATAATCCCTATTTGTAGCATCAATATATTCATTTCTTTTTTAATTGCAAACTATAAAATTGTAATACATTATTATAGTTCTGAATTAAAAAAATATTTCAGTAACTGTAGCTTAATTTCAAAGTTATCACTGAGTAAATTTAGTCAGTACACATATATAAAATTATTGCTATACCAATATTTTTATATACATAAAAAAATACACAGAAAGAATGAAAAAAAAGGAAAAAAGAAAGATTAATAATGCTGAAAAGTAAAGAAATCAGAACTTATGAAGTGTCACAACTATATTTTCCTGTGTAACCCTAGACAATTTGGAAGTTTAATTTGACTCTGTTGATCAGAAAATACAGATCTTTAAAAAGTTCCTCTAAAAATACAGAAGTGCTGTTGATGACGAACTTTTTGTTTCTTAGTGAAATTTTGTTCTTCTCTGTACTATATGGATTTACTCTTTTGCTACATTTACCACTGTCCTGGTCTGAGGTAAAACAGGACCAGTTTGTCCAGTAACTACTTTCTAACAAGGCCTCTTCTAACTGCTGAAATTAACAGCATGCTGTGCAGAAAACTGCTCACTCTTAGAGTGACAAGACCCATGTTTATAGCTGATGCCAAGGCACGGTATGCAGAGAAGCTCTTGCTTAAACTTATTGCTATAACAACCAAGGCCAGCCAAATTTGTTATTTGCCCCATTGGAGGGTCGGAAACAGTAAAGCGTAGAGGGGTCCCACCTGCAGGGAGGAGTGGACAGGACAGGTGATCCAAAACTGACCAACAGGGTATTCCATCCCACCTGCCTCATGCTCAGTATAAAAGCTGAGGGATCAAAGGCTTAGACCTCTTTCTTCAATGGCCAGCATCCAAGGAGGATTCTGTCTGTTCTTCTGCCTTTGATCCTAATCCTTGCCTTTCTGAATCCAAATCTGGAATCCAATTCCTGTCCATCACTGAGTCCAGTCTGGGACTTGCCCAGTAGCCCAGTAGCTGCTGGTGACATCATCATCATCCCGGGAACTTCATACGGTTTTCTACATATTTCATTATTTTATTTTTTATTATCTTATTCTTTATATTTCATTAAAGTAGTTTAGTTCCTTCTAAGCTCTTAAGTCTCTTTTTCTCTCTCTCCTGCCTCCCTTTGAAGCAGAGCAGGAGCGAGGGAACATCTGTCTCTCTGCTTGCTTGGACCAATCTGGCCCAAACCACAACAACCACTTAGACTTGATAACTATTGTCTCTTTACAGAAATCCTTTCCCTTTCCCATTAGGCCACATTTCGGATGTCATCTTTTTTTTCACTTATTTTTCTGGATGTACTTCTTTTCTGGAACACTTATTACTTATTCATGTATGAAACTTAAGTAAACTTAAGATAAAGATGAAACTTAAGATAAGTATTCATGTATGAAACTTAAGATAAGTAGCCAAACCAGAGGCCTGTTGCAACCATAGAATAAGTTGCAACTGTAAGTAAGATATTAAAATATTTGCCTTGAAGTACTATAATGGAAAGAGTGCATAAGCATTTTGTAACATTGTAAAACTGCTAATAACATAATTATTATGCAAGAATGTGTTAATATTTTATGAGAGAGTTAAGCATAGAGAAACAAATATAATATCACAAAGGGGCAAATGGAGACTTGGGATGTAGTTGCAGAAACAGGAATACAGGAAAACGAGTAAGTAGTAAGATCTGCCAGATCAGAGTGAAGGGTGTAGAGGAGCCAGGAGAGGTGGCTGTTTAAACTAGAACTGGCAAGGTGCCTAGTGAAATCAGAAAAAGTCCTACCCCCCATAAAAGCATCAAATATGTCAGGAGTGTATGAAATGACTGCCCTGTATTCTGGGAAGAAAGATGATGAACATAAACCACCTTTAATGGCTGAAGACAATTAGGGTCTGAAAGAAGGGCTCCAATGGATTCCAGCTTCTTTCCTCATGTTGCTCTCAAGTCTTGACACCTCAACCTCAGCAACAAATGAACAGCACAGACCATAGCCATCAGCGCTAACTGCACAGGATGAATACAAGAAATGCAGAAAAGGAAGGCTGAATAAGAACCATACAAGATGCAGGAGTCCCCCTGGTCTTGTAAATGGAAAATTTGCCATTTAAGATTGTGAACATGAAGGTTTTCATCTCATATATAAGATTTATTGTCTTATGACACTCATTTAAGTTGGCAATAAATTAAGCTGTCTATCACTGGAGTGGGCTTGAGACACCTTTTATTATTACTGCCTGCATAATCTACAGTTGGGCATCTGGTTCAAGTTCCTTATGTTGCAAAAAATTTTGAAGGAATGTGTTAGAGGGCACAGGACTGTATCTTAGTGAATATGGAGTCACCGTTGTTTGTAATGGACCACAACCTTTCTGTTTATCTAACCTCGAGATTTTTCAGGGTTTTCCTAGCCTTCTCTTGACCTGCCTTAAGCTTTGTTTTAGTTTGCATAACCATCATAGAAATTGTCAAACAACCAACAATTGGGTTTAGTTTCTACCTGACTTCATACAATTGTGAAAGATACTGCTTATTTTCACATACGGTAGTGAGTTGATCCTGGTAGGCAGCTCAGCCCCATGCAGCCGCTCGCTCTCTCCTCCACAGTGGGATGGGGGAGAGAATCAGAAGGGTAAAAGTGAGAAAACTCATGGGTTGAGATGAAGGCAGTTTAATAGGTGAAGCAAAATGAGCTTCTATGAAGAAAATTAACCAAACCAGCCAAAATAAGTACACACACATACACACACACACACACATATGCAAAACTGATTAATATTAATAGCAAGTAGTTCTTCTGCATTAAATAAGCCAGCTGTGACTGTAGAGTCAGAATGCAGTGCAAGGAAATAGAGACCTGAAGTAACAGTGCAGGCCTTGAAAGCACAAGCAGGGGACAATAGACCTCAAGGCTATAAAAAGTTATAAGTAGTCAATTGCTGGTCATTAAAGCAGTATAACCTTGGCAGCTCAGTAAAGCCAGTATTAGAGATATAAAGGGAATAAAACCCCCAAGTTTCCAACACACTTGGTACTTGGTAAATTAGGATGCAAAATGGAATTACAGAGTAATAAACAAAGAACAAGGTGTAGAGTGGATTAGCAAGCTTATAAAAATGACCCCAAGGTGACCTAAGATTTAAAGAAGAAAGAAAATATTGATGTGACAATCCTTTGTCTCCTGGGATACTAATGACTCACCATAATGTTTTTCCTTTTTTTTTATTTTAATGAGTTCTGACTCCAGGAGCCTGAGGGGCACTGAAAGGCATGTACCGCTGTAGGAAGATGTAAATACTAAAAAAATTGTGCACAGAATTTTTATTGTCTATAGTTTAAACCACAATTTTTAATATCATTAATTGGACTAAGAGTAATTCTTCTTCTTCTAGTTCAGACTAGTAAGACTTAAATTTGACTAATGAGAAATTAATCCCATATAAACTCAGAAATGTCCCTGTAAGAAAATGGAGAAGATTTTTGGTAACCTACCCTATAATCAGGATGCAACAAATTTGCCAAAGGGGGAGAATGCTTACTATTTCAAAGACTAGTGAAAATGGCCACTCTGCCTTCCGCATTGCAAATACCTTGCTCAGTCGTCCATTCTTTTGTCAGAGCCAGAAATTAACTTCTGAGTTACAAATTTAGATTTCTGTATTTTTATTTTATATTTCAGATTATAATAAATCATTGGATAGAATAAGTCTTTCTCATCACTGTCTAAGCACCCTGGATTTCTAATTCCCGTCATTGTCAACAGAAACGTAGACCTCAACTCAGTCACCTACAGATAGGTGTCTAGTGTCAATATAAATATCTTAAAGTATTCAGGACATCTTCAGTGGGCTAGCGAAGATTACACAGGACCTATAATAAAATTGTGCTGTTCTGAACCAACATATATGGTGAGGAAGGATATGCTAGATTATCTTAAGTGTCATTAAACTGCCCATCTGAGACTGGTGGGTTATTCAGCTCCTCTAAGAGTAAATACCTACACGTGATCAACTAAAGAGCTTCTCAAACTTTATGGACTGTGATGCTTAGACATCTGGCTGAGACAGCAAACTAAGATATAAACAACCAATTAAAGATATCTTAGGCTGTGGATCTACTTCTAGCCATTGAAATACCATTGTCTTCAGAATTTTTTGTTTTTTTCAAATGTTCTAACTGATTTGAACTTACTGTATAATATACTTAGTTACAAGGAAGAACTAACTTTTCCTTCTCAACTGTTTTCTCCACAGGCCTAGCGAGATCAAGTAGCTATATATATATTTAAAAACTAGTGTACTTTTAAAACATCTTAGACAGCAGAAATATCGAGCAAAGAATTGTAATTTTTTCACTTTTTTCTGAGCAGACGAACTTATGAATTCTTTAACACTCAAATTCTTTAACACTCATAAACTGCAAATACCAATGAAGTGAGAAAGATCAAGTTCTGGCATGCTACTGAATATAATTGGAGACTAGCACACCTAATATACTTTTGATAGTAACTAGTGGCCTAGTTAAATAATCATACATGTGTCTAAAGGAAATTCTTATTTTACATAATTTTCCTGCTATATCGATTTTTTGCCTTCTAGTAGAGTGTAAAATATTGCTGGAGTGAGCTCTTCGCCAGTAATCTATGTGAACAAACCCTTTGGAATTTACCTGCTCAAAAGTTTTTCTGTGCATTTATTTTTTAGAATCCTCAGTCTGTGTTACCCTGTAAGAAAGCATGTGAATAGGAAGGAAATAACACTGTGTTGTTGGCCTATCCATAACTCTACTAAAAGAGCCCAGATTAAAGTTTTATGGGAGTTTATATAGAACCAAATCCAAAATTCTTGCACTATATCGTCATACTGAGTTATGGCTGCAATGTCATATATAGTGGCATCATGTTTTTGATATGATCATTATCAACACAGCATGAAATAATACACATATGTGGAGAAAAAAAATAAATAATTCTCACATCCCAATCCTACCTCAATGCTAACACAATCTCTATGCAGTTTTTTACCAGTTTTGCTTGTCCATGCTTTAAACCTGCTTCTACTTAACTTTAAAAAAGTTGATACAACAAAGCATACTTAATAACATTAAATTATCTACATTGTAGTATTTACAGACATTCTGGATTATAAATTATTGCTTTCACAGATCTTTTTAGCTTCACAATATATTTTAGATACCCTGACTATATGAGGCCACTTTACAAACGCTGCACTAATAAAGAAGTTACAGAATTTCAATGTTCAACATTTAATCCTCAAATATTTTCATACATAATATGAAATCTTCTGAGCTGCTGAAGTAAACATTATAAACTAAGGCCCTACTGAGAACCAAGAATAAATGTTTTGTGTTTTTCTTTCTCAGTGCTTTATCAATAACATGCTTTTAGCTACCTGTCCATTTTCTTGGTGCATATTGGAGATACTCCTTCCAGCATGACTCTTTATGAAGTTTCTGTGGTTCTAAAAAGAACAAAAGGTCCTTGAATGAATATTGGCAGGGAAGTCTGATAGAAGTTCAGGTCTCTAGAAACAGAAAGGTTCCCAGCTTCCCTCTCCTCTCCTCTCCTCTCCTCTCCTCTCCCCTCCTCTCCTCTCCTCTCCTCTTCCCAGGTCAGCGGGCATCTTCTGTTATGTGTTCATTAGCACCCATAATTTTGTGAACATACCTGAATCTTACTTAATTGTGTTTATTTTTTCCAAATAATTTTGCTTTTGAATTTTATCTTTGTGATTCTTCAATGCTATTAACCTGTTACCAATGTTGGTACAGTTGCCAGAGAAGTATTTTCTCTCTTTGACCTTGAAGATTACTTTTCCTAGACATTTTAAAAAAAGGAATACTTTTTTCTATGTCCTTTTCTACTTGAACCAAGATACTACATTTAAGTTATAACTCAGAGAAAACTTTGAAGAAAAATTTCGGTTTGAACTAAGTAATATATAAGCATTAAATTGTTTCATATCTTTTGAGATAGAAAATTAATTTAAGGAAGATTTTAAATACTTTCCATGCACAAGTGAGTTAGGTTCATAACTTCAGATCTATCAAAGTTCTCTCACACAGGAAATGTGCTACGAATTCTTTGTGTTTTGTTCTGGTTTAGCTGTCTCAGGGCTGCAACAAGAATATTCATTTTTGATTGATCTGCACATGAAACAACACTTTGTTCAATGCGGATACAATTCTGTCAAAAAATAGCCAGGAGAGCAACTCACATCAGCAAGTCATGTTACTTGCCCTATTAAAGTGCACAGTGGTGTAAAAGAAAGCGGAGAATGAAATTTTGAGGAGAAAAGTATTACTCATTCAACTTCATCTTAATATTCTTTATACTCCACTGCCACCCCCAACTCCTGAAATATTAGTATTCGAAACCCAACATTTGACTGGTACATCCAGAATACGGAAGATGCTTTGAAACTTTGGCCAGATGAATCTTCATCTTATCAATAACATTGCACACAGAGAAGCTATATTATTCTGCCAGCTATCTCAGAGTTTTTTCTCCATGTGCATTGAAAAAGAACAATGATTTTGTATTATGATTGAACAGAGCTACAAATTATGATGTACGGTTGGATATGCCAATTTAAGCGTCTAGCTCGCATCTGATTTTGCATTGTTAATGGACAAACTTGCTTTTCAAAAGAAGTTGCTAAATTTCCCTTTAGAGTAAATGATCAAAAGTAGACATAAAGTGTCTTCTATAGCAATTAAACCATTTACTTCAAAAGTTGTCTACAACATGCATAAAATAGAAATATAAGATAGGATCCCCAGGCTCATAGTCTGAATCTCACTCTGTATCCCAGGTGAGTCTGAAGAGCTAGTCTGATCAAATAGTTTTACCATTCTTCTCTATGTCAAGAAGATTTATGTCATGTATAGTCCAAACATCCTTTTCTGGAGATATATTTCAAGTTTAGCTAAAATGACCTTTGAGCAGTTACCTTAAACTTCCTTCATATGTTTACTTCTAGTTACTTTGCTTTATAGGAAACTATCCAATCTCTATTTTATGATTTAGTTGTGCTTGAGACTAATATGATCTGAGGAAGGCAAATGTCTTCATTTTAAGCTGAGTGTTCCCCCTTATTATGATCTATGAGCAGCTTTTATTTGAAGAAATATATCTCTCTATAAAATCAGCTTCTTGACTTCCACATGTCAATTTTTAAGTCAATTTCTCTGAAACTATACTTTCATCCTTAAACTTTTTTCTTATAAATGGAATTTTAACAAAGTAGCTATAGAACAGCAATGCTGTAAAAATGTATGAGTGGGTAAAATGTATCAGCCAGCAAACGTTTTGTTCATAATGTTTTTTTCTAATAACAGAAATGATCACAGAATTGTTTGGTGATTAATAAACCACTCCCTGAAGTCTCCCGTGAAAGAAGTGAAAGTAATTTAAGCTGAAGTCCTCTGCAGACAGCACTAACGGCTAAAAATCTGGGAACAGTAATTAAAAGGACACATAACCAATACATTTTTTCATATTTTAGGAGGTAACAAAGAAAGATGAAAATATTGATTTACCATTGAGTGAAATGATGCCTGAATTTTTATTTTAACCTTGTAATTATTTTTGCAGTAAAACTCTACATGGATTTGTAGATATGGTTTAAATGAAGCTTCATTTATAACTCATTGCTAAACTTCTCTGTAATTTTTGATTAATTAAGATATTCTGAAGTCCCCATATAAAAGCATAGAGTTGGAATTTCTAGCTTTCATGCTAACTGAAATCATACTTACTACTTGAAATTCATATTGATAGCTCAAAACAAATCATGTGTTTAGTGTAAATTTCTGACATTCTGTACGAAGTCATGTTGCTTTTTGGTCAGGATATGTCATATAGTGTCATGTCACAAACTGTCCTGAATATTATTACTGTAACAAGCCATGACAGACTGATGAGACATACTAAAAGAAATGAAATATTTTTAAGACTACTTTGCAATCACTGGAATAACAAGTATCCAGTTTGAATATTATACATAAAATAGATGAGTGTAATTTTAGCTACATTTGTGCCTGTCAAGTTAAATCTCCTTTCTTTACACAGAATTATCCTTCATGTATATGCAGATATAGGTGTATAAATACACATATGTTTATATGGGTTTATGTGTGTAACTTCCTATACATAGTCTTTTGTAGTGAATCTAAGAGAGGTGACGGGGTGTCCTGACTTTGTCTGCATCAGTGTCAAAAAACACAGCTAATGAGTTAATTCTAATGGATGCAGCAATATCCATAGCAGACCTCCTATGGGAAGTCTTATCTAACCCCATGCTTCAAACATCTTCCTGGGGTCTTCCTATCCCATTCTTTCCTTTTTGGGACAAAGACAAAAGAACCTACTTAAAAGCTTCAACCACAAGCGAGTAACAGTTACTATACTGTACTACCTTGAAGGGAATATTTTAAAGAGAATGACTGTCACACCCAGAATAACTTCTAAAAAGACTGGTCAGGAGCCTTGATCAGCCTATAACCAGTGTTTCTGTGGTATTAAGCAGAATTGACATAAAAAAAAAATAATTAAGATAAACTTTCATGGGTATCCAAGGAAGTAGTGCCTGAGAAAAATTAATAGAGATTATGAAACACTTTAAAAATTTAACTTCTCTGGAGAGTATTACATCACAAGTGGGAGTTTTTGATCTGCCTCTTCTCAAGTGGCACACTTTCAAATCCTAACAGGAAGCAAGTATTTGCTTACAGCATGGTCAGAAGCAAGCACATTAGCTATGTCCAATCCAATTAGTTCTCTCCTAGAGAAATCTGCTGTAGTAGGAGCTATCTGGAAGCCTTGGAGAGATGAGCAACTTGATCTGTTCACCTCAGGGCCACTGATGGTCTTTGGCTTTCATGTATTTAGAACAGACATACTCAATGGACTCCTGTGGTTATTTTTAATTAGTTACCATAAAATTTATTTTCCAAAGTCAAATCTGCTATCATCTGGGCTCTTTCTAATTGATTATAAAGACAGTCTTCATAGACAAGAGCAGAATTTCTAAACGTTATGTACTAATATGTATACAAATAATATTAAATGTTATTGGGATTGAGTGCACTCTCAGCAAGTTTGCCAAAGACACCAAGCTATGTGGAGCTGTTGACTCACTGGAGGGAAGGGATGCCATCCAGAGGGACCTGCACAGGCTAGAAAGGTGGGCTTCTGTGAACCCTGAAAGCCATCTGCATTCTAGGTGGCATCAAAAAAAGAGTGGTCAGCAGGTCAAAGGAGATGATTCTGCCCCTCTGTTCTTGTAAGACCCCACCTGCAGTCCAGCTCAGGAAGAAAAGGCTCTGGGGAGACCTTATAGCAGCTTTCCAATATCTGAAGGGGGCCTACAAGAAAGCGAGAGAGAGACTTTTTACAAGGGCCTGTAGTGACAGGATGAGAAGTAATGGCTTCAAACTGGAAGGGTGTAGATTTAAAATAGATATTAGGAAGAAAATTTTCACTCTGAGTCTGGTGAGGCACTGGAACAGGTTGCCCAGGGAAGTTGTAGAGGCCCCAACCCTGGAAGTGTTGAAGGCCAGGTTGGATGAGGCTTTGAGCAACCTGATCTGGTGAAATGTGTTCTTTCCCATGGCAGGGGTGTTGGAAATAGATGATCTCTCAAACCGTTCTATGATTCTATAAATAGACAATAGTTGAAATATCCTGTAGTGGGTTTGGCTCTGAATACTGTTGTTTACTTTTGTTCTAAGTTATACTCCATGCAAATGTGCAACACATCACATCAGAAAAAACCTAAGACTCTTGATTTAAGGATGGGTATTTTCTGTTGACATATAAACATACAGTGATTTAATTTGGTCCTTCATCTTACAGCTACACCTCCAGAAATTTTGACTTAGGTGGTCAAGAACAGTCTTCAGTCGTCAAACACAAACAGCAGATAATGTTGTACCACCTTTGGGCATGTTCCTTCTTGGACATAAACACTGACTGATATAAAACACAGTGTCTTGAGATTCAGGCACATGCTGTTCCTTGAGTCAGAGGTTCTCAACATTAAATTTGTGATTTTCATCACACCAGCATCATGCATTTTGCTTCAGTGCCTTTAAGAACGCCTCAGGGATTCACTAACCTTTATGGGAAAAGTCTTTTATAACTTAGTACCTGTTCTAGAGGGCTTTTTTTAGCTTCCTGTAAAATTTAATAGAGGATAGAAGAGCTATAAAATTCTGCAGAAGTGAAATCTTACAGAAGAAAGGCAGTTCTCGTTCAGTTCCATAAATATAACTTCCACAAAATGTTCATAAAATAGTTTTTTCCTGTATGTTGTGGTATACCTTCTGTTAGCACATATTCTTACTTGCTCTGAAACTTATGAAAGTATAATTGGTATTTTAAAACTAAGAAGCAGTATTTTAACGCCAAAAGTAATTTTTCTCTTATTCACCATATTATTTTAAATCTTATGAGGGAAAATAAAATAAATAGTCTTGTATTTTAAAGATCTTTATATATTCTGACATTTATGTAATGAAATTATAACAAATTATAAAAATATTTTAAAGTTGTAATTTCCAGCTCATTTATATTTTGGATTTTATAGTTTATTTAATTTGTGTATTACACAGCTGATGTATATATAATATATTTTCTTCAAATGTACAAATAATCATTACCTTATGGACTTAATGTGTTAGATTTCTAAATATCTAAAAAAATATTTCTGGGCATGCTATTTAAGAAACAACATGTGAACATGTCACATTTTATAGACTCGTTACCATTTTTGTACATTGATTTCTTTTAAAATTTTTAATGAAATATTATGATAGCCCAGCTGGTAACCAGTACGCACTCTTTTTTAAGTACAGTATTAATAAGCTGATTCTGCACTTTTTGAGATAGTGTTTTACTAGGGAGCCTATTATATTGTTGTTCTAACTTACTATTAAATAATTTAATAATTTCCATTCCAATAAACCAAGTAAGTGTAAACTGTCAAGTACAATCATGGAACTTCACATATTCATAAGAGAATCCATGCTTGTCTCATGCATGACTGTTGAATGTAGTTTTATTTTCTAGTATAAATACAAAGAATTAGTAAAAAACTAGAAGAAATTACTACAACAGCATGTTGCTTTTAAATAAATGTATTCAACCAATAGTAGGTTGTTTCTAAAATGTTCTCTGAGTTTTGAGTCCTTATAAAGAAAAACGTGAAAAACACATACTTTCTGCAATAAATGATCACTGGTTAGTTTTGTAAATAGCATTTTATATTATAAAAACCTTGTAATTTTCATTTAGAATTAGAGCTTCAGGTTAAATTAAGATATGCATGTTATGTTGCATACTAGGCTAGTTATGTCAAGGTCATTTTGTGCGAAGGTAGAGAATGAGATCTCAAAGGGACTGTATTTGCTACGGGCCAGGTGTTTTCCACTGTGTCTTGATTCCCTATGCACATCCTACTTGGACCAAGACTGCATAACCTAACAAAATATGGACGACGTTATCCTAGGTACTTTCATTTCTTTTAAAAAATAAATCCAGTGTATGAAGGAAGCTGTAGTTTTTGCAGTAGCAGTATGTTTAGGGAATTGCTGCTAAGTACACTGGCCCTGTAGTTAAAGTCTGTCATTAATGATGAAAGACTAGAAAGGGAACTTTCTGCAGTTTATCTGGTAAGCTTGGCAATAAAGCCTGGAGTTCCTTACCTTAAGCGATATGAGCAATAAAGGCTGTTTGGAAAAAATGGATGCATCTTTGAGCAAAGTACCAGTCCCCAGAGAAAAAAAACCAACAAAAGACAAAATTCAGGACAGATCTTAAAACTTGCCCATTTTAACATTAATCACACTGAAGTGTCAGACAGCAATGAGATCAAACCAAGAATGGTATCTTGAAGACTGTGTTGTCTGAGATATTTATTAGGATAAAAGTGTTTGTGTAAGACAGTATTTCTTGTTTTCTTTAACATTTATCTAAACAATTACCTTAAATAGAGCTCTTAAAAACTGGAGTTCATCAGGGAAAATGTCTAAACTGGTACTTTGGCCCAGCTGCATCTCTAGTTGCATGACCTTGGCAGTTGGACTAGTCACCTGGCAAAATGAAGAGAGGAAATTCAGACACAGGATCTAGGATCTATACCTGAAAATGTGTTTATAGGGCCCAGAACAGGGAACAAAATCTATTTAACAACTTTTTTTTTTTTTTCCCAAAGGCTTGTAGGGATCAAAGTTTTAAATACAGCTATAACCTTTTTGACTCCCTGTTGTGGCAGGTACCCTGTTAGCATAAGCAAAAGATATACCTAAAACCAACAAGCAAGACCCACCTCCACTGAATACAAAAAAACCCATCCACCCTAAAATCTAGTGTTCTAAAAGCAGAATTATAAAAAGGAGTAAATAGTAACCAGATTGTGAAATCATAATAAGACCACACATATTTGCAGATGTATAACTGGCAACTAAATTTTATGAGCAGAGTTTGCACAGTCATTTTGTTGGATTTGAGTCAGAAAGCTATTTCAGTCCATTCAAGAGACAGGAAGAGAAATTTCTGTCAACCGAAAGTCTAGCAGAAAATTTTCTTCAGGGAAAATATATCCACTTCTGATGTCTCCCATTTTAGTATTTAGATTAATGCACAACATGTATTTGGCTTCTGTCTATGCTTTTCTTTCCCAGCATAATTTTTGCAGCAGATTTGCCCTGCAGCATTAACTACCCTTGATAGTTTCCTCTCTTACTGTGCGATTACTTTCTTAGCATAATGACTTCTCTGCTTTTTTAAATTAGTGTTGTGTCACAGGAATTATCGGCTAAAAATTTGACTTTAACGCAATATGATAGTATCAGTAATGAGGAAAAACATATAAAAAGTTAATGTAACTACATTTCAGACATTCTTGTAATCTTTCAGAATTTCCATGCTTTATTTTGTACCGTTAAATTTTGAAAAAGCATTAAAAACATTCAGAAGTATAATGTGAAAATGACAAAACACAGCTGAATAAAGTTTCCCAACAGAACATTTTTTTCTTATTAGAAAGTGTTGTACAAAAAAAGCCAATGTCTCATTCAAAGATATTAATTTTATCTGTGTTCTTCTAATGCTAACCTCAATTACCATAAGATATCGAATTATGATCATCACAAATAAACTGTATACCAATATGCATTACATTTCAGTAACATAACTCCCTCTTATAATCTTCATTATGCTTATATTATAAATTATGCAGGAATTATAAATTATGAACAATTTTATGCAATTTTTAAATAAAATTATTTTATATTTTCATATTTTTTAAAGAAAATACTGAAATTAGTGGACTTCTTTTACTTCTTTGTAAATTCTGAATATTTTACTTTTTATTCAAATGCAGGATGCATTTATTGTTTTTAACTGGAATTTGAGGTGACAATTCCAATTACTGACCCAATATATGACTTAATATCTCAATAATGTTGAACATTGTTTGACCACTGTTTTGTTTGATTTTATTCATGTGCTAAAACTGTGAAAAAATTCTGGTGTATGGATGATTTTTGAATCAATAACCACAGCTGACAGTGAAGAGGCTTTACTGTCAGGTTTTTGCTGCTCTGGGTAGTAATAAGTTTAAGTAACATTATAGTGAAAATGAACCAACATAATATTTATGTTCCCTTCTTTCCCATTGATTCATGTTAAAGATAATGCTGTGAGAAAACCACCAAAGAACAGAAAGAAAAGCTTTTTCTTTTAAAAAGATTGAGCAGTTCAATTGTATAACCCCACTTACTGTTTTCAGTGGATCTCCATACAAATGCAGAGATTAACTGATAAATGAATGAAACTATGAATATCTTTTGTTTTATTCTCGTCAGAAAAGATTTCCTATAACACATTCTACACAAAGAGAGAAAGGATGCTTCTCATAAACAAGGCACTGAAATTCTATTCTTTTGCATAATAAAACTGGATTAGTTCTGTTCTGTTTAGTCTCCAAGCCCAGGGAAACGCAGATGTACACATGGGTGACTAGCTAATAAACTATACTTAACTGTTTTGAAGAGGTCATATAAATCTTACATTAAAATATCATCAGTTTTCAACATTTAATACCATATTATGCATAAAAATGTTGCTGTACTCACAAAAGTGTTTTCCTAATATAAGAAAGAATCTAAACACATTTTTAGATATTAGTCATAATAACTCAGTATTGAAGTAGTTAATGTAGTTCAGCTTTAATGAAATTATCACTAACTTCCAAGTACAGGGAATGTTTAATAAGGTAATTATAAGGAAGCCTTGAAAGAATTTTGAAGCAGCCTATGATTGCAAAGAAAAATAAAATCCACTTTTACAATAGCTAGTCTCAACAAGCTTTTAACACTTAGTAAGGATAATGAAGTTCTTACTGAATATACTATTTTATTAATTATGCAATAATTTGTGGTTTCTTTCCAAAAAGCCATTAAACTGGAATGTAATTAAAAACATACTAGGTGAGAACAAATGTAAATGCTTTTGGAAGTATATAACATTGGCATGAGTTAACCATTATGTGTAATATAGTGGTGCATTTTTCACATACAGCACTTCATTTTGGATCTACAAGACCCCTGCTATTCAGCACTTGTATCTCAGTCAATTAATGAGCGGTAACTGGGTCATGTTTGTGAAGAAATTCAATTAACTGTTTAAGGTATTAAGCAAATATCATGTAACTTCTTTTCAGTTAGTGAAAGTCTTGACCCAGGAATTCTGAGGTAATGACATAGTGTTCTTGGGGTTTCTCCCTGCTTCTTTATCAGCAAACAAGCAGAGCTTGCTGAATGCCATTCTTTATCTTTCTTTGGGTCTCAATGATTTATACAAATGCATTCCTGTATTTCCCACATCTTCCTGTCTGTTAAGTAATTTGAATATTCTTCCTTTATTTTTCATTATATGAATTTTAGTGATGAAATACGAGTACTTTAAGGCTTTTATACACCTCATGGATTTTTTTTCAATTATTTTTCACAGCGTAACATCCAAAAATCTCCAGCATGCCCTGCAGCTGGATCTACATTTCAGTACATCTTGCTCTAGGCAGATTGGACTCACTGGCCTCATTTAATTTGCAAAGAAAATATGCTTCCATTTTCTCCATGAAGAGACCTTCTAGAATATATTTTTTGTTCCCTTCCCCTGGAAAGAAATCTGCATGTCCAGTAGAGTGGCAAGCTAACACAGTTCCCCACAACACAGAACTGAGATCAAGGCAAAATACACGGGTACCAGAAATGAAGGCTACACTGCAGGGCATGTGCACCTCATAGGTACAGTCTTTCACTCTATAATATATATTGGATAGTTAAATAGCACCATCCTGCTACTTTTTTTTCCATGTGCCAGGTTCTCATGGATTATAACAATAATAAATTAATTGTGTTTGGATCATGAGGTAAACAGGCATAGAATAGCAAAACTCACAAGATCCCCAAAACAGTAGGGAGAAATTGTTCCTACAGTTGAATTCTCTCACTTTCCAAAGCATGAAAATACCTAGCATGAATAACCTCTCATCAGTTCTAATGGTCAAATGATGATTTGGAATTTTCTGAAAGAAAACCAGCTAACACAGCCTAAACTGTGCCAGGGATCATTCCAGCAGTTTAACAGGATAGTTGATTGAGTTCCAGTGTCTGGGAACTTTCCCTGTTTCTGTATAATTTTCTAATAGAATCATAGTTACTATATATTTTTATTATCATTATTTTTAAGTATAATTCTGGTGCACATTTAGGGTTTATCTAAACTTTTCCTTTAAGCTAACCTATGGCTTGCTCAAAACCTTTTTTAAGAACCAGGAAAACAATGAGCCTGAAACAGCAAGCTCAGCAAGAGATGGAAAATAATCTACATAAATTAACAAGATTCTTCACCCTTCAGTTTGTCAGGCAAATCGTTAACCTACTATTCAGGCCCACCAAGACAGACTGCTCAGAAGCTGTCCATCACAGTCAGGTGGAGAGGACACAGAGAGGAGATGGAGCACAAGTGGGCAACTATATGTCAGGAGGAGTCCCCTCCTGTCCCTTATCTCTTTCTGGGCAATTCACAGTCTATAGATAACAGTTTAATTTCATAATTTTGTAAAACACAGAAAAATAAATAGGCTGTTCTTTGGGTATCTTCTCATTTTCTTCACGTATATCTAAGTGAATAGAGAAATTTCATTTACCAAATTAAAATAATGCATCTAATGTATTACACAAGTACAAACAGGAACATCCACATATGATTATAATTCACGTAGATTGCAATGTATTCATCTGAGACATCACAGTCCTTTGGCAATTAACTTTTGAAAGAACTAATCCCTGAAGAAATTGCAAACATTTTCACCTTATATGGAGACAGAGAATTTAGAAAGCACTTACAGAAGATTCATGACAGCTACCATTTTTATTAATGTTTATTAATTACTGTGGCAGTTAGGATGACTTAGACCTGGTTAGCACAGCTGCTAGCAGAAGCTCGTGAACTTTAATCAACCATTTCTTTAAGTTGTCAATATATGACCAAGTTCCTGTTCTGAATGACAGAATAAACCTTGAAGAGTTTTTGTGAGCTTAAGGAAATGTATAGCCAAACTATACAACCAACCTATCATCAAAAATAGCAGCATGTCCAGAAGCATGTTCTTTTGACTGACATAAGCAGCAACACCAAGTAAAACCCAAATGTGCAGTTTGAACACCTAACACAAAGATGGTAGCCTCTATCTAATCCTGTAATTGGGGAAAGTAAAAAATTCGTGAACCAGAGGGACACTGAGGGACTGATGACCCTGCACCAGGCATATTCGAAATCCCTGTATTAATCCTCTAACTTTCTTCCTGGACTGCCTGATTTCTCCCATGGCACAGGAAAGCTATGTAAGGAACTGCTATGCTGACCTCTGTAACTTCCTTCGCCGGCTGTGCTGTTTCTCCCATTGAACAGGGAAGTCAAGTAATTTCTAAAATTGCATGTATCTGTCATAGAAATGTTTTAGTGTCCAAATCCATTTTTTCTCCACATGTTCATTTGGTCTTGGACCATGACAATTGCATCATTACTGAATAAATGATCAACAAGAGATACTTCTGATAAAACCATAAACCTTCTTTTTATATTAATTTGACATATGGTACCAAAATTAAAGCACTAAAGCAAGAAACAGTAAATCAAGAAAATATTGTCTCAACCCCTAGAATACCTACTGTAGAATTGTTGGAAGATCATCTAGTAAAAACTCCCACTGGAAGCAAGGCCAACTTCAATATCAGGTCAGATTGCTCAGAGCCTATCCCTTTGAGTGCAGAATAGCTCCGGGGATGGAAATTCCGCAACCTTTTTGAGCAACTCCCAGTACTTTATTACTCTCATTACAGTGCTTTATTACCCTGATTGTGAGGAGTTTTCTTCTGTTATGAGCTGCCAGAATTTCCCTTGCTTCAACCTGTGACTGCTGCCTCTTGTTTTTCTTTTGTGTACCACCATGAAAAGTTTAGGTCCTTTTTCTGTATAACCAGACATTAAAGCCCTGAAGAATAAAATTAGCTCTCTCCTTTTCCACCCCTTGGTTCCTCTCCTCCAGGACAAACAAATCTCAGCCTCTACATAATATTTTCTGTTCTGTATTCACTCAACTCAGCTGCTAGCTGAACCTCCACATATACACAAACAAATTACTAAGAAATTGAATCAGACATTCTACAGTCATCAGAAAGGACCATTGGGGGCATGTGGTTCAGGCCACTCAAAGAAGGGCCAACTTCAAAATAGATGCAATTTTTTTTTTTTTTTAAGTAAAATCCAATGTTCGGTATATCATGGACTATGAAACGACATCTGACTAATCTGACTATTCCCATGTGTAGCACTATCATTTTGGTTATAGTGTGCCACTTACATTCTCGGTACAGTAGTGGCTGTAAGAACAGGAAAAAAGGATGAGGTGCTAAAGTTAAAGCCCTAGCCATGAAAATTATTTAGTTAAATGAGGTATGACTACATAATTATTGCAATTAATCCCTGTTCCATATAGAGATAAACAAGAAAACCCTCAAGGTTTCTTCTGGACTAATATGGAGAAAGCGTCCTTGACCCATTATGTAGCTATTCATTGCTTGTATTACCCTCACCTGTCTTAAGGCACCTTGCTGAGCATCCCAAATTTAGGATTCCTATACAAGAAGAGAAAGTGAACATTTCCAGAGAATAACTAAAATCTAAATTAAGATGATGTGGCCATACCTGAAGTGAAATATGCCAAACTCCTTCTATGAACTCCATAAATATCCCAGGTGAATAAGCTAAGTTATTTAGGCACCTATGGCAAGAACGATGAATCCAGGACGGTAGTTTTAAAAAGCTGTTCATAATACTGCATAGAAAGATCAGATTTCTACATCTTTTCAAAATATATATCCAAAGACTGTGATAACTGTCTCGTGTTGTGATACTGCCTGAAAATTCCTATGTGGTTGATCAGCTATGACATGCTCCTTATTCAATAGCTGTTTAAACAATAGACCTAATTCCAGAAAATATTTGAATCTATGCTTCACACATATGTTTAAAGCTAATATGTACCGAAAATCAATCCTTGCTTAAGGTGAGTATTTAAATTATATGAAGAAAATAACCTAAAATAGTATACAAGTGAATACTTGAAAAGTAGTCTCATAGAAATTCTTTCTGTCCAACTATGTTATTAAATAACTTTTCAGACAGCTTCATAAAGGAGCTTTTGTTGGATTTTATTTTTAGTTTATTGTCACTCTGGTGTATCTAGCTCACTCAGACAAATAGTCTGCTGTTCTTCACTGCAAAGGTAAGAATAATCCAAAAGGATTCTAAAATTTACGGACAAAATATTTAAATGTTTCTCAACCTAACTAAACTCCTCTGATTTTGGAAGTTAAACTTTGCCACTTAACCTCTTACACAGACTGTGTAATAATTTATGGGAGGATGTTAAATGACTTCTAAAACTTTTTTTTTTTTTGAGAGAAGAGAAAAAAAGAGTGTTTCCATAGGGATCCTGCGTAGTATGGAAACAGGGGTTAAGCCCTTTTTTATATCCAGACATAAAAATGATATGCTGCCCCACAATTCTGAAAGATAATTAAAAATAGTGTTAAAAAGGTAGTTTGTAATCCTACAAGTAAACTGCCTTCAGATAAGAGAATTTCTTCTTTTCATGGAGTCACTTAATTGCTAATTATCTGAAAAAAATGCCTGTTTAATCTTATTACTATTCCGTAAAGCTTTACTGAGGAAAGAATAATGATATGCGCTACTGCGAGAAATTATATCTGATCTAATGGTCCTTAACTTCTGTTGTATAGAAACCTAATCCAGTCGCAAGATTTTATGCAGAAATAGGGGAATGTGGAGGAAATCAGGTGTTTGATCCCACAGAGCTCCTTCCACTAGGGGGAGGTGAAACCTCATTTGAATGACTATCAGACATAGTGGTCATATTAAAAAGCTGTATTTAAAAATGTACTACTAATTTCTTTCCTCTGTTTTGGACTTAGCAATGGACTTGTACTTTAATATTCAAATAACATCTCCTGATGCTGTTTTTAGTAAGGTTTTCACTCTTTTAATTAACATTTTGACTCTTATCAGGAAACAGAGTAAATAGAAAAGAGTCGGTACTTATATATGTAGTCAAAATTTATATATAGTCAATATTATGTGATATCAATGATGTTGTGTTAAGCAATACAATCAAATAGTTTTACTTGTTGAACATCCTCCATATCCAGGACACTTTATCAATAACAATAATAGCCAGCATTTTAAGTGAAGCATTAAACTACAATCAATACATAAGTCACTTTCAATAGTTCAAGTTATGCACCATGTGGCCAGCTCTGCAAATTAATTTGTGTGAGAGTAGGTAGGAAGAGGTTTTATTTCATTGATTTGTAACTATTTATAGTATATACAAACATTACAGCATAAGAGGGGTTTTTTTAACATCCTAGGGTGTTTTGGTTTTAAATACTCCAGTACCCTTAGTATAACTCATTTTTCAAACTACAAGTTTTTATGCTTATTATTTTTAAACAAATATTTTCTTTTTCTATGATTAGTGCCTTTAAAAAGACAAAGTAAATCTGTTTTTATCTGCAAAAATAAATGTTAAAGAGAATACCGTGAAGTCTTAAAAGCAGTTCTATTCACACAGCTTGCAGCAAAAATAACTGATTTAAGGAAAGTGAAATCATCCAAAGACATAGAAAAAAAAAGAGTTGTTTGATCTTAGTTAGGAATAAAATATTTTAGTTTCTTTTATCCTAAAATAGATAGCTTGTAGGTTGCTATAAGTATCCACTCACAGGCACTTAAAACAGAAAGACATAAAGAATTTAATCAATCTTATTGATTTTTGGGAAACACTTCAATCCTTTTTTTCTTTTTGTGTAATAAGTGTTCATCTTCAAAATTAAATTCATTACACTTTATCTTTGCTAATCTTGGCAACAGTATTTAATTCCTGATATTCATTAATTCCACAATCAATATGTTTTTATTCACACAGACATTTAATTATTAGATATCTGACAGCTTGCATGTGTTTGTGCCTGTGCATTTGTGACCATATATGTGTCTTTATAAAGTATATATATTAAGACTATACAGTGTAAAAATAACAATAGGAGGAATGAAAAAAAAATCAGACCAAAGGTCAAGCTGCAGAAATAATTTCTAGAGAAGATTAAAATAGGCTTTGACTACCTCTGAAAAATGGTAAAACGTTCCTACTTCAAAAAAGTTGTTCCACTCTAACCAGAGTGACAGTCACAGCCCACAGACTACAGATTCTCCCCAGATCTTCAAAACTGCAGGCTGATGTCTTTATAAGCTTTCAATATAAAATAAAGTTAAAAGTTGCTACACTTCCTTTTGTTTAAAGGAATCTTCTGTGGCTACATACAGTTCAACCCGCAACCCCCTGAGGGTTGCAGAGTGGGGGACTCGTCCTCCCCACAGTATGGAGTTTGACCATGCCTAGAGCATGCATACATTTTCAGAAAATGGACTACACTCTCACATTCTCTCTTTTGGATGTAGCTTTAAAATTCACTAAGGACATGGAAAGCACCAGTATTTATTACACAAGTAAGATACAAGTAATGAGCAGTAGAAAAAGCAAAACTAACAAAAGCAAGCAGCTAGCCTTTCCTTTTATTGGAGCTGGATTACTCCTGTAAATTAAGCACATATATAAATGAGAGTTTTCAGGTCTAGGGCCCTAGGCTACCATTTTTGATGTCTGATTTGCAAGAAAATTATTTCCTTCAATGTGCCAATTAATTTCCACTCAATTTACAATAGCTTTCAAATAGACCATTAGCCAAATAACAATTACCTTGGGCAAAGAATACCTCTTAACAATGCCCAAACTATTTGGCTGATGGAAGCAGTGCTACTTGTTAAATTAAACTGCAGCTTAAAAAGAGCTTTTTAACATGAGACAGTTTTAAGTAATTTCAAATGTAATTTTTTCAAGTGTGATTTTTGGTTCCAGGCATGTTATAATTTCAGTATTAACAAAATGAGATTTGCATTAGTATTGAGTAATTTGTTTTGGAAAAATATGATATCCTGTACACTGAATGTACCAGCTACTGGCTACTTACAGTTTTATTTTAATAACACCCATTAATTATAAACCAACGCAAGTGCTAAAAATTCATAATCTTAGATTAAAGAAAGAATAATCAATAGATCTGTTGACTACACACCTGCTATATTAATCTAAATTTATGAATATTTTACCATTCAACTATAGGCACCTATTTTATACAATGATGGCACAAGTCAAAATAACTACAAATGCTATTAAAGAATGAGTAGAAAAAAAATTAAAGTCAAAGCTTATAAATTAATGTAGAGCTTATAGATTCCCAGGACCAATTCTTTCTGTATTAAAACAACCGATACTTTTTTGCTGAGTACGCTGACAACTAAAATTAGACTAAATTTCTCGTAAGCAGAGCCAGGGATAAACTACTACATTGCTTTGGTTCCTTTATTTTATTATTCAGACATATTAAGGAATGTGGATTTATGTTTAAGGAGATAGATGTGGTTGCAAGGAGTTTGCATTTAGATCTCTGTTTCTCAGTGGATTTGTTGGTAAGAAATCACTTCATTTTTGTTTCTATCTTTTAAAAAACCCTTTGGTTTTGTTTTGTTGTGAGAACAAAGAGAGGTAATTATGTTGTGCAATCCTTTATCCCTGTAATACATTTTTGTCATTGCTAGTAACAGACCATAGGATTTGTACTGAGTTTTCAAGGCCTCGGGACTAAAGCTTTGCTCCATCTGGACTTGTCTTGACCTGCTTGGAGCTTATTACTTGGTTCAGCAGTAACCACAATTTTAATTTTGAACAGGTAACAAGAGGTAATTTCTTAAACTTTTGCTTATGTTTGTATGTTACAGATATAATTTTTATAAAGATATGCATAACAAGCATTAATTCTGTGTCGAATGTGATATTTAAGACTTTAACATAATGATGACATAACTTCGTTAACAAAATGATAACATAATGTATAGAGAAATACAGGCCCCAGATGAGAACTGAAGCCTTGAGAAGCAGAAATGTAAGACGGGGTGCACAGGAGCAGGGACATGAGATGATAAGAGATGGGGCACAGGGATAAATCCCATGGAGACACCATAGCTATAAACAACTCATACGTGGTCAGCTAAAGAAATGCAGACCTAGAACTTGGCAAAACTCATTTTGAGAGGTAACAAAGAGAACAAAGAAATATCATTTCAGATGCATAAAAAGCACAGGAAATTCAGAAATAACATGAAGCTGCAGACCAATTGAAAAAAAGACAAAGTGCTAAAAACATGTCAACAAACATATAAAAAAGTCCCCAACTGGGTCCCAGTGTGACAGAAAAGAAGCCATCAGCATGAACATGATAGCTGTCCAGGCAAAGGATCCCACATGCCGATGACTTGCAGCAATACCCCCACCACTGCCAGTAGACCTTGACTTGAGGGCTCATATGAGCAATGGAAAAGCAATTCCCTTTGGTCTGAGAAAAAGGACTCTCAACAAACATATAAACTAGTCATCTGCTAATTCATAATTAACATGGAAAAGTCACATGCTAACCTACACCTCAGTCACCTGAGTTCTTTGAGAAAGATTCCAGAAAGGAAATCCTTAAACTCTTCATTTTTCCTAGGCTAGTCTGGGAGCCAGGGAAGATGTTCCTTCCAAAATTATTGTTAGCTTAACTCTTTGAGTAGCTCGTGGCCCTCCTGCCTTAATGAATTATGGCATGAGATTATGACATGGCACCTTATGGTATAAAGTGGCACCCTCAAGCAGGGGGAAAAAGTGCATGCATCCTCCTGAGGATCTGGTATCCTGCAATACTTCAGTACAAGTCATTAACAGAAGCCTCTGCCCATCCCTGCTCCTCAGGCCTGTGTAGGGTATGCTTGTCTCACAGAGAGGGAAGGAGAAATGTTGTGAATCTTGTTTATGAAGACTGCAGTTTCTTGGGAAGAAAGACTGCACTATCCAACCATAACACTTTGAGGCTCAGATTTAATTTATTAATATCCTCAGGGAAACAGTCACTTCGGACTTAGTATAATGTTACTTTGAATAAATGTCTTCAAAATTGCATAATTAGACCATATAATATTTAAAATTTGGGTAGAATCTGTGTCCAAATACAGTTTCAGAAAAGCATTTCTTGGTTCTCTTTTGCTGTAATGTTGATTTCCAAAAGGTCAATCACTTGAATTTGTTGATTAAAAAATACCAGTCACTAACTTATCTTATGTCTTATTTCCCTTTTGTTGGTTCACATCAAGGAAAACAACCCACTCTTTCTTTTCGTTATTCTGATGGTTCAGGTGTCAGAAGACCTTTGCAAAAAAAAAAGCATATGATCATATAAGTGAATGTTATATAATGATTTTATGTTTCCTCAAAAGGGATGTTTTCTGCTAAAACTATTTATGAAATTTTGGCTGAAAATTGAACAAACAGATAACCTTCAAAAGTTGAATCAAAATGCAGGCATGTTCTGAGATAGTTTTTAGGTTGAGCAGTTAAATTCATCAAGTTGCAATTGGCTGAAAACACCAATTTAGCACAGTAAATGTATATCATCTATATCAAATGATAGGTTTATAAAAAAACATCCAGAGATGTAATTTTCAAATGTACACTTCTTAACCCAGTAGGGTTTTTTTAAGGATTATAACTAATAGAATCTTTTAGCATAAAGTTCATAATATTCTTAAAATAATACCACTGAAAAAATTAGTGGGCTGAATAGGTTAATGGTGTGAATCCTGTTATGTATAACACAATTTGGATGGAAAAAACCTATATATTATACTGTAAATATATCTTTGTGCTGAGTTTAGTCCAGTCTAGTAAGTAGAGAACTCATAGAAACACCTCTACTGAATTAACCCGCCTTTTCATCAAATTTTGGTTATATTTGAATATACCTTTCAATTTTGATCTTTCCTTAATGCTTTTCACAAGTGCTTTTCTTAAGTGCCTTTCGTTTTTGTCTACCTGTTACCAGAAGTAATATATGTCTACCTAAAGAAATAGTAAAATAAATAACACACACACACTCACATATATTCCCTTTGTTTATTTTTCTTGGGTGTAATCAATTTAAATTAATTATCAGAGCAGTATAATAGGTTTTACACATAGTAAAGAAACCATAAAAGAAAAAATATGGAGATATTTTGTGATCACAAATTTAAATTGATATTCCAATAAAAAATAACACTTGTTACATTGAAGATCTGTCTGCTGGCTCACTTTATTATTGTTTTGAACAGGACCATAATGTAGTATTTTCCATTAAAAATGGTGTGCTAAATAATATTGGTTTTTCTTTAACTTGTCTGATAATTTGTTGCCACAAATCTTCTGCCATCAGCTGCGCTAACCATCTGCCAATACCATGATCAGTAGTAGCTAGCTGCAGTATGAGCATCTCCTTCTATATTGCTTGCAGAAAACCAGCAGGAGATAAGAGTTACCAGCAGACGACTGGTGCTACCTTACCTGTCTGGGGTGGTAGCCTGTATTCTACAGAGACTGAATATCCAATCACTTCTTGGTGTTTCCCTTTCTACCATCTTCCCATCACATATTTTTATCTCACCTACCCTTACCCTTTTCTTTAAAAAAAAAATAACATATTTCAAATTTTTAAAAGGTCAGTAATCTTAAGTTTCAGGTGATATATCCTGAGTGATATATCCTGATCCATGCAAACCTGATGGAGCACCACTCTCTTGCCATCTCCTTGTGTCCTCTAAGTTACTTTGTGACAAAGCAAGCCTCTGAATAACTTGGAGTAAAGAACTGTGTGATTCTGAGGGCAAAAATGGTATGGTATAACTGTATTTCTGCTTGGTGTCATAACAGGAATCTGGGGAGGTTCCTCATGTTCGGAAGACTGTTACCTTTCATGTACATGGATGTCTATCACAAATTACCACACACTGTGACCTGCAGCATGGATGTGTCTATAAAGCCTGTATTACCTGCCTGGATCCTTCTGGCCTAGTCACTTCCTTTTTCTGTCTTCCTGAATTACAAACATATAGAACCGTTTTAAGTTTGCGGAATTTCATAAAGGTCATGGTTCAGGCCATCATCTGCCCTTTTGACATATGTGTTGAGGTTGACAGGACAAATGCATGGGACCACAAGCTAGACTCAGTTTCCGGACTATTGCTGAGAAATGCGCCTTCTTGCAGTATGTCACCCCTGATTGCAGCACACTTCCGTGACTGTGTGGTTTTCTCTTAGCTATTTTATTTTTGCAGTTGATCAGTAGATACCCAATCTGCTGAAAAACTACAAGGCTCTAGAACAAAAAGGAGAGAAGTGGCCTAACGCTATAAGGCAGATGATAAGGTGAGAAAAGATACGTGGCAGGCAATGAATATTACACGCGGCATATGAACTGTCATCAGGTTCAGGAACATGACAGGCAAGCCTCTCGGGTTGTCTGTTGCTGGGTCTGGTACATAGGCACAACGCATACTTAAAACACCAACATTAGGTCTTCTGCCATAAAACGTCCTGCATGCTTCATGTGTTCAGCAGCCACACAATGTGACCTAATCTTGCTGTATACGCTATTGAAGACCATGGCCTAGAAATTTCCTTCCTATGATAAGCAGGGAAGGGATGATGTTGGAATAGAAAAAAGCAGTTCCCCCAGATAAAGCTGGGATGCAAGTGGCACAGGAGGCATGGACCACAAACCCTACCACTTCTGAGCAGCCAGGCTTGACTAGAGTTAGATGAATATCTGTAACAGTACGATGAGAATCTGAAGTTCTTCATCTAAAAAGGCATCATCTTTGTTTAGCTCAATGCTTAGCAGAACTCTGATAACCTCAAATGTACTATGTGAAATTTTACAGAATATTCTTCCTGTCTTTCAGACACATGTAGAATTGATAACCAAATAAGATAAAAATATATATGGGCTGAGGAGGGGGAATTTATGGGTGTGCGCAGAAAATAGCTGCTTCACCATACTACATACCACCTTAAACAAGACTGCTACTTCTTTTATGCATATTTTTCAAATTTTTGCAGTTAATTTCTATCATTTGAAAATTTTATTTTGACTCCTAGCTGCTTGGGTCATGTAGGTAATAAATACATACTAAAATATGTCTGCAGGGTTATAACACAAGTGCCCATTCAATATATATCAATGAACAAAACTTTTAAGGCAAGAATTCATTCAGCCAATAGAACAGTTTCTGGCTTTAATAGAAAAGCCAGGAGCAAAAGAACATTTCATAATTAGAAATGACATTTCTATGACAAAAATGCAACTTCATGTGGGTTACACTTTGTCTTTTCTTCAGGTTTCAGATTTTATTTGCTGTCTAGAAAGCTAGGTAATAAGATGCATAATCATGTTTCAGAAGATGCATGAGAAGAAATGCAGGAGTTAGCAGTCATGCAGTTAACACCTTGATGATGAAACAATAAGGACCCCCCAGCAACAAAAAGAAAAAAAGAAGATAATATCAGTAGATAGTCAGTAGATAATTTCACAAGCTATGTTTATATTTATACTATATTACTTAAATTAGAAAGGATTTTAAAAAAGTAAGAGGAGATGCTTAAATATATCTCTAAAAACATCTTAAATCTATTTTTTTTGCATTGCTATTTGACTAAAACACACTTAAAATTATAGTAAGTGAATCTTCTAAAACATAACAGGGATAAAAATTCATTTTGTGTTTCAATTGTTAGTTCAATGAGTACACTATAGTCTTTGTTTTTCAAAAAAAGCAATCAAGTATCCTTACAAATAACAAAATGTATGATGCAATAATTGAAATGTTCATTTAATTTACAATTAAGATATTCAAGCCGTTAGCAATTTAGAAATCTATGAATATTCTGTGACTAAGGTTAGCAACTCTAAGACATACAACTTCATATAATGTGGTAAGAGTTTCCAGGCTATTTTCAGAATGTGGCAGAAGATTATACAGGTTATTTTCAGAATGCCAAAGGATGGGGGGAGGGGGTGTATGGTTTTTTTTTTACACCCAGCCCCCCCTTTATTAATTTATTTTTTCTTTCTATCAGGTCTGGCTATGGGGCAAACAGAATTAAGACTGAATAATGAATAGGTATATTCTGTCTATTGGGAGGAAAAATCAATTCTTCGTTATATTCAACATGCTTCATGCAAATATATTGGACTACACATATTTGTCAAAACCAATCTTTGAATTCTTACTACTTTTGAAAGGAAATTTTCTTTTTCAACTATATACTGTTAATGTTATAATAGAAACGAAATAAATTGTTGTTGTTGTTGTTGTGATGCTGCCTTCATTATTTCATTGTCCCCTGTGCTTTTTATTGGTGCCTGAAATCAGGGATGTTAGTTGTGTCATGGTTTGGGCCAGATTTGCCCCAACAAGCCAAGCGACAGATGTTTTCTCTCTCCTGCTGAGCAGGAGAGAGAGAGAAGAGAGACTAGTAAGAACTAAACTACTAAGAAAATAATGAAATATATACAAAACTCTATCAAGCTCCAAAGATGACAATCAAGTCACCAGCAGGCACTGGGGAAGTCCCAGACTGGACACAGTGATGGATGGGAACTGGATTTCGGATCTGGATTCAGGAACACATGGATTGGGATCAAAGGCAGACGAACAGATGAAGTCCTCCTCAGATGCCGGCTGCTGAAGAAAGAGGACTAACCCTTCGGTCCCTCAGCTTTTTTACTGAGCATGAGGTAGATGGGATGGAATACACTGTTTGGTCAGTTTAGGGTCACCTGTCCTGTCTGCTCCTCCCCACAGGTTTGACCCCTCTACTCCTTTCTATTTCCGACCCTCCAACGGGGCAAATAACAAAGTTGGTCAGCTTTGGTTGTTATAAGTATAAGCAAGGTCCTCTCTGCAAACCATGCCTTGGCATCAGCTATAAACATGGGTCTTATTGCTCTGGGAAAAAGCAGCTTTCTGTACAATATGCTGTTAATTTCAGCAGTTAGAAGAGGCCTAGTTAGAAAGCAGAGTTACTGAACAAAATTGGTCCTGTTCTACCTCAAACCAGGACAAATTGGAATTAGGTAAGAAGGAAGCTGATTTTGAAAGAGAATTGTTTGAGGAATAAAAATAAATTCTGAAAAAGACAAACACAAACCTGCTACGGCTTACAGTTTATCAAAATTTCAACCAACCCTGACATGCATCACTAAAATGTGTGCTTAGTTTTCCTGCTCTGACATTGTACATCAACAAATGTTTTATTTTTTTTACATTTAAGAGTGCATCAGAAGCAGAAGATTAATTAATATAGACATTGAAGTAATGTAGAAATGCAAGTACTAAGAAATAAAAGGTTAATAAAAAATTGAAATGAATATTAAAGGACAACCTTGTGAACTAAGATGGATAGGATTTTTTTTTCCTGGAATGTAAAATGTGCTAAAATATCAAAAAAAATCTAATTCAGGTCAGCCTTGATGAAGCCAAGTCTGTTTAAAATTTTTCAGTAAGCAAGAGACTTATTAGCTGGTAACTGAGATACTTAACTGGTTTATGGTAGGAGTGAGTTTAAAGCCTCGTGCTGCTGTATATCAACATCCCAAATTTATGTGTTGATAAGAGGGTCTTCTTAAGGGTAACTCTGATTTTGATGACTAAAAGGAACGAAAAAAGGAACTGATAAGTTCAAAACTGAATTGACACATTCAAGTAATAAGTTCTGTCATGGTTTAGGCTGGGCTGGCCACTAAAGGAATGACAGATGTTTTCTTAACTTCTCTCCCTTTCCAGACGGCGAAGAGAGAAGGAATAAGGGAAAGGGAGACTTTTGTGTTGAAAAACAACTAAAACAACTTTAATATTAAATAATAAAAAGAAAAGATAATAATATTATTAAGAAAATAATGAAATATATACAAATATATACAAAACCAATATTGAGCTCCCAGAATGAGGATCACATCATCATCAGGCACTGGGAAAATCCCAGACTGGACCCAGCAGCAGATGGAAACTGGATTCATGAACACATGGATCAGAGTCAAAGTCAGAAGAACGGAGAATCCTCCTTGGATGCTGGCCACTGAAGAAGAGAGNTTAGCTGGTAACTGAGATACTTAACTGGTTTATGGTAGGAGTGAGTTTAAAGCCTCGTGCTGCTGTATATCAACATCCCAAATTTATGTGTTGATAAGAGGGTCTTCTTAAGGGTAACTCTGATTTTGATGACTAAAAGGAACGAAAAAAGGAACTGATAAGTTCAAAACTGAATTGACACATTCAAGTAATAAGTTCTGTCATGGTTTAGGCTGGGCTGGCCACTAAAGGAATGACAGATGTTTTCTTAACTTCTCTCCCTTTCCAGACGGCGAAGAGAGAAGGAATAAGGGAAAGGGAGACTTTTGTGTTGAAAAACAACTAAAACAACTTTAATATTAAATAATAAAAAGAAAAGATAATAATATTATTAAGAAAATAATGAAATATATACAAATATATACAAAACCAATATTGAGCTCCCAGAATGAGGATCACATCATCATCAGGCACTGGGAAAATCCCAGACTGGACCCAGCAGCAGATGGAAACTGGATTCATGAACACATGGATCAGAGTCAAAGTCAGAAGAACGGAGAATCCTCCTTGGATGCTGGCCACTGAAGAAGAGAGCTGACCCCCTTGATCCCTCAGCTTTATACTGAGCATGAGGCAGATGGGATGGAATGCCCTATTGGTCAGTTTTGGGTCACCTGTCCTGTCTGCTCCTCCCTGCAGGTGCAACCCCTTTACACTCTTCTGCTTCCGACCCTCCAACATGGCACATAACAAAGTTGGTTGACCTTGGCAAGAACCTCTCTGGCTACCATTCCTTAGTATTAACTATAAACATTAGACGTTATCGCTGCTAGAAGCAGACACTGTCTAAAAAATATACCATTAATTGCAGAAAGTGCAGCAATTGGAAGAGACTTAAATGAAAAGTAAAATTACTGAAAAAAAAAGTTTGTTTGTTTTCGGGTCTTTTTTTGGTTAGTTTTTTTTGTTCTATCTCGAACCAGGACAAGTTCTCAAACATCTCTGTCCTTGTAATTTCAAGATTCCTTGTAATTTCAAAATATCTTTGAGGGAAAAATAAAATAAAGTAACTTAAATATTGTGAGATTTCTTATTTTCAGAACTTGTAAGTATTATAAATAACAGAAAAATGGTAAGATTTCACCTTTATGTTCACCTCCGTTTCAAAGACAAATAAATTACTTGTTTTCACTCAGCTTTAGCAGTTAGTTACTCTTAGGCAGATCACTTGAGTTCTTTCTTTCCCTGTTCTTTTCCTGCCCCAGTGGATACCTACATAGGGTCAGTCTGGATCACAACATGCTTCTTTCCATGATCCAGTTCCACCAGTCACCCACTCACAGCAGGTTGCCTTTGGATTTCCTTCTAGGGCAGGACAGCATCCCTGCTAGATGAAATAGAATGTTTTTTGTAAATTGGTGGCTAAGGAACTGGCTGGATGGCTGCACTCAAAGAGTTGTGGTCAATGGGTCGATGTCCAAGTGGCAAGCAGTCATGAGTGCCGTTCCTCAGCGGTCAGTACTGGGATCATTATTATTTAATTCCTTTGTTGGTGACATGGATGGTGGGACTGAGTACACCTTCAGCAAGTTTGCTGACAACACCAAGCTGTGTGGTACTCAACATGCTGGAGGGAAGGGATGCCATCCAGAAGGACTTGGACAAGCTTGAGAGGTGGACCTGTGCAAACCTCCTAACATTCAACAAGGCCAAATTCAAGGTCCTGCGCATGGATCAGGGCAATCCCATGTACAGATACAGGTTGGGCAGAGAATGGATGGAGAACATCCCTGAGGAGAAGGACTTGGGGGTGTTGGTGGATGAAAAGCTCAACATGAGCTGGCAATGTGCACTTGCAGCCCAGAAGGCCAACCGCATCCTGGGCTGCATCATAAGAAGCATGGCCAGAAGGGTGAGGGAGGTGATTCTGCCCCTCTACTCTGCTCTCCTGAGACCCACCTGGAGTACTGTGTCCAGCTCTGGAGCCCCCAGCATAAGGAGGACATGAACCTGTTGCAGCAAGTCCAGAAGGGGGCCACGAAGATAATCAGAAGGTTAAAGCACCTCTTCTGTGAAGGCAGGCTGAGAGAGTTGGGATTGTTCAGCCTAGAAAAGAGAAGGCTCCAGAGAGACCTTCTAGAAGTCTTCCAGTATCTGAAAGGAACCTATAAGAAATCTAGAGAAGGACTTCTTACAAGGGCAGGTAGTAACAGCACGAGGGATAATGGCTTCAAGCTGGAAGAGGGTAGATTTAGATTAGATATCAGGAAGAAATTTTTCAGTATGAGGGTGGTGAGGCACTGGAAGGGGTTGCCCAGGGAAGCTGTGGAGGCCCCATCCTGGAAGTGTTGAAGGCCAGGTTGGATAAGGCTTTGAGCAACCTGGTCTAGTGGGAAGTGTCCTTGTCCATGGCAGGGGGGTTGCAACGAGTTGATCTTTAGGATCCCTTGCAACTTCAATCATTAAATAATTCTATGATTCTATGTTTTAAAAAAGATATCTTCAGAATTTACAGTTTAAAAATATCTGTATATATAACAGATACAACATGAAAGATTACATGCAAATTCCTGTTTGTTTAAAACAAAAAAGAAGTGTTTGCCTCTGATATTTTTAAATAATTGTTTACATGTTAAATTAACTGAACAGTGTCTCAAGAGTTCAAAATAACATTTGTTCTTGTTCTTGTTCTTGTTAATGTTGAAGAAAATAAGTTGCCATAGAATAGAGTTTTATATTCCCTGAATAGTTTTGAAAGAACTCTGGTATTGGAATCTGGGCTATTCTGAACGACGATACAGTAGGGAAGTCCCCATCACCTTCTATAGTCTTTGCATAAAAACCTTGAGTCTTTTCTCCGAGTACCAAAAGTTGAGGGATTTGCTAAAGAAGCAGATCTATTAGAAGCTAAGCATACAGCATAAACATTTATTAGCATTAACATCAGTGGTTAGTAGCAATACAAAGACTGTTTATGATGCAGATCAGCTGGAAGACTTATAATAAGGTACTTTTCCATTTCCTATGAGAAAACATGCCTATGATTTCTCATGTCAAAACAAGTGTAGAACATTAAAGAACTACTGCAACTTTTTTGTTCTAATCAGTCTGATGGAAATATCTGCAGATCTAGAAGCTTGATACTTGGCAAAAATGTTCAAATTAGTGCCCTAATTTATTCCAAGCTGCAAGATATTATATAAAAATTAATACGACAGTTGTCCTTGGAAATTTAGACACAACAACTTCAGCTCCGTGGAACAAATCCAAAGATTTGTGAACTTTTAAGGAATCGTTGTTAATCTTTTTTCTTTCTTTCTTTGGTTTTGGTGTTTTTGCTTTTTTTTTTTTTTTTAGGGATGAAATGTTTTATGTTCTTTTTAATAACTTGGAGTCAAAAAATGATTAGTTTCCATTCAATAATGAAATAAAAATACTCTGAAAGACATTAATAAGGCAGAAGGTAAACACTAGTTTGAAGTAATCTCCGAGCTCTATTTTGTGTACAAAGTCAAAGACATAGACATAAAAAACAGAAAAACATTGTAAATTATTAAATCAGTTTGTAAGAACTTGTGACAATTTTATATTCAAATATTTATCTTAATATTTAGCTTTAGGAATACTATATTCAATTATCATGACCAAGTCAGTAAAGTTAATGGAGTCTATAAACCCATTCATCTTAACAGCTATTTGCGCTTTATTGTCTATAAAAGGAATTTCAAACTGTAGTGCACTGTAGAGACTGGCATAGAGAGTCCTGATTTTGGATGTTTTATTCTGGATCCACAGCTAAAGCCAGAACCACTCCTAGTAGGTCTTTCAGGACAGACACTAAACAAATATGCACAAAACTCTACGTCCCACATTCTTACTTCACTTCCAAAAACTGATAGAAAATCATTAGAAAAGTTTCTATTACTATTTTGCTAAAAATGTATCTACAAGAACATCAGACATCAATATATTGCTTACAATGATTTTATTTTTCTGTAATTGGACCAATAAACAATATCTATAGTTATTTTTACAATCTCCTTCCCCAAATGTAGAGATTATGTAACAATCAGAAGGTGATATATTATATGGCATTTTTAAAATAACATTTTTTTTTCCTTCACAGCTTTCAGATTCTTGCTACCCCTGAATTTCCATGCATAAAACCAGTGTAGCACCTCTTGTGCCGTGTTACTGTCACTTTTCTTTCATAGTCCTGGTTTGATTGCTGTCTTAACACATTGGTTAATCATGGATTTTGTGTTACATTCCTGATCATTTATTTATATATTTCTTTGTCTGCTTTTAGGGCATTTAACAAGGTTTTCTCTGGCTTTTGGGTTCAATGAGCTTGTGAAAGGTGCGGCTATGTCAGTTTCCAATCCTATGCCTTGAGAAGCAGAGGGAATTGAGGTGGTTAGGGCTTGCTGGGCAGCAGTCAGCTATTAAAGTATAAAAAGTAATAATAGCCTTGTCTCACTAAAGGTGATAGCAAGAGAACACAGAACCCAGCTTACAGTGGAGCAAAGAAATATTGACTTTGTAAAAGTAAACAGTATATATAAAACACAGAAGCTTTCTCATAGTACAGAGATTAGGTCAGACTTGAACTAGTTTACTACAAACCAACCAAATCAACCATATGGGATTATTTCTTTCCCATACCATTTCACAATATTAGACTGCACATAACTTGATAAACCTTTGTTCTTTGACTCCCTTTCATTATGTTACCTTTGAGACCCTCTTGATGTTATTTATAAAGCTAAATCATATGCTGTCTAACAACTGACACATCAGTTGAGAAACTGCATTTGTCTGGTAGTTGTTAGAAATGAAGGTAATTTTAAAAATCAGGGCAAAGGTACAATCAGAAAAGTATTTTGGGTTTGAATTAAACCTGTAATCACAGGGAGAAAGTCTAAAAGTGAAAAAAAAAATCTTCACAAAATATTTTATGTATTTAGAGCATGCAGGTTTTTTTATCAAAGATGAATTAGAATTGGCTACCTCCATTATCAATTGTTAGAAATAGTCACAGCATGAAAATGAGGACAGATCCCTTACTATGAATGTCTGCTATAACACTCCACAGACTAGTAGCTTCGCCCTGTAGAAACCTGATACAGCCCTGCAGTTTGGCACTCAGTGTTACTTTTCTACGAGCAAAAATAATTTTGATCCTTATAAAGAACTAAGTCAGTAACTTAAAATTATGTGTATTTTTTCAAATTGTAAAAACCCTGTGTCTCCATAACATATTAAAACCAGTATAACAATGTGATAATGGTATTAAAAAAATAATTATGTTTTACATTGTTCTCCACCCAGAATTCTATGGCTGACTTGGTATCTTACCATGACAGTTTTTAGTCAATGTCTATTTGAGAATTAGGTACATTCTACCAGGGAAGCTTTTAGTTTTCATTGCCTTTAGCTGCTCAGTGTTGGCTTTCCAGACACGCTGTCCACATATGTTTCATGAGAAATGCTTGTGTGATGTTGCTTTCTTTGTGGTAATGCTGTACATGGTGTGAGTGTGTGACTTAATTTGATATGAACGTAGCAATAAAGACGATCTTCCTGTCTTCTGATTTCCCTTTATCTCTACCTGCCTGTTGCCACAATCTTTTCCTTAGTAAAGACTTTTACTTTTTGTCAAGGAGTCAAGGAGCAACAGCTGGCTATGACAACCTAGACAAGGCAGATGTATATTACTGTCATTAGTACTGGAAGGTCAGTTGAGAACATTTAGTTTTAGGGAAATGAGGATAGAAAGTGAATCACAGTGATATAGCCTCTGTGTGGGAGAGCAGTAATTTTGGAACTAGTGATTTATTTTATTATTTTAAACACATTGTTTTAAACTTCCAAATTATAATGAGGGATTTTGTCACCCTTGAAAACAAGAGATTTGAATTTATTCTGCCCAGATCTCCTACACAGGTACACTCTAGAGATTATCAAAAAAATATGTTTTCTTCTCAAGAAAATGAGAAACTTAAATTACTCCTCAAGAAAGTTAAATTAAATATATCATAGTCTGGACCTATTGTTTTAGGTATTCATTCATGAAATCTTAAGCTTAACAAAGGTACCTGCTAACATATACATTGGTGTTATTTTTTCCATACAGGTATCTATTCCCATTGTCTTTCCATTTCTTATTTATATTCATTCATAGTTTTAATTGTTTGCCTTTGAGTTAGCTAACCCCGCCCAAAATATTATGCAGAAAATCCTCAGTCTTCTAATATGCTGCTGTTATACTCTACACAGCATACTGCTTTCTTAAGCATCTGAATGTTTCCTCTTATTGAGACTTATGTAAATGTTAGAGTAAGAAATTCAGTGTGAATGAACACTAGACTAACATAATCTTTTGCTCAACCTTAAATTTACAGAAAAAAAAAATCTTTGCCCTGCAGACTACAACAGGGTTTTTTTGTTATGGTATTAAGTTTACAAATCAGATGACAGACTGCAAAATGATTTTTTAAAATCTGTGGAATTTATGATCAATTGTCTTCTTCTGTTTTTCCCTTTACAAAAATAATTTTATTTACAATACCCTGTTTGCATAAGATTTTTCTCATTAAAATGTAGCTTTTTCTTCCATTAACTTCTCCTCAGCTACTCTGCGTTTTCTGCTTATATAAAAAAGTTGCCTCCCAAGAAGGAATGTGACATCTCATTGTGTTGTAGCACCTAGATTACCTTGTTTTGGAAATTAACTATAATATAATTTCCCAGTTCCTCTGGAGCTTTCCTGGTTTGATACTTAAAGCTGAAAAAGTCATGATGTTTTCTTCATAATAGCCTGCAGTTTTTTGTTAAGGGTTTTTTTTTTTTTTCAGTGAAGAAGTCTTACATGTGTTGTGGTTTGGCTTCAGCCAGGGACAAAGAACAACGTAGCTGCTCACTCAGCCCTTACAGCAATGAGGGAGACTTGGAAGAAAAAAGCAAAACTCGTGGGCTGAGATAAAAACAGTCTAACAGAACAGCAAAGGAAATGGGAAAACCAACAGCAATAACACTGGTGTCAGAATATACAAACAGGGTTACCTTGCTGAGTACCAAACGGTCCGGGAAGATGCAGCCTGCTCCCAAATGGCAACTTCCAAACCACTCCCCCACCTAGCTCTCACCTAAGTACCGGGCATGGCATCAGGTGGTATGGAATACCTGTGTCCTGGACAGAAATTAACCCTATCCCCACCAGAACCAGGACACATGCAGATACATAATCAGTAGAATCAGGGGCAGAATCATCTCCCTCAACCTGCTGGCCAAGCTTCTTTTGATGCAGCCCAGGATATGGTTGGCTTTCTGGGACTCAAGCACACATTGCTAGCTCATGTCTTTATTCACTATTATTTTGTTCAGTGGTTTTCTATCAAGCATATAACATGATCGGAGGTTCCTTCATTTATTGTTAGTCAGTACAATTGGTAAAGCACTTTGACATCGTGTTACATGAACAACAAAATGTTACTTATCCCATTCTTTATACATGTATATTTTCTTCTGAAAATAAATGTCTATGGAGTAAAAAAGGAAAGCACATGAAAGGTGACATCTGTAGTATCCAATGTTTAATTTTAAATTAATCTAAGTCATTAAGCTAAATCCATGAGGTCAGTCTGCACAGCCCTAAGTTCTTATTTATGTTTCAAAAATAAATCCAACACAGTTCTAAATTATTCCTTCTGTTGTATCATCTTTTCTTCTGTCTCTATGCAATAAGATTTGATTGTTGCTCACCTATCCTGCTATGTTTCCCCTCAGGTCTTTGTTTCATCATTTCTTCCTACTCTTTACACTTCCACTTTCATATTCTCTTTTCCCTTTTTAATGGAATATTCTACCATTTTGTACTGTTGCCTGCACCTTTAATTTTTTCCCCAATAAAGACTACACTATGGCTCTAAATTCATGACAGTGTTTTGTCATTTACCTTTCTTTTTATTGCCTGCCACTACTTTTTCTACTTTACTGTCTTCCTATACTAATAATTTAAATAATACTTGTAAACATATGTTGATATGAAAAATATTTATGGAAGGACATCCATGGTGCCAATCACATAACCGATTTTAGATTTCTACCATGTTGATGTCTACACATTTTTTGGTCACTCTACAGATAGAAACTGACGTTATGAAGGAATTCTATGGCAGACAAGTCAGATGCAAATATCCACAATTAGTCTTCCTTTTCTCTAGGTGTGAATCTTTGTTTTTAGCTTTTTCTGCTTTCAGATAAGCGTATTGGAGATGAGGAGAAACATCCAACACATTCATACTGCACTAGTAAACATTTGAGTCAATGGACAGTTCTTCATAAGACTACTCACAATTAAAACTATGTCTGTGAAATATTTTACAAGAAATTAGGTAGCACTAAAATGGGTATCTTCACACAGCGTAATAGATCCTTACACTCATTATTTATGTCTGCTTTTCATGCCAGATTGCACAGAGCAGTCTTGATCCTCTGACCTTGACACCTAATTGATGAAGCCACCATATTTCTCTAGACTGCTTAGGTTTTCTTTCTTTCTAAAAGGGTGTTGAAGGAGATCATGAACTGGTATGTTCCTTTGCAGTAGTTGTATTCTCACACAAAATCAAGATATGGTCACATTACATTCCTTGATATGGAAATTTAGAAACACTCCCAAATCCAGTAACAGGTATCCTTCACGTAGAGTGCAAAGCTTGTTCTGAATTTTGTGTAAATTTCCAGAAGTTTAAGAGAAAAACATTTTAATTCCATCTTGGGTCTGGTTTATATGGATCTTGTTATGTAAGGTTCAGAGAATTTATAGGCAGCATTACTTGGGACATGGATTAATCTTTCAGAATCTCTTTCAGACACATATATTGTGCTCTACTCTTTTCATGGGTGCCAAATTGTGAGCAGAAAATATTGTAATGGTGTTAGGGATTGTCTCAGATTTCACCTCAATGGGCTGAGGTGCTAGCTCTAATCAACCATGTATTTCTTTATAATTACTCATGCTGATTAATTATAAAATTATGCAATAAGGATTAAGAGATATGTCCCTTGGTTTATAGTTGAAAGGACATATTTGCTGGCTTATTGTGAGTGACTGGAGTCAACTTGTAATGCAAAACATATTTTCTTTAGCATCAACAGAAACTTTTGCTTTGCAATTGGAAAATCAGTTATAAAATAAAACTGACAACCACTGTCCACATTGTATGATATGTTCTGGCAGATTTTCAAGATTATTTACCTTTTCTTTCCATTTATTTGAAAGCTTAAGGAACATTTATTGAAAAAGTTGTCAGTCTATTCCTTGTCGCAAGAAGCCTGCATTTGCTTCTTTGAAAGGGAGAAATTCAGGTAGCACTGAAGACTGAAATTAATGGTCACATGGTATATGTAGGGACTATATAATAAAGATAAAAGTGTGTTATTTATTGTTGGCAAATAAAATAATTTTAAAACTGTTTTTCCTTATTTCAGACGTGCTGTAAGTTTTTACAGAACGAAGATACTGCTTATAGCTTCTTTTGTTAAGTATATATTTTTAAAGATTTTAGTTTTAAATTTGTTCAATAGTTTCTAATGAGTTAGTTTTTAATGAGTGAGTTGGAACAGTTACAAAGGATCTCCACACAATAATAAATTTTAACATTTCTAACCTCTGAATAAGACTAAGTGGTAAAGCCAGGGTCATCATTGATTTCAATTAACTAGTAAGATTATCTAGAATGATTTAATTTTCAAATATATCTAAATATAAATGTTCACACATATACAAGAAATAAGTATATATTAATACATTAAAATTTTAAGTTTGTCACACAGTGCAAAAATATAAATCTCACAAGCTCTGTCTGAAATTAAATTTCCAAATATTAAGTCTGCTTTTTGTCCTATATGAATAGGGCTAGGAAGCTTTAAAACATACACAATATATATGGTAATAACATCAAAGGGATACGGTTTTAATGAATAGGATAATATTAAAACACAGTTAAATTTTAATAAGGGAAGAAGAAGAAGAAGAAGAAGCAAATAGTCCCAAGGAAAAGAGTTTGTATAGCAAAAATGAGATAGAGTAGAAAAAATGGCAGAGGAAGCCCACATATTCTTACCTACCAGATTGGCAGGTGGGCTGCTTTAGAACATTTTTATGACTCACCAATGTGTTAGTACTACTGCCAAAGGCAGATGGATGAAAATGCCAAGCATATGTGAAGAAGGTCAACAGCAAAGATTCTAAGAGAAAGAAAATTCAATGTTCTTGTTAACATTTTATAGAACTCTGTCATAAAACTAGAGGAAGTCAGCTTCTTAAGATTGTTAGGAAGAAAAACATTAATGTAATGTCATGTTTGTGTTTTGTGTTGTAAAGTTGACTGTATATTAGCTCTTCTACTTTTGCACTGTTTCAACTTTTTTTCCTTCTCTGAATCAGTAGTTCTGAACTGAACTACAAAAAGAGATTTATTTATAGATCTCTGTGTTACAGGTGTCAATACTATAAACATGGTCTTCTGAAAATATGCAATAGAGAATTCTGGTGGAATTTTAATACAAGCTAAATTACAGCATTTTTACGAAGAGACATCTTACTACAGTATGGTCTTTTATTTTACCAAATTGATGTGTGTACATTTTTGTTATTTTTTTAAGTCCCATGAAAATAAAATGCTAATTCACAGGCATATCAATGCATTTGTAGGTCAAATCTTCACACTACATTTAGTGAAGAATTAGGCATAGTAGTAAGTTTTTTGTCCTCTTGTATTGGTATCTCAATAGGAAGATTCTCAGCTCGGGTTGCCCCTACTGCCTCTTTGTACGCCGTAGGCATCAACAATTACCTAAACATTTTAAAAATTGAGACCTTTTATTATACCTACATTTAGAGATACTTGTTTTTCTCTGACTCCAGCCCTAAATAGTCCTTTTCTGATAGATTCACAAAGAGGGTGTTTCTGCTCTGGTCAAGTCTGGTACTAATATATTTGAATGACTGATGTGATGACTGGGTGTCAGAAAATCTGCTAAATTTTCTGTCAGGCACTGGAACAGGTTGCCCATGGAAGTTGTGGAAACCCCATTCCTGGAAGTGTTCAAGGCCAGGTTGGGTGAGGTTTTGGGCAATCTGTTCCAGTCAGAAGTGCCCCATGGCAAGGGGGTTGGAACTAGATGATCTTTAGGTCCCTTCCAACCTAAGCCATTCTATGTTTCTATGATTCTATATTCAGAGTTTGCCTAATAACTGAAATATACTACCTTGTATGCATTCATCTGATCAATTGCTGGTAAAACTATGGGGTTTACTTTTTTCTTATTTATAATGTGAATGTCTTCGCTCTTCCACATGTTTTTTGGGTTTGTTTTTGGTTGTTTGGTGGGGTTTTTGGTTTGTTTTTTTTTTTTTTTTTTTTGAGGTAAGTTTGTGAAAACAGCAAGAAGATGTGAAAGCAGCAAGGTGTTTTCACCATTAATTATTTAGTTTGTCCAATATAAATTATGATCTCCAATACCAGCGAGTGGATGTGCTCCTTAGCATGTAGTGTAGTCCACTGTACACATAAAAAAGTCTGTCCAGAGACTTCCTTTTCAGGTCCAGTACTTGGGTTTCTCTGTCAGCAGTCAATGTGCAGGGCAGGTATGTGAGGCACACATCCTTCTGGGTTTTGGCTGATTGTGGTTATAGCATGTAGTTCCCCTACCTGTACCAGGAAGACCAGGACTGTTTCCAAGTATATTGGTTTAGCTATAGCTCTGAGATCTCTCTGTTGCCAAGCTCTTAAAGAATTCATAAAATCATAGAATAGTTTGGGCTGGAAGGGACCAAATCTCCTGCAATGAGCAGGAACAACTTCAACAAGATCAGGTTGCTCAGAACCTTGTATAACCTAACCTTGACTATTTCCAGAGATGGGGCATCTGCCACATCTCTGGGAAACCTGTTCCAGAGTTTCACCACCTTCATCATAAAAAATTTCTTCCTCATATCTAGTCTGTCTACCCTTTTTTAGTTTAAAACCATTAGCATTACAGCAGGCCCTGCTAAAAAGTTTGTCCCCATCTTTCTTATAAGCCCACTTCAAGTACTGAAAGTCCACAAGAAGGTCTCCCCAGAACCTTCTCTTCTCCAGGATGAACAACCCTAACTATCTCAGCCTTTCTTCATAGGAGAGGTGTGGCCCTCCTCTGGACCTGCTCCAACAGGTCTACGTCTTTCCTGTGCTGAGGGCTACAGAGCTGGTGTGGTCTCAGTAAAGCGGAGCAGAGAAGCAGAATCATCTCCTCAATCTGATGGCCACATTTCTTTCGATGCTGTCCAGGATACGGTTGACTTTCTGGGACTCAAGCGCACATTGCCAACTCATGTCCAGGCACTTTTCATCCACCAGTACTCCCAAGTCCTTCTCAGCAGGGCTACTCTCAATCCCTTCATCCCCCAGTCTGTATTGGTAACAGGTTGCCCAGACCCAAGTGCAGGACGTTGCACTTGGCCTTGTTGAACATCATTAGGTTCATACAGGCCATCTCTCAATCTTGTCCGGGTCCCTCTGGATGACATCCTGTCCCTCAGACATGTCAACCACACCCCTCATCTTAGTGTTGTCCACAAATTTTCTCAGAGTGAGCTTGATCCCACTGTCTATGTCATTGATGGAGATATTAAACAGTACTGACCCCAATATAGACCCCTGAGGGATGCCACTTGTCACCAGCCTCCATCTGGACATTGAGCTGCTGACAGCTAGCTGCTCTCTGTATATGATCATCCAACTAATTCCTCACCTACTGAACAGTCCACCATCAAATCAATATTTTTTCTATTTAGAGAGAAAGATCATGTGGGGAACCATGTCAAAGGCCTTACACAAGTCCAGATAGACTTCTTATTCCATTCATATGAATAGCCTTGATGTAGGCTTGAGAAATACTTCAATGGCATAAGAAGTTGCTTTATGATCAGAAAGGGTTGCCTTTTAGTAGTTTGTTGTAGTTTATTAGGTAGTTCTGTTAGAATGAGACAAAGGGAAATCTGGCACTGAACTGAGGGAGGGCTTGTTTATATTCCATAGTTGCATTAATTACTATATTTGCAATTGAGGAGACAAATTCCATCATCTGCAGATTGGTGTTTCCCTGTGACAGGAAACAATGAGGTCTGGGAGACACAACATGGACACTGCCTTAACTGAGAATATTACCAGAATTGCTAAATTTGAACTAGAAGGAGAGGGAAATCTCAACTGATTAGCACCAGTTTACTAATTGTGGTGAAACTTAAATGTCAGAGTTATCAGAGTAGAACAGAGGAAGTTCAATAAGAAATCTTTGTACTGTTTTCAACTTCTGCATTTGGTAGTAGTCACTCGTTACCAGGCATCTTCCCTAGCAATGTGTCAATAAGCAGAAGTCAAGTTTTAGATGTAGAAGTATTTGGTATCTAACTATTATCAGAGTTGGGGACTAAGATCTAAAACTTGACTGGGGATTTGAAAATAGCTGCAATCTACTATACAACAGCTAGCACTGTTTTGTCCCTTCTTGCTATCAATGATGTACAGAACAATTCTAGTCACAGCTTTAACAAACAGGCTTAAACAGCATATACCATAATATCTTATATACAGAATAAAGGTTCAGTACTAATCACTGGGCAAAACTTAAAATCATTGGATAATCCAGCTTCTAAATGGCTGAATGATGCATTCTAATCCAAACCATCTGGCATTTATGAGCCTTTATGCTGATGTTGCAATTTCCTATATGATTTTGGAGTAGAAGAAGGTGATGAATGTTCCGTAATCATTTTTAGTCTGATAATATAGTTTTATTATTCATTACAGTGCTTCATAATAAATTTATGCAGTGCCCCAAAGGAGTCATCAGCAGTTCAAGCAAAGTAGTACGTCTCACCAAACCTTCAGAAGGTACCTTATAAAATGAACTTCCTTGGGGCACGAATTTATAGAAGTGGTTCCTAATGCTAAAAACACTGTAAAGAAGAACATTTCCTGTAACATGATGGAGTAAATTTCTTTTTTTAGTCCAGAATAGTTCTCCTGATAAAGTACGTGTTGTCAAAGACCATGTAATGTTAATAAAAACACTCCTATAAAATCATTATTTTGATGCTTTATTACTTCAGGCTCTGGAGTCATTAACTTTCACATCTAGATAGAGAGGTTTAGATAGATGATCACTAAACCAGCATGCTCGAGCTTGTCATACTGGTCATTCAGTGGATAACATTATTTATTTTAAATCAGTAACAGACTTTATTTGATGAAATAGACATACTTCTAGTTTGTGTTTCTCAACTTTTCTTTAAATACAATTATAAACATTTCATTCATGCTTGTGTGCTTTTTTTTATAGCTTGACAGTGTCCCCAGATAACAAGCTTTTGACCACTTTCTGACAAATTCACTCTGAATGCCCTTCTCTTTGCCACTGGTTGTCTAGGATTAATTCTCAGAAAGGTGGTAACACCTTAAATAACTTCAGTTTTACATTAGGATGGAAGACATCTCAGACAGAAAATTACACCAAAAGGTGGATTAAAAAGCTGACCTTTATTGCCTTTATCTGTTAGTTGGAGTTTCTGTGAGAGTCTTGATGCATACTGCATGTCAAAAGGAGTTCATGCTCACTGAGATGGGCTGTCACTCCTTTGTTTCAGCACTGTTTAGAAAGTCCATTGGAGTTACGTGTTTTAAAAATACCTGAATAATCGAAGGGATGAGCAAGAGCCGAATAACAGCGTGATCATGAAACTATGTCCCAAAACTGTAAGTTAAGACAGGAATTAATAACTGAGCCCTTCTGATGGGTAAGCCCATTTAAACCCAGTAGGATTTAAGACATAAGAAGAGTAATCTTTAGACTTGAAGAAATTTAGAATACACCAAATATGAAGACTTTCTGGTGAATCATACAGTAACCAAAATTCCCTGAAAAGCAGATGTATATTACATATATGAAACACAAATATGTCAGGTGAGAAACAGGAAAGAAAGAATATGGGCTCTAGACTGAGTATCAGTAAGGAACTATTTAAGAATATTCAAGAGTAAGAAAATACTTAAGAAAAAACATTACTCTGCAAGAAAACACATTTGATTAATTTTAATGTATCTATGAATTCTGTAAGACTGTGATTCTGACTACAGAAGAGCTTGTAAATCGTTTTAGAAATCAAGTGATTTAATAAGCAGACATTGTTTCCTGAGATGTAGCACTGTGTTAAAAAGGTAATACAAATTCTTGACCCAGTCTTGCTCACACCTGACGAATGAACAAAGTGAGTTTGCATATGCTTGCATTCTTCTGTACATAAATACATTTGACTACTTTGCACCCTTTCCTGATACTTTCAAGCACAAATATAACTAATAGTTAAGGTCAGAAGAAACACATTGGTGATAATGTCAGGCTTTGTCTTAAGATACTTACATGTACGTATGTAAATAATATACATTCATTGCATATTATTGTGTGCATCTGAGAAAACTGTCTGATTCAGTAGTAACTAGAAAAACCGTATGTTTTTAATGTGTTATGATTTTAAGACAGGTTACTATAGATTTAAAAAGACAGAAAAAGAATTCAGAGTGCATCCTGCATTAAAGGCAGTTGGTGATACGATTAACAAAGTGTAAGGAGTAAGATGCCTAGAGAGAGGTGAGCACCTTGTAAAACTAATAGAATAACTAAAGAATCATGCAATAATGTCCCAAGAGACAAAATCATGGAGAAAGGACATTTTATGTGATTAAAATAGTGCTTCAAGCAAAATTTAAAAATCTGCAGTTCCACTGGAGGTTCCTGTATCTCATAGGTTTCTAGTTTCCTTTGCTTAAGTCAACAGTAAGTGTCACAAGAGAGGTCTTTTGAACATATGTGAAAATAGTTGGTCCTGGTGAGGCTGAAGAATGTGACACACATGCCTACACATTGAAAAATTAAATGTTCCTGAAATTATTTTGACTGAACAGATTCAGTGTGGTAGACCTTCTCTATCAATAGCCTACATATTCCTAAAGATCGTGCTCCACAGAAAGTGGAAAGGTGGTCACCCATTTCTTTTCAATCATGCAGATGCTGTCATGAAATAATTTATTCTCAGAGCCTGTCTACTTCTAGTTCTCACCATTAAGTATCAATCCACTTACTTAATAGCTGCCTGTTTCCAAGTAGGTTTGTGCGTAAAACTTAATGCTGTGTACAGAGGATGAGAAAATATCCAATCAGGCCTCCAGAATTGGGTCCTTCACAGAAAAAATGTTAAAACAGCTGAGGAGAGAAAAAATTTGAAATCTCTCCAAGAGTCAGATGCTTAATTTCTGGCCAGTTTTCAGGGGCCGGAACTTCTTCCTGGATTTAGCTTAAGTCATATTGAATGTACATAACTGCTCTTCACCTTCCCCTGCTTCAGGACTTATTGAAAGAAAGAATAGAGCCTTGCTCTGCTGTGTACTAGAGAAGCATTTTAACTGTTGAAATGAAAACAAAAAGGTGGGAACAGGTGAATAAGATAATTTCTGGTTTTTGAGTGCTTGGGGGAAAAGAGACTTCTACTTCTTTTTGAGTTAGAGCAAATAGCTGTTTTTCTAAGCACTGGATCTCCAGTGGAGCATCTCTGAGTGATTTAAATAGGAATGAAAATTTCTGTCATCCATCCGTGTCCAGTTGCTAGCTGTGGATGGCATCTCAACAAGAATGCTGTCTGTTGGCAGATTCCAACAACTGTCCCTCTGGTCCTGGATGTTGTTCTGAAGTGTGATGAATGTGTCCCCATATGCTTTATAACTGGACTCTAAGCTCTAATACTGGGTTCTGGATTCTAGCTTGGGAGAAAAAAAACCTGCAAAATTCCCTCTAACATTAATGGGAACCAAATTTGTAGGTAGAGTTGAAAATCTCACCTAATATTTGCATTCAACAAAGTGAAGCTTGTGATGCAAGCTTGTGATGCTTGAAGCTTGAGATTGTTCCACTCTACACTGCACTGATGCCACCCTACCATATATATATATAATATATATATTATACAATATTTTCAACAATATATAATGGAATGGTGAACCACCACTACTCTAGAAAGTTTTTTCCTATTAGGAAATGCATGATATAACTAAAAGTTTGTGGGAGGGTGTGTAGTTTTTTTAAAGTAACAAACCTGTATAGAATCTTAGGTTTGATCTGTACATGAAAACGTGGTAAAACAATGCAAACTTTTAGAGGCACAGGACCATTAAATTACCTTTCTGGATAGGAACAGATTTTGTTCAAGAAAACATTCTGATGGTTTTTGGTGGTCAGAAGAGGGAGCTCTTGAACTATGTCAGTGTTTCCAACAGTCGATTTCTAAACAGTACAATTCTCTCTCTTGCATTATTAGAATTAAATTCTCAAACACTTAAAATATTTTAAAGTAAAGCAGCCCACTCAGTCAAAACATTGTATCCAAGGTGTTAATGGTGCCTTTTAAATGCATATAAACATGTAAGAAAAAGGGGCAAGAATAGCAAAACCCGAAACCAAAAATTAAAGCAGAAATAGCTTGTATCTCCTATTAAATAAAAATCACATACATGCATATGATCTTAGAGAAAGTGTTCACACATTTAATTAAAAACTTCTCTAAGACATTGCTGAGAAATAATTAAAAACCCAAAGTTTATAACGGAGTGTCTGTATATTATTTATCTAAAATCAATAAATCAATCAATCCATAACTAAATATGGGTCACCTATTTAGATCCAGACAAAAATTATCAACATAAATACATACATAGCACAAACTGGGTCTGATAGCTTAGTGTCATTTCTCTGTAAGTTTTTTCAAAACCATGGATACAACTCAAGCTAACGCTATTGACACATGTAGGTCACTCAAGCCAGGATTTATTTAACCTGGCCCAGCCATCCAGGAGTTAGGTGTCTAACCCTTTGGCAGTGTAATGAGACTGGTGTTATTAACAAAGGAATGATTTACCCATCCTGACATTGGTCTCCAAGATATGAAACACTATTTTTGTGAACTTAATTCTTTTAATGCATTAAACAGCTAACTCTAAATACTTCAGTTTTAGGCTGGTAAATCTGGCTGAATACAATGCCTTTTTATCATTGATTAGACAGGAACTCCTCCTTAGGTTATCCAGACCATCTATGCAGGGCTGTAGCTCATCATAAGACCTATGAGAGACCCATGTTCTTCTGGCAGACGGAGACAAGTCTCAGGTCTACGGCATATCAAACAACATAGATGCCTCTTTTACTGAATTGGACACCTGAATTTGTTTATCTGAATCAGGAACAAAATGTCAACACAAAGAAATAGTAAGCTTTAAAATGGTAGTCTGCATTTATCAACATTTAAATTCCAGAAAAAAACTTTTTCACAAAACATTTTTCACCCTTACCTGTCAGTTGTTACTGAAGAAATCATCAGATGAAATAATTCAAAGAAATAAAATAATTTAGTACAGCAGCAATGAAGACTAATCCAATAAAAGGCTGCACCAGCAATATAGTTCCCAGCAGGTCAAGGGGATGATTATTCCCCCCTTTTTGGCAGCCGTAAGATCCTATGTTGATTATTGGGTTCATCTTTTGGTCCCATAGTACCAGAAAGATATTTGCACAAGTTCAGAGGAGGTTCCCCAAAATAATTAAGAGGTGACACACACAACATACAAAAAGATATTCAAAGTTTAACTGGGTAGGGTTCTGGGCGATCTGATCTACTTCTGAAGTTTGCCCTTGTTTTGAGCAAGGAATTGGATCATGGGTCCTCCAGAGGTGCCTTCCAATCTAAATCATTTTACATCTTTATTATTTTATATAGACCTTGAGGGTTGTTTCTGAACCTGTCAGGATACTCATGGTGCATCTAAACATCTGCATGGTTTCTCTGATTTTTGTGGGTAGAAACACGGGAAACCAAGGTTGGCAGAATATGTGTCATGTATTTCTAAGTACTTCCAGTTGACAACATGCCAGATGGAGATGTTTTCTTATTTGTAAGTGCATGAGCACAGCAGGGATGGAGAGAGATTACTGTAATAGCTAGCCCATTTCCCAGGCAGTTCAAGTCACCATGCTGTACTTCTGCAGGATCTATTTACATTATAGCTCTTCTTGTGCCAGTGGCAGGATCAGGACCAGACACACTAGCCTCTTTTCAAAGATGTCAGTAAAAAATCTAATTTATTTGTAGACGTGTACTTGACATACCTTTTCTTGAAACAGAATTAATATAAGGGCAATTTCCCAAGGGAAGAAAAATACTATAAGGTTATATATCAAAGGAGTCTTTTAAGTTCAGCAAGAAATGCACTTGAGCAGAAAAATGAGAGGTCAAGTAGGTCCATAATGTATGGCCAGTCTCCTGAACTATCATGCCATCTATGACACATATTAGGGCTTAAAATACACCAATTTATATATAATTTTAATAATGGATGATACATAAATAAACTTCAAAAAGAAATCCTTTAATGCAGTAAAGAAAGATATTAAAAGAAATAATCCCTATAATGACAAAATGAGAAAACAATTGTATGGGAAAATTAGAAAATATATCTTAAGTTACCAGAAATAAATCCTCAGTGGGTTGGCTATCTTAGTGGGCTTTAAAAATAAATTAAAAAAAAAAGTAATTTCTCTTAAATATAAACATATCTAACTAATTAATATTCTACTGAATTTCATGGGAATCAAAAAACCCTGAAAGATTTTGTTCCTGGAGCTATCAAACTTTGCCCCAGATGGCCCTCTGCTGTTCATAGGCCCTAAAATTTCATTTATTTCATTTATTATGATATGACATCACCGGCTTAATTACAGGCACTGCTTAAAGGTAAAACATATTTCTAGTGATTAAAGCAATCTAGGAAAAACAAGGAGGCAAGTTAGCAAATCTGATCAGCAATGTCTCCAGTGACCATGAAGCACAGTGTGAGACCCACTATAGTAAACTACATTAACATTTTTTCTGACCTTTTTGTTTATACTGTCATGCTCTTTTATCTAACATCCTTTTGATGTTAGAAGGATGAATTACTTGTTGTATTTATCAAATAAAAGTTCTCTAACTTGCACAGGTCTACCAGTCCCTTGAAAAGTTCAAGAATGTCTTTTAATATACTCTACTAGGTCTGGTGTCAAGGTCAAATTGCTATGATTTTATTCTTCAGTAGTTAAATTCTGACAGATACATATTTTAAAAATATTAAATAAGCAAAAAATTATTCCTGTTATACATTTACAATATCTGGGGAAATTATGCTAAAAAGGACTAAGTTTGTCATTCCCTTATCTATTTTCTTTCTGAGTTTTTTATCACAAAAAAGCTTTACCAAAAGCACATTCTCTCTCTCATATATAATCTTCATTGTGTGCCACAGACGTGGAATGTAACAGAACTACTAGAAAAATACTGTGCTAAAGTGACTTCCTACATGACACCATCAATATGTAATAAGGGATGGAACACTCATAAGTTGTTGTGAACAATCATGAAAGAAGTAAAGCACTTCAAAAAATTCTTCTGGTTTGGTAATTGAGTATTTGTGCACAGCAGTAGATATGATTGATAAAACTCACCCACCAAGTTGGATAAAATAAGAGAGCTGTAAAACTGAGAGCTGGACATCTGGCAAACTGCAATTACACATACATATAATAGACATGATCTAAATTAATTAAAGTTTCATATTTATTTTTTATTAGTTTAGTATGCTTAAGTAAGCCAAAAGACTTAAGAAGCTTATTCATAATTATTTTTTTTTTATTCATAGAACTTAATGGAATCCACAGTCCACTTAGATTAATTTAGAATAAGTATCAACTAGAAATTACAATGAGTTTCTAGAAAAAATGAAACAAATTGGTTGTATTTTCAGATAGTCTCTTTGTCTGTGTTCATGGTTTATGTGTCCTAGTCGAATACATGGTTGACTGGAAAGTTTTTCCTTAGAACTTGACTAGGATAAAGATTTCCTTTAATCCAATTATTTCTAAATCAGGATTTATGCATAGAAGAACATGATGAATTCTTCCTTAGCAAGATTAAATGTTCAAATTCATTTCTTAATTTTAAAATTGTATTAAAATTTAAAATGCAGTAAATAATTATGTACTGTGTTAATTAATCCTTTAAAATCCACAGACATACATATCCACCACATAAAATTTTCTTAAAATAAAAATTAACACACATAGCATATTTTTTTTAATGATTTTGAACTAGTAGGGTATTCATATTCATATCTGGAGGAGGAGGGGAGAACTATATCCAGAAATTGTATGAAAATAAACAAAAGAAGACAAAACTGAGTTTTAAACTGCTTTACACATTCCAAATATAGCCTAACAGAAAGAGAGCTATTAGTCTTTTAACATTTTGACATGTAAGCCCTTCATAATCAAGAGTTCTATAATAAACTCCGCTCACATCAATTTCCAAAGAAAAATAGTATAATCACTCATATTCAGATAAGGTTGTGTTCTCAGTCACTTCCTTATTTCCTTCTACTCAACGAGGATGTTTCCTTTTTTTATGTGTAATTGAAATGACAAAGAACCCTTAACCTAATCATAGTCACAGAATAAGAGCTCTAGTCATGTTTAGTTAATCACAATTTCATAGCAAGCATAATAATAAAAAAAAAAAGACTGAAAGATCTTAAGGGAAAATTATCTTTCTTTTTGACTGAGTCATTGAACTATTTTCAAGAACCCTGTTTATTGCCTGTGGGTGGAATCCTCCTGGCAGATTTGCCCCCATCCCTTATGAACTGAGGAATTTCTCCATGGCATCCCTGCTGGTTTAGAAGTTGGATTATACATCTGTGCAGCAGAAGATGTTTCATATAAAAATGTGGTTTTTATATCAGAATCTGGGCATTTTTATACCAAGCAGCAGTTACTGGAGGATTTTTCTCCTGGTAAAGATAGGATTTAGTAAGGTCACCAGTGCAGTTACAGAGCACCCCCTGATTTTTCGTCCTTTGCTTATTCAAAACTAAGCAATTAGTACACACTTATCTTTGTGTCACAGAGGTCGTTATATTTTAAGGTAGGGGAAAAGAAAATGCATCAAACCTAAGTGTAATAGTTACTGTATACTGTATTCCTGTGCATTCCAAAACATCATAATATTTTGGGACATTTCTTCATAAGATTATCTCATAACAGTGTACTTTTGTCAGTGTGATGAAAGTGTTGTGAGATATTACTCAAGATTTTCTTATTTATGTAAATTCCAAAAAAAAATTTAAAAAGTCATTTCTATTTACAACAAATTATGTCATGCAACATAGATGTTTCAGTGTCAGAACATCTGAAGATATTCAAAAGTTAAGGATTGTAGCATGCAAGAAAAGGAAATTATATAATTAACTGCTGTGAAGGTAATATTTTCCTATCTTAAATAGGAAGAGCAGAGCAGAAGAAAGTTAGACGTGTATGCTTTAAAGTGTATTGTAAGATTTCTAATGTTGGGGGCTCTAGAGCTGGATGCAGTACTCCAAGAAGGGTCTCCAAGAGCAGAGTAGAGGGGCAGAATTGCCTCCCTCGACCTGCTGGCCACGCTGCTTTTGATGCAGCCCAGGTTGCGGTTGGCTTCCTGGGCTGCGAGCGCACATCGCCGGCTCATGTTGAAAACAGAGTTTGAAGTGGTAATAATAAAGTATTAAAAATGAAAAATTTGTTATTTTTTCCAATGAAATAAAAAAAAACCCACCTACGAAAATCAGAACAAAATAGTTCACAAATACCGTTACAAAAGCATCAGGTAAACATAAAATATTTTTATTAAAAAAGTAAATTTTAAATTTTATAATAAAGAAATAAAGAATGTAAATGGCAATGAAAAATGCACCTGAATGTTTCTTTGAAGGTTCATATGTTTTTTGACAATAGAGTTGTCTTTTTAGACTAATGCTGCACAACCACTGTTCTACTACCTTCAAAGTTATTCCTCTTGACAGTGGCCATTGTGAAAAAGGGAAGAACAGATTGCAGGTACTTCACATGTCAGTCGATCATCCTTTGGTATGCAAGATTTCAGAATTATTCATGATTACACAAAAATATTTAAAAGGAAAACTTTTAAAATTTAAGTTGGGCTTTCCTGCAGTCCTATTCTTAAGTGAGATGATTAAACCTATGTGTGCTAATTATCTAGTCCATTATTCTTCAGAAATAGTAGGAGGAATAAATAAAATATTCATAACATACACAAGGTAAGACAGTCTTGAAAAGCAGGGGACCAGAAAGTAATAACAACATAGTAAAAGCACCTTTTATTAGCTGGCAGAGTATTCCCTAGGGTAATACTCTTGGAAGGAAATTTGAATAATGATAAAACCAGTCTTGCAGCAAGAATTTCAGTTTAATGGTTGACATTAGTCATTTAGATGTTTTACTTAATCCTGCAAAGGGTTTGTTTCTTGAGCTACCCTGGCAGTCAAACTCATATTTTTCTTCTGGGGAGCAGGAGGGGAAAGAGCTAAAAATTTGCAAGAACTAAGAGTAAAAACTGCTTTGTATAGTAAGGTTATACATAGTTATAAGTCTGGCTGAACTGGAATTTTGAGCAGCTTTAAGTGTCTTTTGCTAGGGACATCCAAACAGTTTAAGATAGCGTGCAACCATAGAAGAAAGCAGTTTTACCCCTTTGATGTGACATTATTTGCCTTGCATTAAACATCCATTCTATTTTTTTGAAAGGCATTTTAGTAAGCAAAGTCAGGAATCATGGTAATAACATAGTAATAACTTATTTTTTTAGTACATAAGAATACAGTCCTTCTAACTTTGTGGTTTGGGTGTTAACACCAAATATTAGCAAGTATCTGTAGACTAAGCAGGCAAAGGAGGCAGAGAAGTGAGACGGGGAGCAAGACTGAAAAGGCTAGGGCAGAGTCCAGGGAGCAGAAAAGTAGAAGAAAAGAGGACTGGAGTAGGGAATGGACAAAAGGTAGACAAACAGTCTGCAGTATGAGGGAAGTGGGTGGACATTACCAAACTCATGGGAAGGTAGAGAAAAGGACACTTTAGTAATGATTCATAGAATGGTTTGGGTTGGATGGGACCTTAAAGATCATCTGGTTCCCATACCCCTGCCGTGGGCAGGGACACCTCCCCCTAGACCTGATTACTCAAAGCCCCACCCAACCTGGCCTTGACTACTTTAAGGGATGAGGCATCCACAACTTTCCTGGGCAATGAATTAGAAATAAATTAAGAAAACTTCAGGAAAATTCTCAAGGTCAAAGATAAAAACTTGTATTGTGACAAGTGTGAGCAAAATTATAAAGAAAATTAGAAAAGTCCTTGTTGGGTTTGCTTTCTTGCAGGCTCGTTAAAAAAAAAAGAAAGATATTTGACAACTTTGGACTTAAGCATTGAGCATGTGAGTGTGGAGGGATGGAAGGGAAGGGGAAAGGCAGCTTCCTGGCCTTTAAATCTCTTCCCTATGTTTGACTCTACTGGATAGATTCCTGTGATGTTGAGCAGGTGTAAGAGGGCATAGCCATGCTCGCCCTGAGCAAAGGAAATGGTACTTCAGGTCTTCCATAGCAATTTTTGATATACATGCCAAATCCACTTTAGGAAAAGGATCCTTTAGAGTATTTAAACCCAAATTTGATCTCACCAAATGTGAGATCCACGGTCTGGAGCCTGCTTTAGATTTTGCCTTGGTCAGTCAGACCATTTCAGTCTTATCTCAAGTCCACTGCCTGCACAATTTTTATTTTTCACAGAGATAGAGAAGATTGCATGTAGTAATAGGACAAGGTAATGGTTTTAAACTGGAAGAGGGGAGATTTAGATTAGATATCAAGAAGAAATTTTTCACCATGAGGGTAGTGAGGCACTGGAACAGGTTGCCCAGGGAAGTTGTGGAGGCCCCATCCTTGGAAGTGTTCAAGGCCAAGTTGGATGGCGCTTTGAGCAACCTGGTCTAGTAAGAGGTGTCCTTGCCCATGGCAGGGGAGTTGGAACTAGGTGATCTTCAAGGTCCCCTCCAACCTAAGTCATTCTATGATTCTGTGATTTATGATCTGGTCAGTTGTTTTTCTAATGTATACATTCCTTTTCATATAACCAGGTTAAGATGGTATAATAGCCCTTGAATGTAAACTAAGTGTTTTGGATCACCAGTGGCATTAATCAAAGTAACTTGCTTTCTACCTCGGCATATTTTTTCTTATATAATGAGGTTAATTATACTAAAATAAGTTAAACTGATATTTCTATGGTTTCATACCTTTCAAACCAGATAGTCATAACCTTGGAAAAGAGTTGAAGTTTAAATAAAATCATGTGCATGGGATAGTTTTTTCTTAATTCAGTTATATATACTGTCCCTACTTCAAGTTGGTTTTATTAGATTAGAAGTTCACAAAAATTAAACATTTTCAGGGCATCTTTTCATAAGTGTCTTTATATGCTACTGAGCAGAGATTTATGGGTGGAATCATTGAAATTTAGTAACAAGTACTAATTAGTTTAAGAGGTAATTGCTCTTTTCAGCATTCTTCTGAGTAGTAGTAAGTCTCCTGCTTATCTGTTTACTATGATACTGCTGCAAGCTGTTTTCCATTTGTCATGTACACTAAGCAAGACTGAGTCTTGTCTGGGAATTGGTGCAAGCACTGTGCACAAAATCTAGAGTACAGTGGGAAATTAGATCAATACTTGTTAGTCAAATAAACTGACCTCTTCACCAAAAAGGAAGCAATGCCTTCCTTGGAACAACTTAGGAAATTCCAATTGCATAAATATAATTTTTCAGGTGATGTGCAAGTCAGTACTGAATCTTCACAGACTCTTCAACTTTTTTTACTGTAATAATATGTATGTTCTGGCTAGACTGAGAGTATCCTTGTACCAGCTTGTACCACAGTTACATAAACTGTTTAGTATGTAGAAAGTATACTTACAAGTGAAAAATTCCTTTTTATGCTTTGCCATTTCTTCCTTTTTTTTTTTTTTTTTTTGTGTTCATAAGAATATTTTAACCATGAACTAGTCTGAAACTTTTCAAGGAACTCTAAGAAAGCGGCAGTATAATCCCACACCTTAACTCCCCCCCAAAAATACTAGCCCATTTCTCTCTTATTCAACCTTCTCATCCTCAAAAAAGGTATTTTTTTATACCAAAGCTCACCACAGTTGTTGCTTGGAGGGAATAGAAGGTTTTGGAAAAAGTAATAATTTTTCAAGTGTAAGAAAACTGAGTTTTTGGATCCCGATTTTATTTAAGTGTCAGCTAAAACTCTAACTGCTCACTTTTAATGATGTTTGGTTAAGTATGTTCAGAAGAAGGAATTCAGTCATTTGGGGAATGTTATTGCTAGATATTTAGGCATAGAATTTCTATAGGGCTACACAACAGTCAAAAGGTAAGTGCAACTTCAGAAAATCAAATAGTTGGACTTAGGTATGCTGTAGACCATATATGAGATAAGCAAGGATCCTTCTACGAATCTGCTCTTCAATTAGCATGTCTTGAGCAAGTTGAGTAAAATAGATATAGTTAATCATGGAAGGTTTGAAACATTCCCACTGAGTAGGTAGCACCTACAGTAAGCTAAGACAAATTTTTTAAATTTAAAAAGTTATTCAACTGAAAGTATTATTCAAAGATCATCACACCTCTTCAAAGCACAGCCTTTGAAAGGGCATTCCCAGTTGCAGATTTAAAATTAAGGACAGGCAAGAAGACATTGAGAAGACAGGGCAGAGAGAGCCCATGTACAGAAAGAGCTAAACTTCAAATGTAGTAGACAGCAAGAGAGAAAGAACCATCTTGATAATGCACAATCACATGTGACTTAGGAGACAGCAAGCCAAAGCAATAACATTGTCTTTATCATTAGTTCAAAAAATTTAAAATCCCCTGGAAAGTGGAGAAAAGGTCTATTCGGTTTTGCGTGTGTGTTTTTTGGGCTGTTTTTGTTTTTGTTTTTTTAATCAGGACATATGTAATGGTACAGGTCATATGTTATAGTACTTTCTACAGCTATGTCTCACTGTTGACGCTCTATCGTGTCTATATATAATCATGCTGGTAATTTTTTTCTCACTGGGGAGTGAGTCTAGACATAAATGTAGCCTTCCAGTATCTAGTTCAAATAATCTAATCTGAGGATATTTGACACAGTATATAACTATTTATATAGTGATATATGTGTATATATATAAAATAACTATAGTTTTACATATGTATGTATGTAGTTACATATTTATTTGTATATAAAGTATATAACTTCTTATTTTTCTGTATGAAAAGGAGTTTGGGACTCCCTTAAACACTGATAACACTGATCTGAAACTATTCACACAGGTAATCCCATAAACTTTGTTAAAAATAGTAACATTATAAATATATTTTAAGTGATTACAGAAGTGAACTGACACGAAATGTGAGCTAAGTAACACGATGACGTTGAAGTGACTGATTTGGAGCTGTAACAAAAAACCCAAACCAAGCCAAAAAAACCCCAAACCCAACCAACTCCAAAACCCCACAAAACCAGTCTAAAGAGAGTTTCTGCAGTCTCATCTGATAGCTGAAAAAGTATTCTTACATACCTGGTCCTAAAAAAAGTTGAATTTGCAGTTTCTAGTTAACTGAAAGTTGTCTGTTTAAAAAGGTTGGAACATCTTTGGAGTAGTAATTAAATGGTTTCTCCGCTAAGGGCTATTGGAAAAATGGTCATCAGAACAAAATGTTCAAAGTAGAAAGATGCGTTTTAACTTTTATTAAGCAAAGGGAAAATGTTTTATTTGTCTGTAATGTCAAGGAGTAGATATTTACTGAGTCAGCCTATTAATTAACTATGTTTACCAAAAGATCATGTATGCAGCTGAAGAAATGACCAGCTGTAATTGGTCCCTACCTCAAGGGAGACAGGGACGATTCTTGTTAGACATAAATGACACAAATCTGGATCCTGACCAGCTGGAGCAGACTCTTCTCTTCCAATATGCCCATATTTCCCTGCTGAGAAGCCTTCTGCCAGAACAGGCCCCTGTCAGAGTTCTCATTGTGGGTTGTCCATCACCATCATGAATCAGCATTTTATTCTGTAACAGATTTGTAATAAGAATTAGTTATTTAGCTGCTTCCATCTTTAATGAAGAACGATATGCATAAACATTTAAAATCAAATTGGATTCTGATTAGTTTGCTTAGGGACCTTCAAAACAAAAATCTGTGTTTCTTATAACACTTTTCTCTCTTACATATGTTACATACCTACCTTAAAAAGAAACTTCAAGCCAGATTCTGAAAGGGATAGACAGTGCATTTGTTATACATAAAATCTGTTTATGTCAATAGAAAAGTGTTATTAAAATATCAAGAGAGAAAAATCACATAATAGCTAGTAGTAACTAGCTGAATGTTATTTTTCATGAAAAAAATCCAATTTGTAACTACTTAAAGGTGTGCACCTTTCAAATTACCATTTCCTATTTAGAAATTTGTTTGCTACAAGTTATTCCTATTTCCAGGTGTCCCTATAACTGCGGTTAGATTAATGTAATTAATTTATCATCAGTTTCTCTTATGATCATGCTATGCAAAATGAAAGCTGTAACACCTTCTCTTAATGTCTTTCACTTTAATGAGAAAATTATGTAAAGTCTTAAACTTCCACGCAGAGAGCTAATGAGCATTCAGACATCCTTTATTAGGCACCAGGAAGCTCTAATTAAATTTTGCGATTTTTTTTTTTTTTACAGAACTTCATTTCTCTTCCCAAATTAGAAATAATTTTGTTGTTGCTACCTTCCTTCCTTTAAAATTGTTTAGATGTGATTGATATTGCAGTTCCCAATGTTATACATGGTATTTTGAATTTTATCTTCTTTCATTTATTCTCTCTGTCAGTTTGTGCCTGTGCCTTTAAAAACTGAGGTTTTCGTGTTGTTTTGTTTTTTTTCCAGAATGTTTATTTTCTTTAATTCTGTAGATGGTTGAAATAAACTGTCTGATCAAGAGGTCCTCTCTCTCTGTAATATTTATAGTAATGGTAAAGGGAAGGAGTTTAATGGGATATTTTCCTCCTGTCATGCTTCTCCACTAATAGGACACAGCATCCAATTATATTATGTACTGCATGTCACCTGAAAGCTCCAGATCTTAATGGTCACTCAAATGCATTCCTAATGTCACAGGGGAATTGTGGGTGGTGTGGCTGCAAGAACTGTGATATTTAATCTAACATTTATTTACTAAGTAGGAGGGGTGGAGTAGGGCGGAGAATGATTTCTAGTTTAAGATCTCCATCCTAACATACTCACAGTCTCACACACATGCCTGTCCCCCACTCCAATTGCCTCCCCAGCCCCTCCAGTCTAGGTTGGACCTGCACCATGGATCTCGGGGAACCAGACATGCACTCTGACCAGTGAGCGCAACTGAGTCCTAGTCCTGATCCTTAGCTTTTCCACCTTGGGCTTCATCTTCAGGGTGAGTTGAAAGTGCAAGTGCAGAGTTTCCACCACAAGGTTGTCTTCGCTATTTATTGGTTTTTGAATTAGAGTGTCGGTGCAAGTCTTAGAAGTTACCAAGTCCCAGGCCACCTTCTTTATCTAAGGCCACTTAATGGTTGTGACTGGGACTCCTATCACTCTCTGGTCTCTGTCTCCAAATCTGCAACAAGGCTGTGAAGCTGACAACAGTTACCTAACAACTCTCACGTGTGCTTCTCTGTTCACAAGCAGATGCTGGATTAATCTAGTCAATTCCAGCCAGGCAGTTGTAGTCCAGGCTTCACTTGCCTCAGTGGTGCTTTCACCCCATGGTACCTAAGTACCACACTCTTTCCTTATTCTGCCTCACACATCTTTCTAAATTTCTCAGCCTACCTCCATTGTAACCTATTGGCCTCTACTAGACAAAGGAAAAAAATGTGTATACATCATCTAGAGCCTAAGTCTGTTCCTGTTCTAAAAAACCTCCCATCTTTAGGTTTGGAGAACCCCCCCACAGAGACGTATCTTCCACTATACTGTGACTTTTCTAGTCCTCACTGTGGTTATTTATTTTATTTTCATTTTGACTGGCTTTGCAACCTCTTCTGATTTTCATTTGCAAATATTTGTGAAAGAGAATGTTTATTCACCAGAGTGTTGAGACAAATGCCAAATGTGTAGTTGGGATTCATTTAATTACATACATGCATTTCAGGTGGAAAAATGTATTAAATTACACAACTGGAACATCAGCTCGTAAATATATAATACCTAAGAGGGATAGTTAAGTAGCAAGCCATAGGGTGTTCCTTTTGTGTTTCACTTTGTTCTTTCACACAAAACAGTTGTCGAGTAAAGGCAAACATATTTGAAAACAACAGCTTCATAACAAATTCTGCCAACAGAAACAGGAACAAACTAAAAAAATCAAACTGTATGTGAGAAGTTTTTTTCCAGCTGTACCTAAACCATAATCATGCTGATTTCAAGAATAGTAAACAGAGATACAAATTATGGGTCTAATTAAATAAATATTTAGAATGCCATTTTGCCTTGTATGGAAAAATATTTTAATTTCTAGCATATTTCTCTCTATTTTAAAATAATTTTATTGAATGAAAAAATCACAGATGTAAACGTATATCTGTAAGTAAGATTTCAGAAATTTTGGGACAGCATGAAAACTATAGTAACAGAAAAGAAAAACTTGGTAACTGCCTCCCTTTTTATACTTTTCTCCCTTTAGAAAAATACATACCTGTTTTAAAGAAAGCTTCATTATTTTGGTAACCTTAAAACTGTCACACAATAGATTAACTTATTGGACTCCAAATAAGCAACAATGGTGATGAAAAATGGTTTTGGAATTCATAAATCACAGAAAGAGTCTGAAGGGAACCCAGGAGCTGTCTAGAGTTGAACCTCCTTCTCAAAGGATGCTTGACACTGCATTTAGACCATAGCTCAGGGCTTTGTGCAACACTTCTACTTCAATGAACAACTGATAGCCAAGGAAAGACAGACCTGCAAAACCTGAAGAAATTTCTCAAAATATTTATCTATTTTTCTTAATATATAATTTTCCTAAGAGTTATAGTTGAGTAGTGTCCCAAATATGTTTCATTTCAAATAAAAATATGTCTATTTTTTAAGCAGATGTTAAAGACATGTTAGTGACTTCTCCTGTAAAACTCTAGAAAGGGAAATGGAGAGGTCATGAAGAATGACCTGATTTCTGAAACTGAAATGTCATGAGTAATGGCCTCTAACTGAGATGGCAAAAAATGAAAGGATAACATAAATACTTAAATATAGATATAAATCATATAGAGTAATACAACGAGGAAAACAACTATTCTGTGCTCATCTTTCCTGTTGTCATATAGTTTGCTTCTCTTGTAGATGTAGTTGCTTTTTTCTCGTTTGTATACGTTGCTGTTTGCTGTGTTCCCTTTAGTGAGAGATATGTTTCATTATATCAATCCTTAATATAACAAGTGGTTTATCATGCTTTTAGGAAGATGGAGAAATCAAAGAACATTCACTGTCTGAAAACAAACTTTTTACTTAGAGGAAACATTTTATGCTACAGTAAAGATTGTGTTTGTTGTTTTTTAATCTTAAATTTTACATTAAATCTTAAGACAAATCCTATAGTTTGTTATTTGTGCAGGGTAAGGTGAATATCTTCTGCTCTGCACTAAAGAGCCAGCATCCCACTGTTCTCATCTGTATCTGTTAAAAGAACAGGTGCAAGACATTTGTATACCAATAAGGCTCCCATGATACCTTCAATTTGAACGTATGAATTGATAGAAGCTTTCCTGAGTCACAGAGAGCTTTTTTGTTAAATGTATTTTGGCAGGGAGCTAGCATCCTGTCATGTAACCATGTCACATCATATTATACCGTACAACGTAGTATTTTAGAAAAACATGCTCACATGAAATCTTACTTTCCTTCTGAAACTAGGCAATGCTTAAAGCCAAATTGCAGACTTGGACCTTGAGCACACCATGTCCCCCAAGTGCTTGATAGTCTGTGTTCAAGGCTGTTTGATACAGTGCAGCTGTGCAACCACAGTCACCTGACTGAGAACGGATGGATGAGAAGGAGCTGCAGCAAACCTATCACCTTCTCTGCTTCATGTGGGAGCAGTATTTCCACGCAGGCACTCATTCTGTGTCATGGCTGGAGTTAGGTTGCAGCTGTGCCTTCCTGATCCTGGTCCTAGCCTTGGCCTTGGCCCTGGCCCATGAGCACAGACTTCCTGCATGGCCTCAGGGCTACCTGGTCACAGAGGACTCGGCCATCAGACCATCAGGCACTCTGGTAGCTATGCTTGTCCCAGCCCTTCTCTCCTCATTGGAGACTGTAGGACTGTGCCCCTCAGCAAGCTTCTGCTCTGCTGGCCTCCCTCACCCTTGGCTCCCAGGTTCCTGCCCAATCTTACTGTTCCCTGATGTTTAAGATCATGTGCAGGTCCTGTATTTAAAACTGAAAAAAGAGTGTTCCGACATTTTTGGTCTGTGATCTAATAGCAAAAGTGAAGATTAGAACTGGTAAATAACATAATGACTTTACACTTCCATGAGACAAAACTCTGTAGTAATAATTTCATTTTTAACTTATGGGAAAAGTAGTTTTATAATTAGAAAACACTGATGCAGAACCATTCAACTAATATCCCAAAATAACTTTATCTTGCTACATTAAGTAAGCCAAGTTTGCTCACTGAATAATGAAGAACAAAGATGACTGAAAATGATGTGCTGGTTCTCAGTCTTATGGAGATAATTTAAGTACACTATCTTTATACTTTACTTAAATTCGTCCAATAGTTATAAAGGGTATAGGTGATACTAAGGAATTATGTAAAGGAAAAGTCCCAGTAATACTTGCATTCTGTATCTCTGAAAAATGCCAGGTTATGTACCAGAAGTTAACATGTTATATTAATAGCTGAGGAGTGTGTTAAACAACAGACAATAAAGTTAGATTTTCTTTTTGAAATTATCTGCTTGAAAAGGAATTTAGGAATTCATAATGCACCAGTCGTGGTCTTCTTTAGATTCTGAATGCTGATTGTTTAATTGTTCATAAAAACTTCTAGAAGTTCCTGAGTTAAGGAAGGAGGGGAAGAAAAATGGAAACAAGCAAAACATGTTGAGCAGAGAGTAGAAAACCTGATATTTTAAAGCATTAATAAGATGGTTCAAGGAATTAAGTTTGTCAAATTAGTATTGATTCCTGGAAAAAAATGGACTTCTGATACTGAACTTGTTAATAAAAAAAAAATAAAATTAAGCACTGGAAGCATATCTGTTGACATTCAATAGGATTTATAATAAATAGATCTTGTTGCACTAACCTAGTGTCATTTTTCATTGGATTAACAATGCCATTAATTAAAATAATGATGCTGGTATAATAAACTTCTGAAAAGCACTCGAAAGATTTTCACACAATTTGACTTAAAAAAAAAAAGGAAGACCATGAAATCAATACAATACACACTATGTAAATTAAAATATTAAATAGAATAGATCAGGCCCTGAAGAGCTCTGCTGGAAAATAAACACAGTGTATTTTTTTTTCCGTACAGTTACTTTTTGAGATCTATCGAAAGAATTACTTTTAATTTGTGTTTTAAAGAAAACAGTGGAGTTTTGGATGTTATGAATGCCGAGTGGATGATTTATAGTGAAAACATCTTGCCAATCCAGAACACAGTTTTGTACACTGGAACATATACCAGTATAGCCCGTGCAACTGCAATCTTCTAGGAACCAAGTATATAAGTCTTATAAGATACTGGATACTACTTTGAGAACTAACTTTAAAAGTCTCACAAATACAATACTAAATTGCAAATCAGTGGAGCACCAGTGAAATCAAAGGCAATATGACCATATTGACCTGATGAGGTTACCCAACTAATATTGCTTTGGAATTCTTACTAACATCATTTTGAACAATGTGAATTTGAATTTTTTTATTGTTTCAGCTTCTGACTTCAGGGATAGGACACTGGAAGCTCAAAATATACCTCTGAAAATGTCACTTCTGAAAGAAAACTTTTTTTTTTTTCTTTACAGTCCTTTCCCCAGACAGTCCATGTTAAAACAGCACTTCATATTATTTATCATCACGTATTTCACACTGAGTTTCATTGTGTTCCACAGATAAACAAGACATTTATGTAGGTAAACAACAGGAGAGACAGAGAAATTGCAGGTGTCTTAATAGAAAAATACAGTCCACCAACATCTGAAATGAGTTGGAAAGTCACTGAGGTAGAAATGTACAGAGACAATGTTCCACATAACCAGAGCTGCAGAAGCTTTTCCTTTTGTGTTAACCACATCAACATTGTATGGAGAAACTAGTGGCTGGCGAACAGTGAATACAGTGAATACAGAAAACATGTACGCGTGCTTCAGTGAGGCATGCTGAAGTCTTGTTCCTGTTTGTGGCATCCAGGGGAATATAAAGTCTTTTCACAGTGTCTCTTATGTTGGAACTCTACATAAAATTGCAAACAGAAGAAAAAGGGTGTTGCTAACTTGCCAGGGTTTCTAAAGGGAGCTGAAGGGTTACAAAGAAAAACCTTCTGAGCTGAAAGTTAAGCTTGTTAGGGCAGGTCATGCAAACTAGCGTTGTGTCAGTAATGCCACGGGGAGTGTCAATTTGCCAGTTTAGAGAAGAGTGTTAACATGCGACTCCCAGCAGCAGGAGGGCAGCTCCTTCTCTGCCACTGCAGAATAGTTCTGTGCCCTGGTACCACACACAGGGGAGAAAGTTCTGCCTGGGAAGGCACCACAGTGGAACACGCTTGAACTGTTCATCTGCACCAGGGGGAATTGGCACGTGATGGTTATGGGACACTCCCAGCCACAGTGGTGCAGATCCACACCTGCCTGCTTGTCTTGCTGTCTAGGGAGATTTACTCCTTTCTGGGAACTCTGACCAGGGATGGTATGAAAGAGACTGCTGGGGCTTGTCCAGGCTATTTTCCCATGCTGCTCATCCATGCAGGCACCAATGAAACTGCCAGGGGAGATTCTAAGAGTAAAAAGAGCTACGCTTAAATTTCAGGGCTCGTGAGCATTTAAGCTCAGCTGATGACACCTCAATACTGTCAGTGAAGAGGTGAAACTGTAGGAAAAATAACATAGCAACATTACCGGTGTTCAGAGTAGTAACTCGCAAATAGTCAGGAATAGGAACATAGACACTGTTGAGAAGTCAAAATCAGTGATTTCTTACTCCTTGCAGGACTTAGGACTTGAAGTTTTTACAGTGACAGGTCTGTGGGTAATATAATTACAATGCCTATCATGTGGGCAGGAAAGAAGGGTTTTAACATTGTTAAAGCACCTTCTGAAGTTCCTTAAATGACCAAATGTTCTTAAAAATTCTACTGGTGTTACTGCTGTTTTGAGGGTGTTCTCAGCAATGAGGAGGTGCGTAACATAAGGCAAATAATTCACAAGTGTGCCTGCGTTATGTTTCAGCACCACCTGTGCTTTATCATAGTTGCCATTTTCTGTCTGCCACATTAACTAGTGGATTTTTAAAAGGCATGTTGCATTCATCTCTAGACACTTCTTGAATTACTCACATGACAACATATATTCCAAAAATATATTGAAAAAATTTGCATTAAATATTTGGCACAAAACATATGCCCCCGATTTTGTTTTCAGGGGAAAAAAAAGTTAAAATCTCCACGCATGTTAAGCTGTGGAGCTCTACCATTCTGAAGAAGCAATGACTTTCTTCCCTTTCATCCTTTTTAGTGATATGTAATGTAAGACATTAGAAATAAAGGGCAATGCACCTTATTTTTTGAAAACAGTGAGTAGATAACCTACCAATTTTATTATATTTTCTGTAAAGGCACAGACAAAGAAAATGTTAGATTTTGAAAGTAACTGACAACTTTATCACCTTCAATAAGACTTGTAGTCATGTAAACCAAGACTGTAGTATATAAACAATAAAATATTATGTATCAATGTTTTAAATAGATTGACATATATTTACTATTCATGTAAATAAATGTTGTTTCAACAACTTAAAAAAATTATTTATCATTGTTTTCAATGGCCATGTTCACTGAACTTTCCAAACATTTTACTACCTTTGTTCCCAGTTTCCCTGAAATTTCAGGTACCAATTTCATGATGGAAGGCTTTTGCAGATGTCAAAGGAAAAATTATTGCAGTAAATACAGATGATAGAGGGTTTTTTTTTTCTTTTTTTTTCCCCCAGGTTGCTTTATAACAAAACACTGTAAAGAACATATCTAATACAAAGGAAAACAATTTTAATTTTATCATTGAAACTAATATAATATTATTGAAGTATGTTTCAATTTCATTGCTCACAAAGATGTATAAAATTAAAATTAGACTTTGTTAATGGCAAAATAATAAATTTCTGCTTCCAGTCAGATAATTTCAATTCGAATCATCAATATTAACAGCAGAGTTGAACATTTTATTGAGAAGGAACACGTGCAGAATTATATCTCCATTTTAATCCAAAATTTATAAACTTGTCATTTTGTTTGTATTACAATGTGTGACATATAAATTTAAATACGCCCTGCAAACATTCATGTACATGTCTAAACACTTTCATATTATTAACTGAGGTTTAATCATTCAAATGCCTTTTTTTTTTTTTAAACTGGGACCTAAGTAAAAATAATTTAATTAGAATTTTGAGAGAGGGGAAAAGTACAACCAAGCTTCATCTAATCCTCAATTATTGCTCTGTATTCCCAGCTTTTCCTCCTGCGTCCCTTACTCCCTTATTTAGATACTTAAAAATCTCCTCACTTCCTCATGTGAAGTCATTTTCTGTACCCGCCCCAAGACTTCCAGTAAACAATGGATTAAAAAACCAAAATGTAACTGATGAAGATGTTCACAGAATAGTAGCATATGCTTTTCTGTCCTATGTTTTTGAGAAGTACATCTTATTTGGCACATTAAAATCACAGCAGGGTTATGTTTACTTCAATGATGAAACCAAATGGAAAATAAATACTGAGTTAACACAAGTATAAATGAGGGCATAAATTTACTTATCTTCTGTCAGTATGGTTTCTCTCTGTCCAACTCTCCAGCCTGTCCAGGTCACACTGAATGGCAGCACAGCCTTCTGGTGTGTCAGCCACCCCTCCCAGTTTCATGTCATCAGCAAACTTGCTGAGGGTACACTCTATCCCTTCATCCAGGTCATATGTTAAACAGGACTGGACCCAGCACTGACCCCTGAGGAACACCACTTGTTACAGGCCTCCAACTAGACTCTGCCCCACTGATCACAACCCTTTGAGACCTACCTGCCAGCCAGTTTTCTATCCACCCACTGTCAACTCATCTAACCCACATTTCCTGAGCTTACCTACGAGGATGCTGTGGGAGACAGTGTCAAAGGCCTTGCTGAAGTCAAGGTAGACAACATCCACTGCCTTCCCCTCATCTATCCATCCAGCCATGCCATCGTAGAAGGCTATCAGATTAGTCAGACATGACTTCCCCTTGGTGAATCCATGTTGGCTACTTCTGATAACCTTCTTTTCCTCCAGATGTTTGGAGATGATGCCCAGAACGAGCTGTTTCATCATCTTACCAGGGATGGATGTGAGACTGACTGGCCTGTAGTTTCCTGGATCCTCCTTCTTGCCCTTTTTGAAGACTGGAGTGACATTGGCTTTCCTCCAGTCCTCAGGCACCTTGCCTGTTCTCCAGGACCTTTCAAAGATGATGGAGAGCGGACCAGCAATGACTTCTGCCAGCTCCCTCAGCACTTGTGGGTGCATCCCATCAGGACCCATGGACTTGTGGATGTCCACTTTACTTAACTGATCTCTAACTTGGTCCTCCTCAACTAAGAGAGAATCTTCCTTGCTCCAGACTTTCCCTGTTGCTTGTAAAGTCTAGGACTCCTGAGGGCTGGCCTGAGCAGTGAAGCAAAGAAGGCATTCAGTAACTCTGCCTTCTCTGTATCGTCTGTCACAATGGCACCCATCTCATTCAACAGCAGGCCCACATTTTCTCTAGGGTTTTTTTTTTTCCCTCCAATGTATTTGAAGAAACCTTTCCTGTTGACCTTGACCTCTCTTGCCTTGTTAAGTTAATATATGGTAATGCCTCTCTTTTCATTACTTTAATAATTGTCATTTTTCCTTGATTTGCACCTGTATATTGACAATGGAATACTAAGCATTCACTCCAAGAAAAACAAATTGCTACCATCGTTTAAAACCTTAATTTGTATTGTGTGTTTTTATCCTGTATGTTCTGAAATAGGGTACTGTTCCTTCAATATCCCATAGTAGGACAGCAAAAGGGTGACTACTCACTTTCTCCAGAGCTGCAATTTTTTCCTGGGGATATTCTTCCGCGTTATCTCTTTGAAAGACTCTGTTTTCCATTCTAACATAATAATAGACATGTCTATAAAATCATTCTCTCTCTTTTAGGCTATTTTCTATATAAGTTTGTAACTGTGTCTCCAAGCAATCATGTTTATTTTCTGCCACTCTTGTTCAACAAACTATGTTATTTTTTCAAGTGATTATACAAAATGTTGAAAAATTTCCTTTAGAGAGTGCAGAAATCAATTCCAAGATCCAGAAATAAGACGAACTTTATTTCGTATTATATCACAAGACACTGAAATAATTAATTTTGGCTATTTTTTTTTTTTTTGCATTTTTCTTTTTGAACTTTTGTTCTTTTGCTTGTATGTTTATGTCTGTGGGAAGGAGTGGAGGAAGGGACAGTGCTCATAAACTATGAAAGTATTATATAGCTTTCAAAGTTGAACAAAAATAAAGATTAAAAAAATTTATCGGGTGGGGGATAGTTTTCTGCTGAAAGGTTACTTCATTTTGCAGTCTTATCCTTCAGAGCAAATAATCATCAAATTCTATGCTAATGAAGCAAGTTTCTCTCTCATTTGAAACAAAAAGCTTTGATGACTTATAAGCATGGGATAAACTTAATTTGTCTGTGGCATTATATGCATTTGTTTGTGTACAGTTTCTAGCAGGTTTTTAGTGGTCTAGAATACACACAAAAAACTATTACAGGCAAGATTCTCCTTCTCTTTGAAAAGTTTCTACCCACGTTGTCTTTTTCCCTAAGTATGTATTATCACTCCCTTGTCTCCAGATTCTCATGGTTTTGAAAAAGCACATGTAGTGATTAACTTCAAGTGTCGAGGGAAATTTTATGCTTTCCACTGAGACATCTAGAAGAGATTGCTTGGGAATACTTTCAGGGATAAATTCTTCCTTTGTCCTTATTTTGACTGTCTGTCACCAGATACCTTTTTTCACTTTTTCAAGACTAACTCAAAAGCAGAATCTTTCTTAGGTGGGACATAAAATTCAGACTAACAGGGAAAATCTTTGCAAGGTAAGTTTGGCAAAAATCTGATGTTGGCAGTTGCTTATGTTTAAGTCTTGAAATTGACTTACTGTATTTTTATTTTTCACTGTGTTAAAAACCTTTCACCATGACAGTCACTCTTTGGCACTTCTACTATGAACTCTTCCTTTCATCTATGCTTACTGTCTTACTGTAAGATTTATTTTTCTTTTTTTTTTTTTGTTCACACACACACAGAGGACGCAGATGCAGACAGTCACACAGCCTGCCACAGACAAAGTGCTGTGGCACAACAGCACGTACATATCGGACTCACACCAGACACAAGCCCAGACAGCCACGTCCTCTCCTCCTCTTGGTCTGGCAGAGGCAGATAGTCACTAGTGCAGCACACACACGTCACTCTCCAGGTTCACAAGCACACACGCATCCATGGCTCCCCCCAGCACCAGCATGGACCCTCTGTCTGCCTGGCAGCTCTGCCTGGATTCTGGACCCTCCTACCCACCCCACAGGTCCTCACCTTGCCAGCTGGTCCAGCTCTGTGCTCTCTGCAAACACGTAGCATTCACAGTAGTCCCCCAGAGATCCCACACTCACGGGTCGCCCCCAAATACCAGCACAGATCCTCTGCCTGCTTGGTACTCCTTACTTGACCTGAGGCTCTCTATTCATCATCTGGTCCAGCTCAGAGTGCTCACACACACCCCGTGTACACCCGTTTTGGAGAAGATACAGGCATTCGCCTCCGTCAGCCAGCTGCCGACACACAGGCTGTGACCTGGTTGTCCTGCGCCAGCCACTGATGCTGAGCCCCTCGCTCGCCTCGCTCACCCTAGTTCCTCCAGTAGCTGGTTTGGGGAACACACGCTCTTCCGGACCCAGTGGCTGGAGGTTCAAGACACCCACTGGCACCAGTAGCAGTTACTGAGACCTCACTGGCTCCAGTCCAGGGACACCCGTACTCAGTTAAGAAAAGATCCAATAAGAAGATGGGAGAAGACAGGAAAGACTGGTGATCAGGTGCAGGGCTCAGCCAGACAAATATACTGAGCAACTTCTATTAACATGCAATGACCCCTGTTTTATACCATTTTTGTCTATTCCTCCTTCCCTCCTCCTTGCTCCCCCTTCCCATGAACACTGCCTCATCAGTTTGCACGTCCCATCAACCCCCTCCAAGGTCCTGGACCCTCAGGTTTGCAGCATCATCCATTTCAAAGTCTGGATTTGCCTGCAGTTTTTTGATAGCCCAGAAACTAGTGTAACTGACTAGGTTTGTCTCTGGTTACTTTCTTTGTTAATGCTAATTGGCCAGGTTTTATATATCTGTGTGTTTATCTCCCTCCCTTTCCTTATCATCCCAACTGGGGAAAAAAAACCAAAAAAAAAACCCAACACATTTTTACACTTCATATATCCTTCCCAATTACTGCAGATGACAAGGTTTGTTCTTATCATGACCTCCCTTATCATTTGTTGTTCAGGTTTGTCTCTGTATGTTCTGGTTTGTGGCTCCTTTGACGAGATACCCTTAGAGGAGTAGACACCCCCTTCTGCATATCCTTACAGCCTTTATGAAATTGTATGTAAAACAACAGAAGATACTGTTCTGTTGTACTTTGTGCTGTTTCACTGGCTTAATGAATGTCAAAAAAATTTCTATACTGTTTTCGCATGTATACTTGGATTCCCAAAACTTTTTAGTTATTTCCTGTTGTTCCATGTTTATTGTTCTTGTCTCACCAAATATATCCCTTAAAATGTATACTGTACATATCACAATTTATTAATAAAATACATCTATTTAAAATTTCACATACCAGAATTAATTGAGAAAAATAGATAAATCAGAGTTTTTTAGAGATAATAAAACTATGACTTTAATGCAGGTTTTGTGACAGGCTACCACAGATATAAATAGGCATTGCCCCATTGACTCTATTGGTTTGTGCCATTAATACAATATAGCTATACCCAAGAGGTGTTCAGTTTTCTGTGCTTATGTTAGAAAGAAGTAGTTCTTTCTGGAATGGATTGATTGCATCAAATGAAGAGACAATTGTATCAGTGGTTCATTACTTTGGTGATTTCTTTTTTATCAAAATGAAAGGATCTATGCATTCACGTTAATTTCATAAAAGAAAGACCAATCACATAAAGATCTTCTGGGCATTGGTTTGCATATTGTAGCTCCTGAGATACTTTATCACTGTAAAGAAGCAAGATACATAGCAATTTAGCTACTTGCTATTGGTATTTAGAAAAGAAAGCAGCTTTGAGGCAATAGCAATGAAACTAAAACATTCCTTATTTTGCTATTAAGCATCTGCTGCTTTAAGATGTTATTGATGGGGATCAGAAAACACAAACCTCATCTATCTTGGTAGGCATATAACCAGAAGCACTGAGTTTATACACTTTCTGAATTTAAATTTGTGCTTGCAAATTATTATTTGGCTGACTAGCTTGCATTTTTGCCTCCAAAAGTCTGTGCTCCTGATTCTGGTTCAGATGTTCAGAAACAGCAGAAAATGACTTCCTAATGTATTTAAGCTATGCCCAAGAAGGTAATATGGGAATAATCAGTCTATATCCCTACTTATTACTATCTTTAAGAAGAAATACAAAGAAGTTCTCAGTTTTGTAAACTAAACGATGATAAACCCAGTCTCCAAAATACGTCAAAAAAAGTTACAGTTTTTAGACAGTAACTTGGGCTGTATAATTAGCTAGCAACACCATTAGCAATCTTAGAGACTGAATTACAGTCTTAATGTCCTGAATTTACATATTTCAGTTGCAAAAATAATAATTTGCTCTTCCAGATAATTTATTTAAAAGCACTGATGAATTTTCACAGATGGATCATCAAATGTGCCCAAATATTCTTTAAGTATTCTCCAAAGGACAACCCTTAGATTTGAAAAATACTTTACTGTTCGGAGAATAAAAGCAAAAACGTCTCAAATGCCCTTGCTTTGTAACTTTCCTTTCCACCTTATCAAACTGACATACGTATTTGATTTTTAAAAGTTATTTCCTCTTTTAAAACTTGTTGTTTCACTCAATGTGTCATAAATCCTTATGTAAACATAGGATATACCTAAATCCATAGGTAACAGTTAATTGCACTAAAAATAAATAATTAGAATTTTCCCATATTGGATGAATTAGATCATTTACAAATGAAATGGAAAACTTTAATGAAGCTGTTTTCCAGAAAAAAATGCAAGATGAACAAGTGTAAAGCATGGATAATTTTTATTTTCTGACTCTTTGATGAGTTTAAAAAAAAGATAGCCTCTGATAATTATTAATATTTCCTTTCTACTTCTTTTAGTAAATTAATTTTTTCTTTTTTTGTTTTCATTTTCCAAATTGTTATGGAAATGGTAGGTTTAAAAGGAAATGGAAATCAAGAAGTATGAAAGAACTTGAACTACTAGGTTAACATAACTCAAGTTTGTATGAACAAGACAAAGTTTTTCACAGCCTTATATATATATCAAGGGAAGTCTGCCACATACCAGCTTTTCGTGCTTTTCTTCACTTATTTTTGTTAGTAATTATGACTAGAGAGTGACTGAGATCAAATAACAGTAATATTAATACACAAAATCGAAATGCAGACTGCCAGCACACATGCCAATAAGCACTGCTGATCCCGAAGATCCTTCTCTGCTCTTTTCTACTCCCATTTTTTTCTGAGGCTTTGAAGAATTTATCACAGTTCAGACTGACTAATATGGAACCCCTTATGAGACCCAAAAGGTGCATCAGCTTTTAATTAGCGAAATTCTTCTATCCTAGGATAAATCTGATGAGGAAAGTGAAGTGAGTCTCTGCAGATTTCGTAGTCCCTTAAGGTTTTATTAAGCAGTACTTGAAAGCCTTTCTATCTTTGTAAGTTCCATTATATCAAATTAACCCTGCCACCTTGTCAGTCCTTATTTTGTAACCACATTTTTTATGTCTTACATGGGTTTAAATAAGATGAATTTATATCTCAGCTTTTTCCATCCTAACAGCATTTCTGCCATTTTGGTTTTGCCTAATCCCATAAAAAAAATAGGGATCTAAAAAACTATAACCTGAAATAGTTTAGTCTGCCTATCGGCTGGCAGAGGGAAGAGACAGGCACAGGCAGAGCGCCATTCACCTTGTCCTCAAATGTGAATATGATAGCCAGAGTTAAGTGAGAGGAATCTCATCCTCACCATCATTTGTTCATGACATTTGCACATATCATTTGCTCATGGTTGAATAAAAGACAGGGCTGGCCTGCAGGCACGTTCAATAGCCCTGGTCAACTAGTACTTTATTATCCATTTTCCCATGTCTTGACACTTTTTTTTTAATGCCCTAGTGCCTTCCTTTCTCTTCTACAGCTATCTTAAAAAGAAACAATCCCTCCCTAATTACTTTTTCTCTACTGATACCAAGTTTATAGACTAGACTAAACTACACTATTTCCATTGGAAGGGACCTACAATGACATCTAGTCCAACTGCCTGACGAATCCAAGGCTGATCAAAAGTTAAAGCCTGTTGTTAAGGGAATTGTCCAAATTTGTCTTAAACACTGACAGTTTTGGGGCATTTACCGCCTCTCTAGGAAGCCCGTTCCAGTGTTTGACCACACTCTCAGTAAAGAACCTCCCGCTCCCAGTCTGAACCTTCCGATACAGCTTTGAACCATTCCCACATGTGCTATGCCAGGGAGAAATGGTCAGCACCTTCTTCTCTGCTTCCCTCCTCAGGCAGCTGTAGAGAGCAATGAGGTCACCCCTCAGCCTCCTTTTCTACAAACTAGACAAACACAGAGTCCTTAGCTGCTCCTCACAGGATGTTCCTTAGAGTCCTTTCACAAGCTTTGTTGCCCTCCTCTGGATGCATTCAAGGACCTGAACGTGCTTCTTAAATTGTGAGGCCCGGAATTGCACACAGCACTCAAGGTGAGCCTGTATCAACGCTGAATACAGTGGCATAAGCACCTGTTTTTAATATTTAGTAGTTTAATATTTCTGCTACTATTACCTAGGTCATCTCTACTTTTCATAGCATTACCAGTGGAGTTACCAAGGCACTACTGGCATTTGCTGCACAAAGATCTCTCAACAATCCCCTTCATCTGTCTATGATGTTTGTTTGTTTTTCGCATAATTCCCCTAACCTACTCTGCAGTTCAGCCACAAGCATGGCACTGTCAGTGATTTCATCAGCATCTCATGTTGTTAACTGTCATGTCCTGTAGTCTTCCACATGCCATTCAGTTAGCCCAATGTCAAGACATGTTATTTCTGATCTTTTCTATTGTACATCTAGAAACATATTCTAGATAAGTTCAAGTTAACTCATGCAATTTTTAACCCCTCCTGATTTCCTGCTTTCCCCAAGCCATCTTTCTTTGGTTGCATAGTTCTGAATTCTTCCCATATGCCTTTCAAACACTGGCCTTGAAACATAATTATACTAAGCTTTTTTCTTAGTTTGTGCCTCTTACTACCTGTCTGTTGTGTTTGCCTTTTTGCTTATTTATATCTGTCCCAGTTGTTTATTTAGCTCCCTCTGTGACCTCTGTTTTCAATCATGGTTTTTAGAGTAATTACAAGTTCTTTATATCCTTTCCTCTTTGGGATCCCATATCTCTAGTTCCACCTGTCCAGTGACAGTTATAAGAGGACTTAAATAAAGCACCAAGGACTTTCCTTGTTCAAAATTAATGCTTTTTCAGCTAACACTAATATGCTTTGGCATTGGGTGTTTTAAAATTGTCTTGTTCTGTACTTCATTTTTTAGATTAATGACTAAGCTTCTGGAAGTTTTCACACCGATTTGTCTTACTACTTACATCTACTTGTTTTCACTGCTTACAAACTATTTGTTTACCAGAATGCTTTTATTGTTTCACTGTCTTCTTGACTGCATATCTTCCCTACCTTTGAAACCTGATGCATTCATTACTAAATCTGTTGGACACCTAGGCTGATTTATGCCAATAGACTTGGGATCACTTACTGACTGTAACAAATGAGTTTCATGCTTCTGCATGGATCCATCAGAAACTCTATTACATTTCTAATCTTCTAAAAAAATACACATCTAAGATTATAGTTTCTGGACTAAAACAATTGTCATACATCCTACACAGAGATTTGAGAGCAGAAAACAAAATAAACCTGCATTTTTTCCACCTATTGGATTATTGTCTTTTTATCTGTGATTTACTGTATAAAAAATAGGTCAGAAGCATATTCCACTAAAATTGCCTGTTTCTAGTCACTAACTAAAAAAATAGCCTATTTTGACAAGGTCAGAGAAACTTCTGTGTTTGGAATATGTACTGTTAGGGAAGATGAACTTCATGTACTCTTTCTCTATAGCATGCTAAGGTTTACAAAAGGGCCTAATAAATTAATCACATTTTGAAGCAAAACATTACGCTTTTCTTACTGTGAACAAAAAACCACTCTTCCCTGTGAGTAACAACTGGAGTCTAGGAGGTCAAAACTGCACGATGTCCCAGCCCTGGAAAATTTTATCTTTCTGTTTTCCACTTTAGTATGGCAAAAAATTTTAAACTAAGTGAATCTGAATGATCAGCAGTGTGTAGTTATAATAAAATGCCCCAAAGTTGTTTTTGGATAATTTTTAAGTGGTGTAAGGGAAGGAAAGACATAACTAAATAGCTAGCTAGATGGAACTGCATTACATTCTTTTTTTCCCATAAAAGAAATCTAATTTGTTTTTAACCAAATGACCATTTTTTGTCTGCATAATATTTATGACAGTGATGATTCATATTGGATGAGATGAAGTGGATGCAAAATTTTGCTGATAATTACAGTCTTTCAACATTATACATAAGTACTCATGTACAGCCACTGAATAATTGTCAACATTTCTGAGAGCTGTAATGTACATGAAGATTTATTAATGTTTATCAGAGTTCTGACTCACCTTTTCTTCTGTATGCTCTTTATGAATATGTTTATACAGGGTTTTATAAACATTCTTATCCTCGCCTATGTATAAAAATAGCAGGCAAGAATTAAAAGCTTAAAAATCAATGACCTGTGACTAATACTGTTGAAGAATATTTTTTTTTTTACTAATAAATGTAAGCAGAATGAAACCTGGTAATTTTTATGAGATGAACTATTATGGGGAGAATCTTGCACTTTTCATTAAAATTTATGATCATACTTGATTCAGTTTGATACATATACATGAAATTGGGATATGAATTATTTAAAATTTATTGGAAGGGTGCTCCATTTCAGAAGTCAATAATTGGTTCCCAGGTGAATAAACTGTGAGGCCAAGGGCCGAATACCTTGTCCTAATAAGACATTTGAATTATTGTTGAAGAAAATGGAGTTCATTCTTATTAGACCTTTTATTGTGCAGGTAAAATCATTTGCTGTTCCACTAATGAAGGAAAAAATATTGATAAATTAATAATAAAACTCTCTTCTGTATTCCACCTCAGCACACCACTAATGTTGTTTTAATTTTCCATCTCCCTTAGAATTCAAAAAACTTTTCAAATTTATTCCTGCAACATATTTTCTTTCCCCTTTCTACATCTCTGTCACCCTTTGCGTCAAGAAATCTTAGCAACAGGAAACAATAAACATAGCTTATTACATCAGATGTTACTTGAAATTGACTTATTTTTCAGGCTTTTTGTTCACTCATTAAATGTACTTTATTGTATTTGATTCATTTCATTATTGTAAAAGTGACTTGTACTTGAAATTTATTAAAAAAATAGAAGAAACTAATTAACTTACACTAGGTGTGTTTGCCTTCTTACTTGAGGAAAATCAGCAAAAATATTTTAAAAACTAATTCAAATTACATTTTCTTACAGACAAGTAACACAAAAGAAACTCAAACTTTTAATTAAAAGATAATACACATCCCATAGTTTTCAGTGTATTCTGTCCTATCCTCCCCCACATGCTTTGCACTCTTCAGCAGGAAAACAATTGTATCCATAACAAATATGCACATATATAACTAACGAAATAAATATTTTTATTTCTTATTCAGAATTGCACAGTTGCTATCTGTCTAAACCAGTAATAGTCTGTACATAAAGTGTACTAAATAAGTATTTGTGTTATTTACAATATCATGCACACAAAGCGAAATAGAGATGATCTCAGTTTATGAAGCACACATAAACATGTACACCCAAACACTAAATAATGTAACATCGTCTATCCTTCATTCCAATCATCTCTGCCTTATTTTAAATATACATTACACAACCCTTTTAAAAGCAATAAGGTATTTCTCTGCGTTTCCTATTCTTAAACATTAGTAAGCAGTTACTCTACATATCTGAAATTATCAAATTACAGATTTAATTATCTTTAAAGTCATAACAAAATCTCCTGAAATCATATAAAAATTAAAATCTCTTATGTTTTCCTTCAAGTATATAAGCAATAGCTGGTTTGTATTTTCTTTATTTGTCCTTTTCAATATAAAAATTTAAGGGAAACTGTCAAGAATTTTTGGCAAACGTATTTTACATTGTTTTGATTAGGCTAAAAAAAAAAAAAAGAAAAAAGCAGGTCTTGAGGATGAGACTGAAAGTTAAATATTAGTTAATCAGGACCATTTGTTTCATCTCTAATTGTCCTTAAAGGGATTCTCTGTTCTGTCTTCCACTTCTGCATAGAGTACTGACCAATGTCAGACATGGGATATCATTTTAATTGGAGCATTGAGCTCTTCTCATTGGGGCCATTTTTATCTTGTCTGCTGTTTCTTGGGGAGCAAGTTGCTGAAGATCAATAGTGTGAATTGGCATTCTTGTACAAATTCTAACTTGTGTTCTGAGAGCAAAATGTGTTTTACCTTCAGAAAGTTAAATTCTAACTTGGTTCTTCTCCAAACTAAATCAATACCAGAACTCTTAGAGTCATCAGTAATGTAGGACTATGTCTATGAAAGCAGGTTGCAAAAAGATGGGAAAATGAAATTCCTCATTGTCCCTCAACTTCTAGAAAAATAATGGAAAACCGCTGAATGTAGCATTGAAAAAAAACCCCAAATAAATGAAAATAACAACAAACCAACAAATTTGTCTAAATTACATTTAAAAGCCTGTGGTTAAACTGGAAATAGCTACAATTTTGTAATCCAGGTTTGGTGTCCACCTACTGAATCAAATAGACTTTTTATCACACTGTAACTGCAACTTTATATTCTGTATGTCTGTTTTTGTCTGTATGTTCTGGCTTTGAAATGTTTTTTCTTGCATCACATTTTCTGTTTTCTGCTGTCAAAGTTTTGCTTAATCTTCATATAGGGCTGTAATTGAAAAGTAACACGCGAGACACAATGTATTAGTGTATGATAGACCACAGTTCCCTACTACAATCACTGTATCTTGAATAAGATAAAAAGTTTTAAATGCTACTTCTGTGGTTTTAATTGTGTCAAAAAAATGTTATTATTATTTTAAAAACACCAAAAACAATAAAAAGGACCATTTCCCCCAGTGGTACAGAGGAAGAGGAAAAGCAGAGTAAAAGGAAGAAAACTTGTGGGTTGAGATAACAATTGTTTAGTAAGCAAAGGAGAAGTGGAAGAAGAGAGAAAGAAAATCAAACAGAAGTGATGTAAAGGCAATCACTCTTCGCCTTCCATGGGTAGACCAATCTCTAGCCAGTTTCTGAGCAAAAGATGGCTAACCTCCCTAAACCCCTTCTTGTCCATTTTATTGCTGGGCATGGCATTACATGGTGTGGAATCCCTCCTTGGTTAGTTCAGGTCTGCCTTGTTGTGTGCTCTCCCAACCTCATGTGCACCCCTCAATCTATTCACTGGAGGGACAGAGTGAGAAACAGAGAATGTTTTGATGCTGTACAAACACTGTTGAGCAACATCTAAAATATTAGTGTGTTATAAGCATTGTTTTGGCCACAAATCTAAAATACAGCACCATATGAGCTGATATGAAGACAATTAACTCAATTTCAGCCAGACTCAGTAAAACAGGAAGTTATTTATTAAAAAGAAACAAAATCTCTCCCTATATTATACCTTGATTCAGTACTCACAACCAAATATCAAGACGTAAGATGTGATATTATCACAAGCTGATTTTTCCAACATGTATAGGCCAAATCAGTATAATTTTAATGAAAGAGAAACCTCAGCACCTCCTTCATAAATAATTAAATGACAAATTTTGCTACATTGTTTAATATCCAGCAGATTCAAAAGTTCAGTTGTAAAATAATCTCAGTAATTTACTATCTGAAATAATTTTAATGGAAGATGAGATCTATCATTCATTTTTGTTTGAAACTTCACTTCAATGTATATTAGCACACAGTGTGCTTTACTGCCCAGACCTGCTGTTAAGAACTGGGAATGCTCATCAGAGTTTTAGGGTAAGTTGTACATTTTTTAGGCAACAAGACATAAAAGACAAATTCCCAAAATGATACACTTTCAAGTATTTTGAATCTTTATGATACAATAAAGACAGTTAATTTAAAAAAAAAACCCACACAAAAAACCCAAACAAAAAAAACCCCAAACCAAACAGTAAATTAATATAACATGCTTTTATAAAAAAAAACCTTGGAATTCAGAAAGATTAGGATTTTGCAACTGAAGCTGAGATATTTAGGCAAGATCTATGATGCTATTAACATATTTTTCCTTCAGAATGCAGTCTCTAGAAAATTATAAAAACATTTTAAATGTAAGGAAACAGGTGAATAAATATATATATTATGCATTTAATAAAAAATCTCTAGTGTTAGTTTATAAACTGTAAGTATCTTACACCTTTAAAAGAATTGTTGTTTTACAGACTAACATAAAACCATTCATTTGTGGGTTTTCATGTATCAAATATTCTATGGCACTTAGCCAGAATTAAGAAAAACATAGCTAAAGAAGGATAATATGCTGATAAATTAATGTATTAATGTTTCAGATACAGAATACTGGTCTAAATTCAGTATTGCCAGTATTGCTTTTAACACACATAGGGATGTTTTCTAAAATATCTAGTTCATCAAGGAGACGTTAAGTTTATAAAGATAGAGCATAAACAGGCTTCCTGGGAGCCGAAGAGAATTGATTGATATATTTTTCTTTCTTCTCTCTTCTCCCCCAGAATAGATGATCTCTGAAGGAAATGTCTGTATCTCAGATTTTTCTCATGCATCTTTCTCATAGATCTCAGATCCTTCACATCCTCAGATGCTTTCAGAATTCGGAGATCACTTAAACTCTCTCCAGGATTTTTTTTTCCCTCTGAGGAATGCAGACCATTAAGAGCAGCTGATGTGGTTTGACCCCCGCAGGCACCTAAGCCCCACGCAGCTGCCTGCTCACTCCTCCGCAGTGGGATGGGGAAGAGAATCAAAAAGGTAAAAGTGAGAAAACTCATGAGTTGAGCTATAGACAGTTTAATAAGGACAGCAAAAGCTACGTACACAAGCAAAGCAAAATAAGAAATTCATTTGGTACAGCCCATTGGCAGATGTTGAAGCCACCTCCAGGAAAGCAGGGCCTCAAGTAATCCCATAACAGTTACTTGGGAAGACAAACACCACAACTTCAAATACCTCACTCCCTCCTTCACCTCAACTTTTCCTGCTGAGTATGGCATCATATGTTATGGAATATCCCTTTGGTCATTTGTTGTCAGCTGTCCCAGCTGTGTCCCCACCCAAATTTTTGTGCCTACTCAGCCTATTCGCTGGTGGGGCAGTGTGGGAAACAGAAGAGTCCTTGACTCTGAGTAAGCACCACTCAGCAACAGCTAAATCATCCCTGTGTTATCAACACTGTTTTTATCACAAATCCAAAGCATAACCCCATACAAGCTACTACGAAGAAGTATATTCCATCTAAAATCAGTACTGCAGCATAATTATTCAGAAAGATGAATGGTATCCAGATCATGTCAACTAGAAAGACTTTTCTGTAGAAACAGATGACCTCATACTTCACAGAAACTACATATGAACCTGTGAATATATTTCTCTTCTGTTCCTAATACAATAATTACAATAGCACTTTTTCCAGACTTATTCTCTAAGTAAGACAACCTCAGAAAAAGACTAGAAACTAAAGAACTGCCACCCACATTCTCAAGCACCATGAATTTCAGTTAATATTTGGTCTTCAGAGTTTCTTTAGCTGTTTAGTTCTACTAGAAATTCTTTCTCCGTACACTTTTTTCTTTGTCATACCAGTAGGAGTATTTTATAGGGAAAACTGAAAATTTCTGTAAAAAGACTTTTCTTTCAACTGGATGACTATGTTGTCATGGTTTATTTTTACTTGCTATGGGTTTTAAAGTGTTTGACACTTGAAACAACTCTGTGTCAAATAATGTTTCATTGATTGCTTAAGAGTTATTAGAAGATTTTGATCTTCTTCCTACATTAAGCTTTTTTGATTTAAGTTAAACAGGTAGTTGATTTTGCCATGCTTAAGCTTATGCAGAAATTTGAGTGAAGTGACTACTAAGAAATGGCCCCAAAGACAGTTACCTAGTCAATCCATCAGGAGTAGTGAAATAGAATCTGTCTTCTCTTCCCAGCCCATGCTTAGAGCAAAACCACTTTCAGTTGTTTTAATTCTAAGAGGTTTTTTGGCAGTGTATTGATGGGGTTTTTGAGCAGGATACTTTTCTCCCTTGTCTTGATTTGGAAGCAACATAAAGTACTTTCTGCACTATCTTCTGCATTCCTTCTCAAATTAAGCAAAGAATCAGGTTATCACTGTAAATTTTCGCCACCTTTCTTTTTGTTATTATTTGTCCCGCAAGAGTAAAAGATGATTAGAGAACTGTCAACATTATAAGTTCAACAAAAATTATTTAATGACTATGAACATGTGTCTCATTTTGTCTTTCTCCATAAATTCTTTTCTTGAGGACTTCTACTGGAAAAAGTAGTGTGGACCATTACCACCTACGGCCTTTAGCATTATCAAAGACTATGTCAATTATTTAGTTAATTTATGGTTTTCTTGATAATTTTTTTCCTAAATTTAATATATTGCTTTTCTTTTGACGTATGTGATTATGAACTTAACAATTACATGCTTGATACCTTTGTTGATACCTCAGGCTTGGATCTTGAGTCATTCCTCTTCCCCCCCCCACCCCCTCCTTTTTCTCCTGTTCCTTCATTCTCAGGGACTGCAAAAGATTATGTTAGGCTCACATGCAGCCCAAGTTCTCATGGGATTTCACAAAATGTAATTCTGTCATTCTTCATGTTCAAAAAACATACAATACCATTAAGGAGGTTATTGAAGTTGTTTGGTGTGGTATGAAATGCAATTCTTTGTGTGTTGATGACAACAAATTCAGCATGTGCATCTTATCTAAGACATTTATTGTAGTTGTGAAATTATTAAAGGATACAGGGCATGCAAGACAGACGTTTTGAATAACTTTTCCCCTTGGATAAGTCTGAAAGAGGTATATGCCTGTTGTTCTAGAATTCTTTTTGCATCAATGTTTTCTGTTTGTCTTTTCTAGGCCTTGAACATGCAGAGAGACTCCTCTCATGTCAAGGAGAGGAAAGCAGTTTACTCAGTACTGCTCTGTTACTAGTGCAATGCAATACAGAAGATGCCTTATTTGATTACTTATGTCACATTGATCAAATCACCTATGTCATATGGTTTAACTTGCCTGTGTATCTTACTGATTATACTAATTGTGTCCATCACTGTCTGAATTAACACTGCAATTTAAGATTAATTTTGTCAAGTCATTAATATTGAAAGCATATAAACCCTTTAGATTAATTCTGATTTTGATATATTATGTTGGCAAAAGTAAAAAAAATCTCTTGATGATTAATCAAAATTGTTAAAATTGAAGTCAAAACTGGAACTTACTATGAATGCTTCTCAAAAGTAGGCTAATAAAGCAACCAAATGAAACCATCAATTGCAGTCTTACAAATGCTGTTCAGATAGATGTATAAGCAAAGTTGGAAAACGTAGTAGTGATGCCTTTTCCTCCCCAAATCCAGTTGTATTTCATAGGATAAAAGGATGATACAAGTGGGAAGGTACCTCAGAAGGCCTCTAGTCCAGTCTCCTGCTCAAAGCAAGGACAGTTCCGAGGTCAGACAAGGTTGCTCAGGCCTGTGTCCAGGCGGGTTTTAAAAGCCTTCAAAGACAGAAGCAGTGCAATCTCTCCAGGCAACCTGTTCCACTGACTCACTGTCCTCATGGGGAACAAGTTTCCCCTTACATCCAGTCTGAAACTTTTTGTTTCAAATTATGCCCACTGCCTCTCATCCTCCCCCCATGGTGGATGTTGAATGGCCTAGGTCTGTCTCCTTGCTGACTTCCCCATAGGCGCTGAGATGCTTTAGTTAGGAGCCCTGCAGACATCTCTTCTCCAGACTGAACAAGCCCTGATCTCTCAGCCTCATCTCATAAGGCAAGTGTTTCATTCCCGACCATTCTGGTGGTTTATTGATGTCATATACAGTAATTAGATGTGGTGTAATCAGCACTGAAAAAAGGCAGGAATAATCACTTCCCTGGGTCTGCTGTCTGTGTTCCCACTAACGCTGCTGGCTGTCCTTGGTGCCAGTGCACACTGCTGGCTCATGTTCAGCTTGCTGGCCCCCACAGCCTTTTTGCCAGGCCTGCTCCCCCCATCCATCAGTGCCCAGTCTGTATTGCTGTGAGAGGATCTTCTTTCCTTGGGACAGGACTTTGCCTTGTTGTACTTCATGAGGTGTTTCTCAGCCCATTTCTCCAAACCATCTCAGTTCCTCTGGATGGCAGCCTCTGGATGACCTTCGGTGTATTGACTGCTTCCATCCCCAGCCAAATTTAGTGTCATCTTCACAAAAATGGATCAAAGCTTTTATGACTGCAACAGACTTTTTATATCATACTCTTGATTACAGGATGGAGAAGTTCAGGAAAAAAGAAAAAAGCTAAAATATCAAAAATAGTTAAGAAATTTCTACTGCAAGTATTATTCATTGCCTCGCATTCTGCATAAGATTATGCTCCCAGACTGTCACATTATCTGTAGTGATTGGTAAATGAATTTAAAACGAAACTGAAGAAATATGATTTGATACAGTATAGAAAATTCTGCACATATTATGCACTAGATTGTTTTGCAAATGCCTTCCTTACAATCTGCATTTAGGCAGCTGGAATGATAATATTCCTATTAATGGATGCTCTAGGCATAAAGAGACAGGAAGTAAACTTACACATACACTGCTCAGAAGCACAAAACCTTTAATATGATGCAATCTTCCAAAACACGGTTTTCTGTAAACAGAAATAAATGTGACAAAGAGTGACTAGATCAGCAATGTCCTTCTAGTTTAGTGGTGATAAGGCACATGACTTGCTTTCTTACCTTAATGGTGTCACAGTTTTAATGAAAAACTAAATGTTTTAGTAGTAAGGAATTTGCAGTAGACGTGTGACAAGGACCCTTAATTAAATGTGCAGATTGCAAACATAATACAAGTGTTTAACACTTTGAGGACCCAGCTCTTCACAGAGAAAAAGAAGAACTCCCTCCCCCACGAAAGAAAAACAACACCTCAACACACAAACTAAACACCCCACCACACACACCCCTAAACGCAAAAGTTAGCCCCATTCACTAGGCTACACTCTAAGATTTCAGTTTTGGATTGGGAATCAGAGATGAAAATGAGACTTATTCTGACAGTATCTAATGCCCTAGTAGAGGCTTGACTTCCTCACTGAGGTATGTCAAAAAGTCCCTAAAGAAGATTATTACACAAAGGGTGTTTAAGCAAAAACACTATGTAGTGCCAGGAAAAGAGCGAAAAGTAAATGCCATTCTTCAATGATTGTCTTTGTAAAGTAAATTTTAGTATCTCCGAAAGATAACTTTCACATCTTCCACTAACCTATGCTATTCACTTGCAGCAAAACAGTAAAAAATATAGGCACTATACTAGTGACTTTATGCACTTATATTACTCCTGTCTGGTCTTCTGGTGTGGGATAAAGACATTCTTAATGGGAAAGAAATGGGGCAATTGTGTTTGTTCAGACTGTCAACAAGTGTTCAGTTAGTGCTTAGTAGGGTGGGAGTTGATGCTTAGTAGGTTGTGAATACCCTGCCATTAAGAGTGGCCCGTTACTAGTATCTGCTGTCACAGAAACCTTAAGAGGTCTTGAAGGGTTAATAAGTTTTTGTCAATATACATCTCAAATTGGGCTTGAAACACATGAGAATCATAGTAAAACTTCTCTAGCAAGCATGAAGAACAACCTAACCTCCTGTTATCAAAGTATGTTCACTGACTTGTTTTGAGAATAACCTTCTACTTAGAGACATTTGAGGTCAATTCCATACCTCTTTCTAGCCAGAATGCACAGGAGAAAGAAAGGAGCTTATTTTCTCTTGTCAAAGTCAAAGTGAGTGAAGACATATATTCAAGGAGGGATGCAATATTTTCCTTATAGCCACTACACAACCTGAAAAACAGGGATGAGAATGAAGGAAGTTTGTTGGTTTTCCTATCTCTTACTGAGCTGTTTGTTGTAATGGAAAGACATGGCACACTGCTTTTAAGGACCGAGAGACAAAATTTAACTAAAATTTGAGATTCTATTTCAAATTATTTCAGTTGGGGACTTTTCATATTGAATTCATAACATTTATATAAAAAAGATATGATTTTATTGTAACATTATTTTATCTTTTTAATGTGAATTCAAAACTTAGCTCTTTTTTGTCACTGATTGGTTATCATAGGGTGGTTAGGGGTGATTCTAAGGTAGGAAGTAACATGTCATAAGTAATTCTTCTCAGCTACTGCACAACCCATTACACATACAAAGTCTATGCACTGTAAAGATATTTGACGTATTTTGAAAACTTGTTTCATCTTCCAAAGTCAAAACAGTGTTATTTCTAGATTATTAATCTTCATTGTATTCTCACTTTCTTGTCAAAAAATCACGTTCGGTGCACAAGTTTCGGAATAAAGTTTCACACATTTATTCAGCAATATTCTTTTCAGGCTTGTAGTATAGTAGCAAAGACAGAAATACCGGAGGTTTGACAAGGTGTTAATAATCCATATCCTTTAAAAAGGTTAACCTTTTGGCTTGCTGCCTTCTAATATGGCCACTCCAGAGGCACATCACATACTTAAGACGCAATGCTTCTCTTATTGCTTAAATTAATATCAATAATAACCACTACCTTCACCTGTTGTAAATCTTTATGCTTTGCTATGTCATTTGCAAGGCAAATTAAGAGGGAGAGGGAATTAGATTTCTTTTTAATACAATCTAATTTGAACAATTGAAAAATGAATCATAGTGAGAAAAAAACCCCTCATTTTATAAAAGCAGTAGCATATAAAGGAGTCATTTTGATGAGCGCATAGCTGGGGAGATTCTGACTTACAGTCCATATGCCTTGCCAGTAAGATACATACTTCAGCAGCTAAAAATGCAGTATATGTGGTTTCATCTCAGTGCAATGAAAGCTGTTTTGCTGATGGTAATTTATTTGATAGGAGACAAATGCCAGTAAAAACTGAGTGGTTATGTCAACGATCACTTGTAAAATAAAATGTATTAAGGAAACCCAAGCTCTGCTGTATTTTTTAAAAATCACATTACATCTGCAGATTCTTTAAGTCTGAAAGCAATGTCACTCACTAGTGATGATATGCCCTTAGTAATGATATTGAGTAGATTACCATGGGTATTCCAGAAGGAGGGTTTGCAAATTTTTACTGTACACAGAAAATTGAGTATGTTCCCTCATGGGTGGAAAAAAAAAAAAAGCAAAATGCTAATGTAATTTAAAACATGCCCTCTAGGTGATGTTATTTACCATTCCTGAAGTACATTTTTAGCAAAGAACATGGGAGGATTCAGTTATTTTTACATTTCAGGGAGGAAAATGCTATCGATTTTAATCCCATTTCTCAGGATCCTAGAGGTAAGAGATAGGAAAGACCTGTTATAATGTCTAGACCAAGCTTTTGTAAATGGAGGATTACTATCTTGCATTATGTATAATATGTTTTGCAGTAATTTTGCTAGACCAGCTTTAAATCACATCCAGAAGTTTGCATTTCTCTCAGTAAAATGTTTCACAGCTTCCCTGGAAGCTTATACTGCTCTGACAAGAAAATAAGCCAGGAGGCAAGGAAGCTGCCAACCAACAAGAAAGCCCACTGTAGGGGAAGCTCTAGACTTGCTGGGGCACTTTACCTAATCCTGGACCCTAACTGTAGGATGCCATGAGGTTGATGTGGTATCCCCATCGAGACTCCCTTCCTGTTGCGCCAGGTCTGGGAGGCAGGGCTGCTACGTGTTGGTCTGTCACGCTGATAAAAAGTCAGGACTGGGCACCCACCAGGACTGAGAAGCTTGAAGCTCTTCCAGAATTGTCAATAGAGACATGGCAAGTTCTGTTTAGAAGGCACTCCGAGACTCACAGATGTTGAAGGGGTCTGGGCGGTTGGTGTGCCAGAAGGAAAACCTTGGCAAGACCAAACGTTCCTTTTGAGACAGGATTTCAGGTTTTATTCTAGTACCCTTCCTTTGACTTTTACTTCTTGATACCTTAAACCAGAGTTGTGTTTACTAATTTGCTTCACATTTAAAGGTGCAAAAATACTAATTGTATAATGGTACTGGTTTAATCAGAGTGTCAGCTTCTTGCTTTCCAGAGTGCGTAGTAGTGATTCTGGGATAATATTAGCAACCGATGAAGCACTTTGTTTTAATTCCTTTTTATCACCTACGTGACAGAACATCATTCACAGCAATTTTCTTTATTATTGCTGTCTTTTTATGAGGGCTACAGTCCTTTTACACTTTACAGTTTTACCAAACTGCCTTAAAAGCTGGATTTTATTATGAAGGAAATCACTGAACAGAAATAAAAATTGTAGCAGCTGTGTAACAAAGAAGTTCTTAGAAATCTGTGGACATGAACCAACTGTGTATAATTTTCTAAGGGAGTTTAAATTAAGCATATCTGCAGTACTGAATTTTAATTAATAGAGCTGACTATTCTCTTCAAGACTCACACCCACACTATATATATAGCGAGCACTTGAGGAACAGTCTGTCAGCAACCATGACCCTATGCTCAAGAAAGAAACTGAGTCTTAATGAAATTAAGATTTGCCAATGATGAATTATACAGGGAAATGTGGGTGTTTTGGTTTTTTTTCCTTTATTCCCCTGTTCAAGGATAAAATATCACCTCAAAGAGCACAACGCTTCTCTTATTCTTCTCTGTAGCCTGTTTGTGCGTTTCACTTTATAAAACACATAGGTAAAATGCATAAATGGTCCTGGGAGAAGGCACCTAAAAACCTCCATCACATATCTCCTTTTCCAGGTTATGCAGAAAAAAAATATTTTCCTTTGCCTGTCCATCTGAGTCTTGTACTTAGGCATTTCAACTGGGGTCTGAATTCCGCTCCAGCCATCTGCTTACAGTGCTCTGTCAAACAGTCAGTCCTGTGGCTTTGCTTTGTAAGTGAGCCTTAACTTCAAGGCAGTAGTTCGCAAAAGTGAGGAGAGGGATGTGTGGCATTCTGAAACTTCAGGTAGTTAGGAACTCAGACTAAAGGCCAGGAGAAGACTATTTAGGGTCATCCATGTTTCATAAATTCCTAGCTCAGCAGTGCATCCACCGTTTGAATTGGCTAACCTTTCATTTAGCACTATGGAAGATTTTATATTCCTCTGGATTTCAGAGACACCATAGTTGTGTCTGCATTATGGGTATGGAACGTAATGCAGACTTCACCTAAACGGTGTGAGTAACTGGCTAGATGGTGTGAAAAAAATCAGAGTTTGGCCTGTATAACTATGAAAGGAATCTCCTGAGAAAGTAAAACTTTATTTAAAATAGCAGTTACTAACTCAGTTTAGCGAAGACAAGGCTTTTCTGCTTCAGTGGCTGAGCCAGTGAGTTTGAGCTATGCTCAGTTGTATGGATTTATTACCTTAACTGGCACTACCCTGGAGTTCACCGAGATTTGTTCAAGGCCAGACAGGAAATCTGGGAAAGATCATGCTAATAAAACCAGATCTTAGGGCCATTTTTCTTTTTTGGCAGAAACAAATCCCCATAAATGCATTATCCTCTGTATCTTGAAAAGGTGAGATCCTGTCATCATTTGAGCACACACATTTCAAAAACATTGGACTGTGAAAGAAGAATCTCTCAGTAAATCATAATAAATGGCTCTGTTCAACTAAAAAGGAAAAAAACAACAAAGAAAAAAACACATGGGCCACTAATATAAATATATAAAAAACTGTATTACAGAGTAATTTAACATACTGTTTCACATTTCTCAAGGGTGTTTGTTAATTAGTATGCTCAAGTACACTGAATATTTTCAAGGTGCAATTAAATAACATTTGAACAGTGAAATAAGTGACTGGTCCCAAACTAAACATACCCGACTGTTTTTGAAACCCGATCCTGCAAACTTTGAAATCAGTAAACAAGATGGCAGAACCTCTGCTGTAATGGCAAGAGATGTATTTTACAGCCCCTGAAAAATATTGAGCCGAGAGAATTCTGTTTAATCCATGATATGGAAAGTTTTGTGCTTCTAACTATAAAGATTCAAGTTAATTGCTCTTTTATTAAGGGCCTGAGAAGGCCAACAGGTTTTTTTTTGGCTTCCTATGAAGAAGTATAACATTGTTATACAACAGCTCTCTCTTCCAGCTCTCAGCATGGCACCTTGCTAGTGAGAGAGACAATAATATTCCACCTATCTTCATTAAAAAAGAGTGAGAGGGGCTTACTTTTTTCCCTGCTTGTTCCATTTCTTCACTCGGTTCTGCAGAACTTACTGAGGAAGAATCCTTAAAATGCCAAGAGCAGGTTTGAAATGCTACATACAGAGTATTTTTAGGAGTGAGCATCCTTGATAAAATATTGCAAGTCATGTATATGCAACATGTTAAGTATACTTCAGTGCTGTAATCTTGATTTACATTTGTAACAGATGATAATTAGTGTGCTAAGAGGAAAATAAAAGGAGAGATGATGATGTGGTGAAGAACTTGATTAGTGAGAAATCTGAAGAGGGTGAGACATGAGAGCCAAGAGACTTATCAGCTTACACTTTTCTCTTTTGCTTTGCCTTGCCTTGCCTTGCCTTGCCTTGCCTTGCCTTCCCTTCCCTTCCCTTCTTTCCTTCTTGATTTTACATTTTTTCCTTAATTTTCCCTTTCCCTTTCTTTAGTCCATTTTAAAAGTATTTGACTGAGTCTAGAAATGTAATTTTTTCTTCATATCTATAAAGACATATTTTTTAATGGGGCCGCACACTATTTCATTGTGAAAGTGTGAAAACAAAAAATGTCAGAAGTTTAAATCATATTTGCAAAGAGTGAGAGGACTCACACAAGTTTCTCCTGTGAAGATTTCATGATTCCCGCAGCGGACAAGTCTCTCCAGATTTGTTGTTACTGAAGCCTCTTTGTCTCAGAGAAATATCTTGGGTGAGTCCTGTGGAACCATACTTTTTGCAGAATATAGAAAATATCTTTACAAGTCCAAAAGAATACATTAAACAATGGTAAGGGTCAGGCAAGAACATCAAGAGATCACATAGAAAAAAGACATGATTTTATGGTGAAGTCAATATGCATATGTTCTTTTTGCCTAGAAGCAAAATAGATTCCTAAATAATGCAAACAATCCCTGAAGACACAGCTACAAATATAAAATTAAAATTATATTGAAATGGTTGGTTGGGGGAAAAAAAAAAATTAAAGATATTTTCACATTGAAAAAATGCAAAAGAGAAATTAACAGAAAGAGAAAGCAAAGTAGCAAGGAAAAAAAATGAAAATTTCCTGGTAAAAGGAGAGGAGTTTGGGGAAATGGGGAGGGTCAGTGCCGATTGAAAGATATTTGGAAAATTTCAAAGACAATGGATGGCAAGGTGTTATACAAATGGGGTAGGGAGGAGAGGAGGGGGGAGAGAGAAAGAAAAATCCCACTGGATTTAGGAGTTGTGAATGGAGGTTGGTATTAAAGAAAAATTAACAGAATGTATATAGAGAAAAGAAACACAGACAATTAAAAAGCAAAAATGAGAATATGAAACTGAAGCTGAAAAGACTCATAATAGAAATACTAAAATAATACGTAGTTCATCCTTCATGTTGCAAAAGTTCTTAGATTTTTCAACTGAATGGATAAAGATGACAGCAAATGTGAAAGTACTCAAAATAATGAAGATTGAAGAGTTCCTTTTGGTATTTCCTGAGTAATAGAGGAAAAAGCAAAAATAAGATGAGAAAGTAAAGGACAGCAAAGTGACTCAAGAATGGATAGTCTGAGGGTATTTGCAGATGCATCACTTCAGTGAAACTTTCAAGAAAGATGTATGATTTTACCCTGGTATCCGGAATCAAGGTTAATACTATTAATAAAATAAATGTTGAGAAATTTCATATGAGAAGAGAGACTTTTTTGTCGGGTTTTTTTCTTNNNNTTCCCCCCCCCCCCCCCCCCCCGAAAAACTATCATATCTGCATTTGATTAGATAATATCAAACTTATAGGCATCTGTTTGTTACCTACTTGTGTTTATGCCATGAATGACTCCATGATGCTTAAGAGGCACAAAACCTTACCTTCTGTCTCTCTGGTTGTGATACAGGTTTACCATTTCTAGGTCTGGCCTCGGACTGAGTGTCTTTGTGTGACTTTACTGGAGCTTCATGGAGAACCGCTGGGGTGATACATTGACATAGGCTTCTGTGAAGTTACTAGTTCAGTACTACCAGTATGTAAGTATGATACAATGGTCCAAGGGATCCACGTTCATTTGATCGAGAGTTTTTGATACTTTGGAACAACAGTTGTATTCAGCATTTTATGAGTTTTCAAAACACCCGTGATACTGAAATCTGGTGAATAGGAATGTAACTGTAAAATCACCACAACAAATTTGGTGTGATAACGTAAAAACAAAGCAACAAGGTTTTTTTACAGTGTGATTTTAATATATCTTTCCAATGTTATTTTATGATTCAGTTTATCATTAGCCCTCTAACTTCTTTAGCTGGTCAAAAATAGAGGATTTAGGGTTAAATTATTGTGGCTTTGAGTGACATAACAGATTTATGGGTTTCCTGACAGAGCAACACTTTTACCTGTCAACACCTGAAAATCTAGGCACCCACAGTATGATTATGAGTAAGAAAATATGGCACTTGTTGTCTCACTATTTGACTTGCCACATTAAAATAAGGTATTTGATATGTTGCAGTATTTTTAATTTTTCATGTATACAATTATTTGTAATTTAACACTCACAATTTTAGTAGACTTCCCTACAGAAAATTACAATGTATACATAAGACATTACCTTGAAAACTCTTCAATTACCAATCATTAAAGTAATTTCCTGCACCTACAATAGAAAATAATACCTGTGCATAATTTCATTTTTTAACACATTGTTGAGTATTAACTTTTATTGGCAGCCAAGATAGTGAACAAACAAAAATGATTAATCTTACGCTCTTCATCGTACCAGTTTTGAAATAGATGATCTTTGAAATTTTCTTCTAAGTGGTAGAACTCCTAAAAGAAAATGCTTTTCCCTTTTGTTTCGTGCAATGCAATATTTATTAGAGGCCTTTTGCTGATGCAGAGATCCTTCTTCTTATTTTAAATCCTTTTGTATGGCTTATTAAAAAAAAATTCTTTTTTTAAGCACATTATTGATTTCTTGCTTGCATGTCCTACACATCAAACACACAGTGCTTTTTTTTTTTTCATAAACTCTTTAATTAGATTAACGTTTCCAAAGATAAAAAGTTATGATATCATATTAATTTCTAACAAATCTGGAAAATATAGGAATGATGGTTTTGAACTAACAGTAACACTCCCTTAACTACATTTTTTTCCGTATGAAAATATTTTTAACATTTCATATATACTCTATTACTCTCCTAAAGAGACAACAAATGAATTTTTCTACAATTCCCTCAGTAAAGGTCATAAACCCCAGCATGGTTACATGGATTCTTGATACGCTATTCATACATTCCTTATTCTTCACTTAAAAGTATGTTATTTGTGTGACAGAACAGAAAGAAAGGAAGACAATCAATCAGTCAATCAATCAATCAAAGATAGTAAAATAAGTTGTTATAACCCCAGGCACCGCTTCTATTTCAGTGTATTCTAAGGTTCAAAAACGTCTATTTAATTTTATTTTTACTGTTATCATCACCAAAATAACCTGTGTCTGTGAGGGAAGAAGAGAATACAGTCCATAATGTGAGGGGAGAAAATAAAAAACCAAAGCCAGTAATGTAAAACAAGTTTTAACACCATATAATAGGCACATACCATAAAACCTCAATTTATGTCCTTTGGCTTTAACATGAATCTCTGTAAAATTTTTCATATGTAAAGGTTATGAAATATTTATCTATTTGTTTAGTTCTGATAATTTACACAGGAAAAAATGGTGTTTCTCTCTCCCTTATTAATCAGAAAATATACCTGCTCATAAAACGATTTCTTCAAACATTAAATTATTTAACACCTCTTTACCTTCTGCTACAGGGAGAAGGAAATTGCCTTAAAAGCATAAACTTTGTGGTCATTAGGATATTTCAGCCCTATAATGTACCCCAAAATCTGTGAATTCTACACACTTCTGTTTTGATCACAGAATCATAGAATCATAGAATGGTTAGAGTTGGAAGGGGCCTTAAAGATCATCAAGTTCCAACCCCCTGCCATGGGCAGGGACACCTCTCGCTACAGCAGGTTGCTCAAAGCCCCATCCAGCCTGGCCTTAAACACTTCCAGGGATGGGGCCTCCACAACTTCCCTGGGTAACATGTTCCAGTGCCTCACCACCCTCACAGTAAAGAACTTCTTCCTAATATCTAATCTAAATCTCCCCTCTTCCAATTTAAAACCATTAGCCCTTGTCCTAGCACTAGACTTCCTGACAAAGAGTCCCTCTCCAGCTCTCCTGTAGGCTCCCTTCAGATACTGAAAGGCTGCTATCAGGTCTCCCCGGAGCCTTCTCTTCTCCAGACTGAACAGCCCCAGCTCTCTCAGCCTGTCCTCATAGGAGAGGTGCTCCATCCCTCTAATCATCTTAGTGGCCCTTCGCTGGACCTGTTCCAACAGTTCGATGTCCTTCCTATGTTGAGGACTCCAGAACTGGACACAGTACTCCAGGTGGGGTCTCACAAGCGCAGAGTAGAGGGGGAGAATCACCTCCCGTGCCCTGCTGGCCACGCTTCTTTTGATGCAACCCAGGATACGGTTGGCTTTCTGGGCTGCCAGCGCGCACTGCCAGCTCATGTTGAGCTTCTCATCCATGAGCACTCCCAAGTCCTTCTCCTCAGGGCTGCTCTCCAGCCATTCTCTGCCCAGCCTGTATTTATGCCTGGGATTGCCACGTCCCAGGTGTAGGACTCTGCACTTGGCTTGGTTGAACTAAGTTGATCCTTAGTATCTTTTGAAATATAAGTGACTTATTATGTTCTATAACTCAAGATGTCCCTGCTACACCTTATTACAGATGTTAAATTTTTTAGTGTATTTTGAATTTGCATATGTATTTTATATCTCCTCATCCTTTTCTTCCCTTCAACTCCTTCCCTGCAGCAGCAAAAGTCTTGACTATCAGCTCTGAAATCTACTTGTGTACCTCTTGTTAAGAGTTTATTATCAACCCTGCTGATTTTGTCCCCACCTTGATTTGCACAATTCTGTCTAACTTATGTTGAATGTTCCATAGCCTTTGTCAGGTTATCCGATAAAAGGCTGATTATATTAAACAAAGACCTGGCCAGGGTCAGAGGTACAATAACAGGAGCAGGAGCCCCAGTGACTTGCCCAGTGAACTGACACCATGTTGGCATCTCCTTGGGGCATCTAAGGATAATGACTAGCCCATGGGAATAAGGTCTCTGTCTACTGTCTGCACAACGTGATAGGGAGCTAGCAGAAGCCTCCCTTCCACCAGACCAGGGCAGAAGAACTCACCTGGGTGCTGAAGATGTTTGGAGATTGCAATCTGCAGCAGCATTGTCATATAATAATTTATTTTATTCTGAGGTTGTGTCCACTGTCCCTTAAGAAACCATCTAAGTAACCAGCTATCATCCTGTGTCCATATTTTTTGCTCTGTTACGGTTTCCATGCTGTTGAACTATTATACAACCTAAAATATCTTTTACATCTGCCGAATATTCTCTTTTAGTTTTTCATCCTATGTGTAAAAACCTATGTATATTGCCATTTCCCCTCCCCCTCTTTTTCTTTTTCCTCCTGTGAAATCAAACTTTGCATGCTGAATACTGGATTATTTCCTGCTTCAGGTTCATTCACTCACAGATTCTTTGTATTTTCTTTTCATGCATGGGGAAAAATCCATCAGAGTATAGTCAGTTTTATCCTAGAAAATGTTTGTGTGGCAGTCTCTGCTACTCAATAAAAAAAGCCCCCAAAGTAAGTAATTTTCCATAAATGAAATATCCAGGTTTTACTCATGCTAACACTGCTGAGATTAGCTCTCCTTGCAGTAAACTAGATGGGTTGGTGGTACATAGCAGCTGGCTCTAGTCGTTCTTCAGTTTTATGATGGTCCTTCTGATACCCTAAGATGTAACTAATACAATTTTATTTCAGTCCAAAAATTTTTTTTAAGTAGGTTTCTGATGGTCTTTGCACTACTTTGTTTTTCCACTTAGGATAACTGCTTCACTCATCTTACTCCTGCTGCCATCTATTATATGGGGATTGGAGACAAGGACTGTAGCAGACCTAGATTTTGTATGTGCTTCTGGAGGAGCAGGGAGTGCTTCTGAGCTCTTGAGGAACAACCTAACACACAGAAGTCAGCTTGAAAAAGTATCTGGTTGAAGTTTATCTGACTCATCTTCCTATATAAGCTCTCACATACATGTAAGCTCTTCTTGTAGTCAATGGACAGAATTAAACACAACTTTTTGTGAGAGAAATCCCTAAAATACGTAACACACATTGAATCCAAAAAAAGCCCATATCAGCGATCAACTATGAAAAGGCTTGACTGCCTCATATGCAGACATCTGTAGTACAAAAGTCCAAGATTAAGTGAGAGAGAACCTCCTTCATTGCTTGAATGAAAACTTATAGGGATTGTGCAATTTGAGCTTCTCCGTGGTATAACTGTTTCCATTTTGTTTATGTCAAAACCTGCTAACATACAATTTTCCACTTTCATTGTCCATTTTTGGTTTGGTATAGAATATGATGAGTGTGCAACTAATACTCTGTTATAGATGCTGAGGAATCTTCAAAGGCTCATGTCTAAGAGCTGTCCACCCTCCTTAAAATATCCTAGTATAAAGCCATATTTTGTGTCATAAAGACCAACAATCTTCAAATAACATATTGCAAGTGATTCAACAACCTGTTGTTGTCCAAGCAATTAATATGCTGTTGTATTGATCCACTCAAACAAGTGATTACATCAAGTCTTTATAAATTTTACATTCTTTTCTTGGTACAGTACTGTCACATAAGAAATATTGCAGCTACTATTCATAGCACAGTCTAGAGATTAGTTCAGCTTGTGTGATAAACAGGTAATCAGTCATAAATCCCTTGAAAGACAACTGGCAAACATCTGGAAATGGCAAAAAAAACCTTGGTTAGACCCCAAGTTAGAATTCATTTTCACAGACAACATCATTTTTCAGTTGAGCAGGCTTACATATTCCTTCGCAGTCTTTTAGCATCTTTCACTTTTGGAGTCCTCCTCAGCTTCACAGTACAATATAATCCCTCTTTCACCAAACTGTTGCTACAATATTTCAGCTACAGGAGATAGTAAAATATCCTGTTAATTACTATGTAACTATTTAAAGAAAAAAAGAATTAATTGCACTGTAAATTTTGCATGAATGTTAAAATTAGAACATCCCCTGGATTTCATGCACTTTAAATGAAACTTGACTTTTAATCGTATGAAGTAAGTATCAAATTTTCTCTCCATTACCTTTCACTTGGTTCAGAGTCACACTTTATGTCTAAATGGTTTGAGTTCTTCTCTTCAGTCAGTGGCCCAGTGCACACTGGACAAATGTAGAGTTTATGCTTTCAGCATAAAAGAACGTGAGATTTACAGGGACAAATAATGCAAAAAGCTTAAAAATAAGAATACTGGTATATTATTAGTGCTCAATTAATTGAATGTTATTTACTTTAAGCTGCATCAATTTGCTAAGCTTTGCTTATGGTGGTGGTAGCAGCAGTACTAAAATACGTGGTGAAATAAAAAACTGTTCATTTATAATATAAAATACAGTAAGATTAGGAAAAATTTACAATGTAGAACAGATATGGCTTGTTGCCATCAGTCTTTTTCACACTGAGTAGAAATTACTCCAGATGTAGTCTAATTGCAATCTATTTGGATTACTCCAAGGTATAAGTGAACTCACAAGGTAATGACATATTTCCACAAAGCCAGGCTATGATTCCACAAGTAATTTCTTTCTTTTGGTAGAACTGATTTAAGACATTTTCCCCTTTATCTGCTCTTACATATGCTAGGACTCACCTGTCTATGAATAGCATAGCGATACATTTGCATCAGGGAAGTGTTGCAAGCCTGGTGGCTAAAATTACAAGCTTAAACAAACAAACAAACCCCAAATGTTAAAATAAAAAAAAAAAATAGTTGTAGTCTAGTCTGCCAAATTTTAGCTAAAAGTATATGAGATGAATCCCATTTTTGTTCAATAAGGTATTTTGCTATTGAGTTTAAGGAGACTTCAGTTTCTTTGTAGGTGGAAGAACTGAAAACAGAGAAGGAAGCATTTTGGCTGGTATATTCCACGTCATGGCAGAAGTACATGTATACTAACCTAATATTTAACATCAAGATTCATTTCTGACAAGTAAACCAACCCCAACCAACAATGTCCTTCTTTGAATGAACTATAAAATTATACCCATGGCATAGTATTGTGCATAGACCAGTCTCTTTGCACCTTCTAATATTAGTCATTGCAAAGGTTTTAATTCTGTGACCAGTTCTGTGGTCTGAACTGTTGTGATAATACCTTCTCCCAATATTTTGCAATTTTATTCCTCCTACTTTTGTCACGATTTTCTACGTCTTTTCCCCTCTATTTTTGCTTAATTATTTTTCTTTTAACAAGAATATTCAATAAAACCAGGAAATACTTTTTATCAACAGGGTGTCATAATTACACAAACAGTAAAGTTCCTTGTCTGAAGTGATACACAGCCTCAAAATCTTTCTAGGGATCTAATAAGTAAATAAACATGAACTAGTCAATAAATGGATATGGAACAAGACAGGGATGCTATTGATTTTGAAAAAGAATTCCTAAATTGTTATTGAATATATATTAGATCTTATTTTTCTTTATGTCCAATATTAATAAAACCTCAGTTAAAAAACCAATTAGATGATGCAAAATAAGACTATGTATCCTATTTGGTTCCCTTCCCTTCCCTTCCCTTCCCTTCCCTTCCCTTCCCTNCCCTTCCCTCCCCTTCCCTCCCCTTCCCCTTTCCCTATTACCTCAATAAGTTGTGTGGAGCCAATACGAATAGATTTGTGGATGCCTCATTAGATCATTTTTTATAAATTTGTTCTAATTTGAATTTTAATTTGACAGTCATCATGATTCAAAACAGAATACAGGAATTGCACCTGTGTTCCTAGTTCTAGTGGCTTTTAACATTATTTCACATTGAACATTCATTACAGTCATCCTGCAAAATGTGCAGAGTAAACTGATGCTTTGAAAATTTTATCATCAGTTTTGGACAGTCTGACATAAATATTGTTTGCTTTCATTTTTATCACTTATGATAAGCCATATTCTTCTACCATGATGTACCACAGAGAGAAGCATAAGTTAAAAGACAATTTAATTGAACAATTTCCAGAAGAACTACAGGGTTTTTCACTTTTGGTAGTAATAAACTTTCCTATTTAAACCTGAGGTGTTTCAATCCGCATAAATTACCATGTACATTTTAATCTCACTTTGATGATAATACTAGTCATTTCAGTCCCCCTCCAGATTCTCCTAACCCACAGTAACCCACTAATGATAGCTAAGTTGTTCTCACTATCCTGTTCATAGTTCATCTCTTCATTGCATAGTTACTATTCTTCAGAAAAAGAAGAGCAGTTGGAGCAACTGAGCTTCAATTACTCTTCATTTTTTCTTCAAATCTTCTGTGGCATTGCCTTTTCTTCTCTTAATATTTATAAGCAGAAGTCTATTTGTGCAATCATTTTGTCCTTTACATCCAAATAGTATTGTGTGCTTTCTAGCCATAAACAGAAAAATGAAATGTTTAAAATGTTTTAAAACTTTCTCAGTCTTTGAAGAGTAGTTTTTATCTTCAGAGTTATTTATGTTAATGATTGAATTATATTATTAGTTGAATCATTACTTAAAACAATAACAATATGGGGAAAACAATTTCAACTAATCAGAAAAAACCTCTTTGTTTCATTGGTTTCGTGAGCATTATAAGTTTTTTAATATCCAAAACCATGTTAATTATATCTCTGACTAATTGGAGTGATTTGTCACCACAGCATTTTTATACATTCATATATTTCACAAGAAGCTATAGTGTAGTGTTTGTGTAGATCAGATAAAAATTCCACAGTAACATTGCCCAGTTGAAAATGTTGATTGCAGAGATTTTAAAAGTCATTTCCTTTTCACTCCAAAAAAACGAAAGCATGACTGGAAAAGAGTAGACCATATTAAATTGCTCACATTGTTAAATGGAGTGGTCAATAACAGCAAAAGAAAGTATTTCCAGATTATTTCAGATGACAAGCTCAGTGAGTGTGAGTGGAAATGAAAGAAAACCAATACAGAGTAGATGTTAAAAAGTTCCTCTTCACCTGTAGAAGAGTAAATACACAGAACTGTCTAGCAGAAAAGGATGCTGAATTAGAAATACGAGAATGAGCCAAGGAACAATTAGAATACGTTCAGGGAACAATACAGTTTATAAAGGTACTTTTATAAAGGCTCACAGCTTTCTTGCCCTTGCCCCCTCATACCTTCTGCTTTCAGTGTATTTCCTTCACCACGTTTTCAGCCCTGCCAATATTTGTAATTTAAAATGAAAAAAATCATTGATGGATTGATTTTGTAAAATGAATGAATGAATGAGTAAATAAATAAGTTTGGGATTTTTTTTAAAAAAAGTATATCCACAAGAAAAATTTGCAATGGAATGAGTCCTCTTATGCAGAAGCTAGGAACACATCTTTATGGAATTGATGAGTACTAAAACTGCTCTACTGTGATATTTATGCCTGCCAAAAGATTAGAACATTTTTAATCTCGAATTTCCTGATGACATCATGATATCTACAATGGATTTAATGACCATATATAGAGGTCTTAAAAGTCTGAATAACAGTATTTTCTTTTTTATATACTATATGTGGTATATATGTGGATAATTCCTAAAAAAATCAAGTAAGCACTTTAGTAAAAACAAAACAAGATTCCGTAGCTACCATCCTACTGAATATTGTCAGATAGATTTAGATGCATTACTGTTGATCACTTCCCTTAGGCATTCATATCAAATAGTCACAAATGACTTGATACTTCAGGAAAAAAGGAAATATAAAAAACGTGGTTCAACTGGAGTGGGGGGCAAAGTTGAAGCTGAATGAACTTGAATCTCCATTCAGTTTTCAAATTCGAAGCTGTATTTTTCCATTCTTTTTATTTTTTTTCCCTTCTCCCCATTTTATTTCACTAATACCATTCCCAAATTAATAAACTGGTGATGAAATTTCCCCAAAAACCTTAAAAGGGTATTTCAGTTGGAACAATATGGAATAGAAACTTGGAAGATGCAACAGCAAGAGATAGTCTCTCAGATGCCCTTTGTAGTTTCAGAGGTGGCTTTGACCAGTACTTACATTAGAGAGCATACATAACTCAATTTCCTATACTTAGCAAATTCATTCCGATAAAAATTAAGCAACTAAACATGGGTGTGTTCAGAGCTAAGTTAACTGTGCAGTGAAAAGTGCACAGGTGCTACAGTCTGTTACAAATATTGGGAGTTAGTTGTCTGTCTAACAGGGGCAACTAATGCCAATTTAGGCACCTAAGCATATTGCATCCCTAAAATTTTATTTAATTATTTGATTTGTATTGAAAATGCGATCGGTTTGCCTCTAATAAAAGTAGAAAAATCCATTAGATTATGTGACTGCATTAATTATGGACAACATGAAGGATATTTTTACCAGCTAGTAGGCTTTAAAAAAAAATTCCATGTCATGGTGTTGAAGAACATTGTCATTACAAATTTATGGGTTTTGAAAAATGCTTAGATCCAACAAATAAATCTAGCTATTTTCTATAGAGAATTATTTAATGCTGATAGCAATTTAAATATACGTGTATTTGTGCTAAATAATGAATATTACATGTATTTGCTGATAAAGGAGGATCATGTTTTCCCAGTACCAAGATGAAGAGCAGAAAGCTGCTGGCCCAGGTAAGAAAGCCTTCTGATGAGCTTCTTTATCTGTTTATTTATTCATGGTTTTGTGCATTGTTAATTTCTGGATACACTATCAGTCTTGCATGTTTTGACAACAAGTTGGCAGGTCTGACCCAGGGTGTGAGTCCATCTTTCCATCCCTGTTGTATCACAGGGTTTTGCCAGAGAAGAAGTTTCTTCTCCCATTCTTTTTCTGAGGATGCATGGGCGGTCCTCCTTGGGTGATCATGACCAAGCCAAGAGAAGTGTTAATTCTAACTGACCATGTGGGAGACAAAGACATGTTGCCCTGGAAGAGTCTATGTCCGGTAAAAGCTTTCTAATGAGGATAGTGCTAACCTTGCGCATAGAGAAGCTGCAGAAATATTTCTGCGTAGCAACAAGGATGATATTCTACTATTTCTGGAAGGCTACAGTGCTGGCTGGGATACCAGGCTGAGGGGTCATGCCAATGCCTCATCCAGCATCCAGTCACAGTCTCAAAGTTTTACTAATTCACAGTGACTGCAACTCAAGCATGTAACTCTACGTTCACCGGAAAAATTCATATATGTTCTGGCAGGATCACATAGATTCAACAGCACCATTTGTTGCACAGTAGCCTGAAGACATACTCTTAGTTATTCCCATTTCTATCTGAACTTCTTACCAAATATTTTGCTTCTTTTTAGAATTTGTATTTGTGCATTCAGAAAAGAAGAATAGGAACTGAAAACTGAATAACTTTGTATAATGTTTTAAACTGCACTATACGTATTTTCCTTTTTTTTGTCACATTAATTTCATACAAAATTCATATATATATGGATGGAACTATATTTCTTTTCCTGTATTTTTTCAATTTTTTATTAATCTTTATTTAACTTATCTTATTTTTATTTATCTTTATTTATCTTAGACATGTAAAAATTTTTTCTGCAGTAGGATGCACCATAATATTGGTTCTGTAAAGACTTAAATTCCTCTTTCTCTCTCTTGTGTCAGTACTTCAGACTACACACATAGGCAAAGCTAAATATGAATGTATGTGGGGGTTTGTTTTTGGGTTTTTTTCTATTTTTTTCTCTGAATCAGGCCTCATAACTATTTTGACCCATGGTAATCTAAGCATGTTCAGAGACAGATTATTTTGGTTGACAGTTGGCTGAATATGAGCCCAGGTGTGCCCAGGTGGCCAAGAAAGCCAATAGCATCCTGGCTTGTGTCAGAAATAGCATAGCAAGCAGGACTAGGGAAGTGATTGTCTCCCTGTGCTTGGCACTGGTGAAGCCCCACCTCAAATACAGTGTTCAGTTTTGGGCCCTTCACTACAAGAAAGACATTGAGGTGCTGGAGCGAATCTGGAGAAGGGCAACAAAGCTGGTGAAGGGCCTAGAGCACAAGTCTTACGAGGAACAGCTGAGGGAACTGCAGTTTTTTAGCCTGGAGAAGATTTTTCTAGGAAAATAGATTTACAGTTATTTATTTTTACTCATCTCCAGGGAATAAGCTAATAAAATTTCATTGAAAAAATGCCAGAGAGGGGACCATTTAACATTTTAATATAACATTGCTATGCAGTTTATGTGTCATTGACAAATCAATGCAAATTACAGAGACAAAAGAAGAGGGGGAAAAACTATGTCTTACAATACACATTTAAAAAACAAGACCTGAAAAAGTAACATAAAATGTGTTAAATTAAATAAGTTAAAGTTTTTATACACTTCTTAGCCACTTGAGGGAAGAAGAAAAATGTTGTATATAATGACCTTAGCATCTAAGCACAGTTTTAGCAAACAAGCATTAGAAATATCTGCTATATGCTCTGTTTACACACTGCATAAAAATGAAATTTTTTTTTTTCTGAAATCAGACTAAAAGACCTAAGTCCATGTCCCATTTCTGCCATGGATTAGCAGTGGTACCTTAGGAGGAGTATAAGATCAAGGCAGGCTTCTAATGATATCTGTACCTGTACAGCCTGCAAGCCTTAAGACAGTTTTCTGTGACTCAGAAACAGCAGAAGCAAAATGTTGTATTTTTCTATGTGATTTCATTCAATAACCTTTTGAACCCATGCAAAATTTTTGTATCTAAATATTTTACAGAAAGCTGTTCCTGTTCCCAGCAAATACCTGAGCACCACTATGTAAGGAAATGCCTCCTCTTATTCATCCTAACACAGCACCCCAAGTCTCATTCATATTGCTGTACTGAAAACAATAAACAAACCTTCCTCAACCAACCTCTGAAAACCACTCGCAATTTAAAACCTTTGATCATCTTTGCAGTCGGTTGTCTCTTTTCCAGGCTGAAAAAAACCTAATCTTTTAATTGGTCCTTGAATTGAAATAATTCTGTATCCTTCTTGCCCTATCAGGGACTTTTTCTTCCTTCTCTGTCTGTTAAATCTTATTTGAGAAAAGAAGAACAATAACCAAATATGATATTTAACTTGTAGGTACATTGTGGACTTGGAGTGAAATAGGGCACTTTTCTTCATTTGCTTTTTGCTTTCCTATTAATTCTCTGTGACTTTTTGTTTAAACTATTTTTGAACATCAGTTTGGACTGCTTTTGCAGAGTATTTATGAACTTCTTATAAGCAATACTATGATTCCTTTGGTTTTTTTAAAAAAGTTCTTTAGATGTTCAGGATAAATGACACAAAAACAGATTATGACTTTGACCCTGTGGTAGATGCTGTTAGAGAATTAATTCTAATGAATAGTCCTGACATTTTAAAGTTCAAAAACCTGCTGCTTAGAATAGAAAATTGAAGAAAATTAATGAACATGAATATTAATACTATCTGTGTAAGTATTGACCAGTTTGAAGATAACCAATTAGAAGTTTAACAACTTTAAAATGAAAGACAATTATTTTTTCAGCTTAATTGGTGGTATATTTCTATGAGGTTTTCAGGCTGAGCTGTTACTATAAATTGCACTTAAAAATTATACTTGTTAAGCCATGACTGTAGATATAAACAGTAAAAAAAGTACCTTGTGACTGTGATAGTCACAGTTCCAGTTATTTCTACAAAGACATTCAAGTACTATCAATGTAATTTTCATTATTTATTTTAATAAATACAGTTTACCATCAAGAGAACAAATATCTGGTGACCAGACATACTAGATAGCTGAATACTAAGAAAATTAAACAATCCATTCTCCAGTTTCCTAAGGCTCTATATGTATATATCTGTTGCAGCGAGTATACGCAAAAAATCTCCCACCAGCAGTTATTACCATTCCCACCACCATAAAACAAAACAAGCAAATATATCTAAAAGGATGTTTTAAGAAGTACTCTCCTAAGCTTAATCCTTTATTGCCATAAGGCTATTAGTAGACTTCAGAGTGGATTCACTGCTGTGTTGTCCCAGTAATTATGAATGCAAGCAACAAGAGGGGTATAGATGGAGCTGTCTATTACTTATGCTAAAACCGAAGCTAGATAAATAAATAAATAAATAGAAAAATTCATCTCCAAAAAGTGGTGTTCCATGGGCATGCAATCCTACATCGTAGATGTTATACTGCAACATCAGGGCCCTTAAAATAGTATTACCTTGTGGAGAAGCAGGTTGATGAACCACTTCACCATAAAATCTGTCACCTGCCTTGATAATATAGCATGGCTTCAGAAAGTTAATAATGTAGAATGTGTCACGAACACGCTTAAGAGATGAATAACACTTATTTTGTTTTATTTTTCTTCTTTGGTATTGGTAGATCTGCAGAGACTGTTCTTTGTGCCAAATGTTCTGTCTGGAGCAGGAATAGGTAAAAAGGAGGTTGAATATCATAGGTGATAGCCCAAGTTTCTCTAAGAAACTCAAGCTCTGACAAAGTTATTTGTACTTCTGCCAGCTAAGGAGAGAGAAAGACAATTGGAGAGAAATGAGAGAGGAAATTGCACTGGGACTAGAGATGTTCCCATAGGATTATAGTTTTGAAAATGAGGCCAGAAGACCTCAAAGTGCCTGTATGCCACCGACAGAAGATGTGGGGGAAGAGGTCCAAATCCCAAAGGATGTGTTACCAGCCCTTCTCATGCTGAGACAACTTTAAAAATCCATAGTACTCAGTGAGTGCTGAGGGAAATTTTCAGCAGACATAAACTTCACAAAGAAATGCAATCTCTCATATACATATAGATGCAAAATAAATAACAGTAGAAATGTAAGTAGTGGGGAAACTAGACTAGGGTTCTGGTTTATAGTCTTTGTTTGTAGTGTTTTCACTTCCACAACAAAAAGCCTGACCTGTTGTTTCAACTTTGTAGCAAGATGTCTGCCCTTAACCACTGAATAGCAAATATTTTCCATACTATTGAGATAGTTCTACACTACAGGGGCAAAATGGAAATTAAAAATGTTGAATCCACAGTGAATCTAGAAATTTCTGCTCCAGAAGTGGTATTAAATCTCATTAAAGGACATCCATGTACCTTGAAAAAAATGTGCCTAGCGCTGGAGATTGATCCTTGCAAATTGGTGGAGGAGCTGCTTATTTTCTGACAATAGATTTTAGGAGGATGATTAGTAGCTCCTATGACTCTAAGCAAGCCTTAAAATGTCATATATACTTAACTAGAAATTCAAGAAAACTAACTTTTGGTATATATCCTTCAGTAATTTCTAGGGATGGAAAAAGCGGAGTGGAGAAATACTTGGCATTAAAAGGCCATAGAGGGGTTAAAGTCCCCTCATGCCCTGTTGAATCTATGCTTGAGATATAAATTTAATCATCTAGTTTTTTTAATATAAGAATTTTATTACTGTTGTCATAGGACTCAGCCTTATAAATTATGGTGCATAGTTGCTCCGTACTGAAAGCCCCAGATTCCATTGGACACGCATAGTCTGTAATGGTAAAGAAGGTATACATTTTTTCTGCACTTTTGTTTCAAAGATTAGAACTGAATAACGGCATAGATGATTCAGAGAAGAATTTTTGTAAAATATCCCTTTATTACATCTGAAAGCCAGATAGACTTAGATGTATAAGGCCATGTCTTGATGGCAGAACGCAGCAGTATTTTAGAGACCTTCAAGCTATTCTACAGTAAGCTGACATGTTTGCTTTGTACAGTGCAGCCTTACGGAAGTCTCAAAGTAGTAGTTGCATTAAAAGGCAATTCAGTCTTTTTGCCTCTACTCCCATGCCAATGTGCACACGGTGTCCAAAATCAATCCATTGTGCCTTACCTTGGGAACTGTGCCTTGTGTTCTACACAGGACACATAATGCTTGGCAGGATATTATTCTGCAATTAATTATATATCAAAAATTTATAGGACAAAATGGAATTTGCTAATGGCTTCTGAAGACTGAAGACTTCTTTCAGTTACAATCTTATGACAAACGTCATGTATTTGTGCTGAAGAAGCAAGGCTGCATATGCAGATGTCAGGGAAAAAAAAAAAAAAAACACAATACAACGATTTTCAACATCATAAAAATTAGAAGACATTATTTTGCTGATAGTGCTTATTAAGTACATGACAAACACCTGTGCTCTCACTCATGTTTTACTTTGCAGGCAAAGTATACCACTGAGAGTCAGAGCTAGAGCACTGTTAAACATCACTGCCAAAAAAAAAGTCTGCCAGGATTTAAACTTTTTGTCTCAGTGCATCTAGAGTTATTCTTACCTCATAAAATTTCCTACTTACTTGAATCCAAAAACACTGCAGGAACCTTATTTCCTGGCTTCTTTCCCAGTTGTTACTGCCCAGGGAAAGCAGTTTGTGCAAGGAACAGAGTACTGCAGCAAGCTCTGTTTAAGAAAAGATTTGGAAAGGTTCATCCAAAACTCTTCCAGGCCAAATACTGTCTTCATTCCCTCAGCTAGAGTTTCAGCTTTGCTGGTGTGTCAAGGATCAGCATGCAGCAACAGCTAACTCATCTCTTGGGGTTAGGGAAGCCCATGCCCACCAAAATGTTGTAACACCAGTGAAATTTTCCCAAGTCTTATTTCCCTCTTGCACTCAGCACAGATTGCAGACTATCACCAAACCCTGTACAAAGACACATTGGAAAAGGAAGTGTACTGAATTTTCCTATTAAGATCCTCACCTGTGGAAAAGTATCAGTCACCACTGTTGTGCATACTACTATCCATATGCATTTAGGAGAACTGTGTAGGGATTCACTAGCTCATCACTCCTTGTTAAAAAGTGAAACAGAGATTGCTCCCTTCCTAATACTATCTGGAAGCTACTCTTGGTTCAGATTAAATTTGGATCTCTGAAATTAAACCTATGTAAACAACAGACTTCAGAAGTTTTTAGCTGGGAAAAAAATGTAAATCCTTTTGTTACAAACAGTAATTCACTGATGTCAGCAAGTGTCATTCAAGACATATTTTAAGCCTAATCTAAGATGGGTTCAGAGAAAGTCCCTTTTGGATTTTCAGTAGATATACTAGAATCATCATATAACAGCCCAGGTTGGAAGGAACTTCAAAAGATTATCTGGTCCAAATTTTCGTAGGAAAGAGAACCTAGATGAGATTATCTAGCGCTGTCCTGTTGCATTTTACAAACCTCAGTGATGGGGACTCTACCACATCTCTGGGGATGTTGTTCCCGTGAATGATTGTTCTCACTGTAAAAAAATTTTCTTTCTCATATGAAGACAAAACCTCTCCCAGTGCAGCTGATATCTATTGCCCCTTATCTTCTCCATGTGGCTCCTTGTGAAGAGAAAGCCTCCATCCTCTTTGTAGATGTACTTTAAGTACTGGAATACTGTGGTGAGTTCCCACCTGAGCATTCTCTTCTCCAGGGAAAAAAGACCTAGCTCCTTCAGGCTTTCCTTATAGGACAAGTTCTCCAGCCCTTTGATCATCTTTGTGCTCTCCTTTGGACCCTCTCCAGTCTGTCCGTGTCTTTCTCTAATTATGGGGACCAGAACTGGACAAAGTACTCCAGGTTCAGTCTGACAAGCACTGAGTAGAGTGGGATGATCATGTCTCTATCTCTGCTAGTAATGCCTCTGTGGATGCAGCCCAGAATCTGATTTGCCCTTGATGCTGCTGTGGCTCACTGGTGACATGTTCAGCTTGTTGCCCACAAGGACCCTCAGGTCCCTTTCAGCAAAGCTGGTCGCCAGATACACAGGCCCTAATACAGCAGTTGGGGTACAGCAGCCTGAGGGATAGCTGGATGAAGCTGGACTTATAAGTCTTAAACACAGTTGGCTGCCTTGAAATTTATGGTTTCTGGTCTTGAAACAATTGCACTAAGTCTGGTTCTGCAGAAGAATGTTCATCTGAAAATTAATAAAACTAAAATTCTTAGGCAAAGTTCTACAAAATTTACATTTAAGAGATTCTTAATTATTTAAAAATAGTTTGACTCAAATTCAAACCAAAGTAGTAATACTCAAAAATCCTAGAAATCATGTTTTTGAAAAGGAAAGGAAGAGTCTGCTCAAATAATTCAGAATAATTGTCCAGTGTCTAAATGGTCAATTAGAGAAAGCACAATTCTGAGTAGGTGCACGTATTATGCGTAAAATACCTTAAGGTGGCATATCCAAATGCCAGAGATGCACTTCATTTCAATACAGCACTCAGAAAGTAACAATCATTTCACTGAACATCCCTTTGTATTTATGGCTTGAGACTTTCTATCAAAGTGAGTAATGTGCCAAGATACGTGATGATCATGTCCTCTTGCCTCTAGTTCTCTTCGGAGGAACTAACATCTGGAATAACTGATTACTGAAATCCTGGCTGATATTAAGAAAAGAGCAGCATGCGTGATTGCATTCTGATCATGTGAGCAGAAAGAGGGCTATGGTGACTTATAACTGACACATATTCTAAGAATATTTGATGCTTCTACAACTCAGTTTTCATCAAAATCAAGTAAGAAAGATGTTAAACTTTTTAGAGCTCATGATTCATACTTTATACATAGGAGTCTGGCTAAATAGCAAAGTTATTTTCTTTGCATTTTCTCATCCTTGTCATCAGATACACAACTATAGAATAACCCCATCTCAGGTGCCTTGTCGCATCTGGCAAATTCATTTTTTCTTTGAAGCAGATCTGTCCCTGTCATGAATATTGTTCTCCAAAAATTTGCAGAGTCTTTTGTAGACATTTCCCTTGTGGATAAGAAACTAAATAAACATGCAAGTATGTACATACATCTACAAATATGTGTTTTATTTATAAAATCAAGCTCAAAGCAGCAATCATTTCTCAGAAGTGTTGTGGATAATGGGTTTTAATTCCTTCATTTTAATACAGTTGTCATACTGGAAGGAAGTATATTTTGGGGATTACTTAACCATCACCCCCAATTTCTGTCAAATATTTTACTAAATAAACAGAATGATTAATTTAAGCTGTTAAAAATTTAAATGAATTGAAATATTGTCACTTATGTCTTCTTTTTCAAATCTTTTGTTTCTCAGACAGCCTTTATAAATTTTAAACATTTATTTTTAGAACATGAAAGCCTGGAAGCTCACACCATCTAACTTCTGATATTTTACACTGCTGTATCTCTAAGCAATTCCATCAAAATGGGTTAAAACCAAGACAAACTGAAGGACACTAAGCACAATGTCTCACTCTGTGAAGGAAAACTGGTCTATAAGAGTATGAGGACAAAAATAAAAACAAATGTTTAATTCAGCTTTATTTAATAAGACTTAATTAAAAACAATTTTCTGCTCCTTTTCATAAGATGAGAGGTATTAAGGTTAATTGTAAGCTTAAATCACAGTTTGAGCATTCTGATTTTTCCTTTTCTCGATCACGACTCTCCATAAGTGGGATGAGCTCTTTTCTTCCTGACATACATATTGCTGTAGAGGAAAATTTAACCTCCAGAGTCCTACCCTTCTTCACTCTTTTCTGATTTCATAAGTTAAAAGCTGTTAGCATTTTCAGAAAATTTAAGAGTTTTATTGATTACATTTTTACCTGTTTAGACTTCTGAGCATCTCATGAAAATACGGCTTACCATCCCTTGCAATCAATTTGTTTTCTACTGTTAACCTCTAAAAATTAAGGGGGATATATTTTTCTTTTAAATACTTTTTTAGCTAATGTATCATATACTCCTAGATAGGAGGGTCCAAATGGTATTACTGAAATAAAGAGGGAGCCCAGAGTGAACTTAAGTGGTGGATCACTGATTTTCTATAATAGGAATTAAGGATTAACTCTTTTCTTGTTTTCAGACTAATCCAACTCACTCTCTGCCAGACAGATCTGTTGCAGAGGAAGTCAGTCCTCAACAGTGTAAATGCCAATCACACATGCCACTTAGTACTGCTCAGCAATAGTTTTACAGCTTGAGGCTATAATTACTCTAGCAAACAACATAGACAAGACACAGGATTAAGCACTGGTGAGTCCCTTACCTGTTAGTGTGCTCACTGGTGTGGGGTCAGTAATCATTCCTGCAGCCTGGAGTCGAAGTAGCCCTGTGTAACACCTTGGAGCCCTTCGGGGGATAAAATGGGATGGAGAAGTATTGATCAAACCATTTCGCTTTTTGAGGGGGGAAAAAAAAATCTAAGCATAGAGGCTAAACCACACCATGTGGCTTGATTTCAGAGTTATAGAATGTACCTTAGTTCCTTGTATTTACCTTGTAGGCTATGGCTGAGAACACATACCTGTGTAGAACATAGTGAGGATAGAAGGAAGATAGAGGACAAGGCACTTGTGTAGCATTGAGGAGTGTTTAAAGACTTGCAGGGACCAAGAAGGCGATGGGAACTAAAATACTTAAAATACTGAACACAAGAGTTTTAAAACTGATCTGAACAGCAGATCTATACCAGGAAGTACACGTAAATAATGAAAAATATAGTCAGCAAAGCCTCAAGAAAGAATATTTTAGGGGCAGAATCTTTGTTTAAAAAAAAAAAAAAAAGGAGAAAAATACCAAGAGAATTGACTTCAGACCAGGCATGGTACAGTCTCTTTATAAGAAGTTTAAGATATATTTTATTTCAGGATGCATAATTTATGTAGTATAAGCATAATCTAGAAAGCCTTATGCTACCAGGCTCCCTGAACAGATGGGGAGAGACATTTTGTCTGTCTCTTCCTATTTGGCCCAGCCACCCATCTTTCTGCTGAGGATACAGAAGAGTACCACTTTCAGGACACAATAAAAGCTGAATTTACCATGACTACCTCATGCAGGCCTCACTTTGCAGACCTGTGCTCTGTTGGAATCAATTCACTTTTCAGGTAATAATGTTGTGTTATCCTAGACACAGCAGAATAACCCTTATTTGGAAATTTTTAAATATTACAGATACCTTAGAAGATCGTTACGTTTTGTCTACAGACTATTTGTTTCTTTGAAGGGCATATTCTTTTTGAAGGACAGATTCTAGGAATCCACCTGCCATTTAGGGTATTTAGTATGCTTCATTTACAAGATCCTGATTACCATATTCCACAATCTGGTAATGAAGTTCATTTAGGAAACTGAATGAGATTTTGAGTCCCATCAGTTTAAATTGCTTCTACATTAAAAACAAAATTAAAATATTCTTAGACTATTATGGTATCTGAATTTTTCCCCCAAATGAATATATACCAAAATCAACAAAATAACTCATTATTTATTTTTGTCTCCAATACTTTTTCAGCCTTCATTAGTTGGAAGTATGAATGAATTGCTGGATGTAAAATTACTTGAGTACAGTGTTCCTCAGTATTTCTACTTATTAAACTCATGAAAGAGAGTAAGGTACTCTCTTTGACAGTCTGATTCAGGTATATGGCAACTTTTTATTTCTCCAGGGTGTTGGTTAAAATACTCTGAGTCTGTTCAGCTGAGAGCTGCAATTAGGATAAAAAGAGTTATTTAGCTTTTGCTTATGACCTTTAAATGTTCACTTGTTCATAGAATTCTGTGTCCTGAAATACAAGGAAATTGATGGTAACCATAGTATTGCCTATTACAAGATATGCACTGAGGTTTAAAAAAGTCCATAGCAGATAAAACAAAGTAATTCTGAAGCAAAGGAACCTTGTTGTAGCAACTCCGATACCACGTTTTTGTGTTCTGAAGGCACATAATCAAATAGTGTAATCTAATACCTGTGAGGGTGAAGGTATTTCCTGTCTTTGGCATAAAAAATATTTGACTTCTGCTATATGTGGACACACAATGAGGTGCAAATAGTTTGTTTTTTTTCTTTCCTGATGTAATACATAATTTGCATTTCCATGTGTCTCACAGGAACAGAAAAGGTTTTCAGACAATACTTTGCTAACAAAGTGATTATGCTTTATTGTACCTTTAAGTATTTGGTTTGGAAAGCTTGCAAATCACATTTTGAATCACAATTAGAAGTTAAACAAATTAATTATTTACAGACTAATACTAAGCTTGCACATGCATGTCATTGTATTGGTCAAAGATGACCACAGAGATATTATTCCTGTCCTGGTGAACTCAGATTGTCCTGGGCTCCTTTCTAACTCTACCAAAGATTTCTTATTTGGCATGGGAAAATAGTATAATTTCTTCACCTTAGGACTATTACAAAAATAATTTAACTCTACTCATGTTTTTTTACATCTCCTCTGTTTAGATTGCACAGTTTTTTGCAAAAGAGATTGTCTCTTTTCTGGTTGAAGTGCAATATCTATCAAAATGAAGCTCTTAACTTAAATGGTAGCTTTAAGATAGAACCATAATAAAAATTCACCTGTTCAATCACAAAAAAGAGGTGGGTTTTTTATATATGAATGTGTGGTGAACTCTTCCTATTTACTTTAACACAAGTTATTGACTCTTTTTTTCAGTGGTTTTTTTTGGGTTTTTTTGTTTTTTTTTTTACTGATTTATAACAGGCTAAAGATATAAATGTGATTTTAAATATATCATTATGAATACTAATAGTAATAAGTTTTGGTCTATTCATAAGTTAAGAATGGAAAAGAACAGACAAAATACTTTTTTATGGTTGCAATTTTTGGCTAGTATGATTGAAATTAAAGCACAGATTTCCAAAGATCAAAAAGTGAGATCATCCTGCACAGTCTTAGAACAAGGACTCCATAGTAATTAATTTCATCCCTCTAAGTATCGATAAGGGGACTAGAGAGACTTTTATGCTTAGAAAAGAACTGATATAATTTTGTTTATTACTAAACTTGTATCATAGAGCTCAGATTTTGATAAGTACTCAGTTATGCCCAAACCTAAGTTGGTTCAAGTTTTGATATAAATTCCAGTAGGAATAAATCCATATAAACTCTAGAAGTTTTTCAAATCCTGAGTTGAAAGAGAAAGAAGAAACCATCTAGAATAATTGCCTAATGGATATAACTAGTTCACATAATCACATAATTCTGTTCTAGGTACTCTTCTTCTGCCTTAAATGTGTCTGTTTTACTCTTTAGTGTGTGGTCGTTAAATCTTCATTTTAATTGAACAGCAAGGGCTTCAAGACAGGAAACATATCTTTGCTAATCTGTGCTATTTCTGTATTACAAGTAGCACTGTCAGAGTCTTAATGGATGTCAAGAATATAGGTGCAATATTATGACTAATTACTCTTTCTAATACTTGCAAATAATTTCTTAGTTCTCTAAGGAGACATTATAATATGCAGTTTTTAACAGATATTACAGTTTGTATTAATGTTTACCTTGGGAAGTAATATTTTTAAATTACTAAATGCCCAACTAACCTTAATATTACAAAGTACTCCTTTGTATTAGTTTCATTACAGTATGTTCATTACATTCAGATTTATTATTTAATTATTTTTTAAGTTTAATAATACCCCATTGGGATAGATATATCACAATGATAGACTATTCAGTGATTTCAGTTTCAAGTTTAAAATGCTGAGAATCTGGAACCATTCCTCTTTATCGTCTTTGGACTGCTGCACAATTTTATCACTTCTAGGAGTATAATTTGAACTCTGTATGACTCAGTATCTCAGGATTTTTTCAAAGCAGCCTATATACCCAGAGTTCTGGCTTCTCAAAAAAGGCATTGAAACTGCTGATGATAACAGTCATGTTAGAGTCTAAAGAGAAACAGGTTTAACTAAACAAATTGCAGTATTGCCATTAATTTTGCAATAATTTGTAGTTTGCAAAAATATATGGATACGCATGTGTGAATATGTGTATGTAAATATATACACATGCATGTACAAACACATATAAATGCATATATGTGTGTATGTGTTTGTCTGTCTATGTACAGTTGTTAAATCAAATTTCCAGGGACATTCAAAACTTTGGGAAACCCAGAGTAAGAATATATGTGTGACCCAGAATGTATCAAAGTTATCTTGATCCATACACGGTGAAACATCAGTAAAAGACCATGTCTTAACAGAATGGTAATCTTCACCTGAAGAAAAAACCCACTCTTCTAATTGGTTCAAATTAGAACTGATTATCTGAGATTGGATGGTCCACAAGATGTGCAAGTTATCTATAAATATTTTAAAGATTTGCTAAATAATTATGAACAGAAGTGCTGTCAAATTATAGAAAAGAGAGGCCTTCTGTGGGAAAGGAAAACCATTTAGCCCTGTGTCATGGTTTAACCCCAGCTGGCAACTAAGCAGCTTCTTGCTTACCCCCTCCTCCTGCCTGTGGGATGGGGAGGAGAATGGGTAACAGAAACCCAAACCAAATTTTTTAGGCTGAGATAAAGACAGTTTACTAGGACAGCAAAGGAAGGGATAATAATAGTAGTAGTAGAAGCAGTAGTAGTAGTAGTAGTAATTGTGGTAGAATATATTAAGCAAGTTATGTGCAATAGTGAGATTCATTCATGTGTCCTGGGAGAATGGGCAGATGAAGTTGCAAAGACACTATCCATCATATTTGAGAAGTTGCATCAGTCTAGTGAAGTTCCCGCTGACTGGAAAAAGAGAAACATAACCACCATTTTTTTTAAAAGGGTAAAAAAGAAGAGCTGGGGAACTACAGTGCCTTAAATTCTGAGAACTGTGGGTTGTTCGTTTCAACGCGTAAGTCGCTGCAAAAAATGTACATAAATCATAATCAGTCAGTTAATACTTGACATATTCCCATAGAGATGTTTTGAAAACAAATATACAACAAAAAATAGTGAGGTATCTAACTGTTGAAACACTGGGGATCTAACAGCTACCTGACAGACTTGAAAAAGTATGGATGGAATTTATGAAAAGTATATTTTAAGCGGATAGCCCTGAAATACACAGTTAGGGTCTGAAAATTAGACAGTAACTGCAAGTCATGTATTAACCTTAAAGATAACATGGTTTAGAGAAAAAGCCACTTATTTTTGTTTACTAAGAAAACACATTTTGGTTATGAAAACCTATTTAAAATGAAAAAAGGAAAGATAAAATGTATTTGAAGATAGTGGAGATCATTATGAATTTAGCACACATTTGGACTTGAAAACTGTAGTTGTATCCAATTCTAATTAATAACTTGCTGACTGGTATTAAAAATTAAACAGCTGCTTTCCTTTGCAAAAAAAGAATATGTTGTTGTTAAATTTATAGAGGCAGAACATGTGAGTTCAAAAAACTGAAGTTACAAAATAGTCTTTAATACCCTCAACAATCTTCAGTTAGCATATTTATAAGCTTAAGCCTCATCAGCACTTAAATCATGAAACTTTAAAAAGCACAACACAAAGAAATTAGCTAGCTAAAATGATGAGAGGAAAACTATTATTATTTTTATTTTTATTAATAATAATAATATGTTTGGGAGCAGGGAAAAACATAAGAATGAGGAGAAAATGGCGTGCTGTAATTTGATTAAAAAAAATTGAAGCTGCAATAAAATGCAAACATAAGAAGTAAAAACATTCTAATCAAAACGTAAAATTTCAGAAGCCCTCAGTTTTTGGCTGTCATGAAAGATTCTTTTTTCCTTTTGCACGTAGGATATACATTATCACTTTCAATTAATTTTCTGTGTTCTTGAGGTACACTATGAAAATTTAATATGAAAATTGAAGCCCAATTTATGCTCACAGAAACTAAATGTCATCTATTTTGTTGCAGCAGACACCCATTATAGTTTCCTAGAGGAAATAATTACACCAATACGGAACGGACCAGATTGCCCAGAGGACCTGGACCTATCAGAATGTGAGAGCCCCTCCTTCAGATTAAGTGTGCATCATACACATTGAAGCTGTTGAAAATGCATAACTACATTCTTATCACGCTTAAGTGCTTTATTCTATGGGTAATTAGGCTTCCAGTTTTATTTTCCCATTTTTGTTTGCCAGGAACATCAGGCTTGATTCATTTGCATATAGCAGACTTTGAGATGCTGTTGCAACAGGTCTGGAAGGGACTTTGGAAAACCCATGTTACCCCTGGACCAGGACTGGATGCCAGATGAGGTACCTGAGGAAACTTCAGGAGGCACTAAGCAACTATATGCAGGGGAAACAATCAACCTCTACCCTTACTGTCATTCACATTTGAACAAAGAGCATTTACAGCCAGCCTTTAAGGAAGAATTTTCTCTTGGCTGTGAACAAGCCGTAATGGTGTATACTGATCCCGCTAGTCACACCTCATGTTGCAGTGAACTGCTACACAGTGTTACTGAAACACAGCATGAAACACTTCTTACTCTCCTGAATTTAATGAATTGTGTCCACAGGACATTTCTGACAGTAGGTCAAAAGGTTCCTTCAAAGGAAAGCAGAGGGAATCCTTACTCTTTTAGTAAAAATCTGAGTGGCTACCATCTAAAAGTTAGTCATGTCTTCTTAGACATCCAGTCTCCTTCCATAGTTAATGAAGACACAAAGATTCCTCCAAAGGGCAAATAATCCTATGTATAAAATTAAGCAACTATTTTTAGTATAGGCTGAACAATCTTATGTATGTGCCTCTCTTTTATTGTTGTAATATAGACTGACTAAGGTTAATTTATGATATGCTGTTATCCTCCTCTTTACTTACACCTGGGACAAAAAAATTATCTTCAAAATTAAATAGATATTTATTGCTGTAGGATTGTGAAGAGTCTTTTCTGTCACTGTGCTTATCTTGAGTAGTTATACATTTATTGCTCTGACATTTTCACTAATTGTAATTAATGCTTGATTTGATGATTAAATTCCGGTCCCACTCTTTTCTTTCTCTAGGAGAGGGTATGAGTGGGTGGTTGTTAACATCTTAACATCAAAATATTAAATTTCTGGCTTTATTCATTCATTCAATTCTCATAACTCCAAGGTAGCGATGATTCAGTTCAGCACTGAATTTTCAGAACTTTGTAATAAACTAAACCAAAGTCCCAGTTTTGCAGAAGGATGTTTAAAATCTTTGACATTGTGAGTACGCTTGCTGCATTTCCAAGTATGTCCCATATCATTCTGGTAAACTATTTTGTTGTCAGGGTAAAGAGAAAAAAAACTTTCAGCCAGGTGCACTCACTGCTTGAACCTTTGCATATGGGATAAAGAGGATGGAACACCTACTAGAGAGACCACCAGTACTTATGTAGTATTGAAACAGCCAGATGATGCACTCCCGGCAGTGATAACAAGAATCCAGTATGTTTTGACAAGCACAGTGACCTCTTTGCATAGCCAGAACTCTTTGCTAAGACTTTGTAAAGAACAGATGCCTAAGCCTTAATGTTAAACATATTTATTTTTAATAAATTGCCAACGCTGTGTGTACTCAATATACTTATGTGTAAGTATATAATTTCATTAATTTAAAATGCACAGCTATGTCATCTTTATTCCCACAAAAGGCCTGAGACATTTTACAGACCATGTTAATTAGGAATCATTGAGATACGCCAGAAGGTTTGTAAAATAAAATACAGTAGGTTTATGACAGACATCAGCTGGTCCATCACACAATAGATACATGTCATGGGTAGAGGACGATAGGACATTTCCATGGATTCTGTTAAATTACTGTTTGCCATAACAATAAGAGATTTAAATGCTTAGTACTGCCAAAGACATACTAATGTTACCATAAATCAGCAAAACAGGAACTCTCTGACTCCATTTGGAGTTTTAGAAGGCAGGCATTCTTTATTGCAGCACTGAGCACACAGAGGATCGCTCCACCAAATGTGTGCCCTGAGTTGTTTGACTACAAGATCTATATGCAATCAAAATATACATATTCATTAAATTTTCTGAGAAATGATTAACATATTCATGCTATCTACTAGAACTCATTAATATATGTAAAAGTCCTCGACACATGCGAGTTTATGTCCATTGGTAGTCTTCCAGGGTCCTCTGCTGATCATTGGTAATCTTCACCACGTCCGTTAGTTGAACCCAGTCTTCGTGCAAGCACTGTTTGTTCTTTGGCTCAAGTTACATAACTTAGTCTACACAAAATTAGCTTATGCTAGTTTATCTATTTTACCTTGAGATACAAAGTTTCAAGGCCTCCTTTTATCTTCTGAGTATAGCAGTTGTCTATCTACTCACAAAGTATTTCAAACTTGATTGCATTGCTCTAATAAAAAGAACCATATGTCCCTTCAATATTCTTTTTGTACTCAGTATCACTAAAAATAAGCAACTGTTGAGTCCAGATAACAACTAGGCTACTTTCCAAGGACAGGGAACCAGACAACTGGACAGTACCAATAAACCCATGGACTGGATACTATTACACAGATACTCACGGGCACAGTGTTTGTTAAAAAAGTGATTGATTGGGATTTTTGCGTGGGGAAGCATCTTTCTCAAACAGAATGCTCAGTTGCTGGCTGCATGGTGACAGAAGTCTGTGTTGCAATGGTCAATGTAATCTCCAGCTGGAAAGAAACTGCCTGCTCTGTCTGGATGTCTCAAATGCCTCGGGAACTCCCACATGAGACTGAACGTTTTTCTGCAGGTATCTGAAAGCTCCCTGTGCAGAGTAATTTAAGTGTTTAAAGTTAGATGTCTAGAGGCATTTTAGATATCATAGGGTATCTTTCCTGATTTGAAGGTGTAAATTCACAGATCTCCCATAGATCCTGTGTCAGAGATGTTAGGTCTATGCAAATATCTCAAGTATTCTAGGGCATCTAAAATTGCTGCAAGTATATATGTTTAGGCATTCTAATTGCTTTCCTACATTTATACATCTACATTTAGTTGTATATAGTCCACTACTGAGGGATTCAATTCTGTCCTCTAGTGGTTTCAGTTAATCTGAACTATTTTTGAACTTTATGTCAGGATGAAATGAACCTGGTCCTAAAAATGTTGGTTTTCTTTTGCTTTTTAGCACTAAAGATGACCCCGTGTTTTGACAAACAGGGCATTTAATCTCACACATTTTAATAACATGAACAAACATTGAATTGCTTTAGGCAGTGTATGTACCTTTTACAGACTCCGCAAAACATAAACATTTTCAGACTGCCCTGAAGGAAATAATGTTCCAACACTGTAGAAGCAATGTAGCTCAGTAAAAAAACTCATAGGAAGGAAAGATGAGCATATTTTGAAACACAACTGATTTCAGTGTCTCACACTCTCATAGCCACAAGCCCCAAGACACACGTAAGCAGTTTGCAAGCATGCAGGCACTAAGACACCTGTATCATTGTTGTCTGTGCAGGGTTGCTTGCAACAACATGGAGGAGATGGGGTATTGGGTGTCAAGCCCCTCCCCACACTTCCTGGATTCCTCTTGGGGGTGTGCTGTTTTTTGGATGTGACTTACCATCCCCTTTAGGAGCTGACAGCGATTAATCTCTCTATCCTGCTGCACCTCTGTGTGTTGTCAGGATTTAGTCCCTGTCTCTGCTTCATATCTGGTTGTCCTGAGCAACTGCAGGTAGTGTTGCGCTTGGATTTTGTTGACTGGCTACTGTATTAGGAACACGTGGCATTTTTACAACCCTTATCCCACTGATATTTTGCCGCTGTGTGTTCACATTCACTCTCCAGACATACTAATATAAAACATTTTTACTGCAGTTTTCCACAGCTCTGGAAGATTCCCGGGCATTGGTTTTCTAATGCACTGTTACATTTTGATACCTGCTAGCAAAAAAATGAAAGTAATTTCATGATTCATAAGTTTTCGTCTCAAAAAATAGCCAAGCTCCTGGTGTTGCCCCTCAGTATTTCAGCAGAATAGCATGGTAAATTCTCCACTTTCCTGACCCAGGATTAGAAATGAAGATTACAATTCAGTTCCTTCTACACTTAATGATAGACTATCAATGCCTGATGGGCAGGGACATTCTGGACCTGCCTTGGCTTAGGGGCAGGAGAGGCTCACCTGCAGGGAAGTGGCACTGGAGGCAGATGGTGCTTTCACAGACCTATATCAAAGGCTAACTGGTGTGATGCTGGCCAGTGCCACTATGCTTGAGGCAGGGAGCAGGTACAAGCAGGGTAAGTCACCAAAGCAGAAATTTCCTTGCCAACTGTGTGGTTACAGATGCCCCAGTCATGGTCTGACAGTTATCTGAAGGTCTTATTAAGAGGTAAAAGGGACAGCTCCAGGGGATAAGGGACAGGGAAAGGAACAGCTTTTTCCCATGGGGATGCTGCATGAACAGGGGGGAGGGTGACTTGTGCTCGTGTTGACTAAATGTCCTCCAAGCAACAGAGGTGTGCCTGGGGCTGACCGTGATCCTCCCCTCACAAAGTGCTCTGGTAGCAAGGACTGTTGGCACTCAGTGCCAAGCTGTGCAGTTGCCAGCTGGGGTCATCTCGGAGAGCTCTGCCAGATGTTCTCTTGCTTAGGTCCAGTTGCCCTTGGCTGCCTTGTTTGGTGTCATTGCCAGCCTCAGCTGTGTGGCCACCAGCCCATTTGCTTCTCCAGGCCATGGCACCTCCTTCTTTGTTCTTCCTTTAATGCCAAAGACACCCACTGGTGCTGCTCTGCCTTGAGGGACACCACTGCCGTGTAGGAGTGTGACCACTATGCTGGCCTGGGCACCAGTAAGAGAACACTTGGGTTCACTCAGAACCCCCCAGGCTAGAGCCAGTGGCCAGGCAAGGCCTGGTGGTGAGTGCTCAGGGTGGAGTTGGCAAAGTCTCTCTCCCCATGGGAGCGCTGGGGGCACCACTCTGGCCTCTCCTGTCCAGGGTGTGTGGGACTATGCTGGTGACATTTCTGCCTCTCTTGGCGGCCCCCAGCACACAGTCAGACTTAGCCAGCACCAGCACAGCCACAAGCCAGCCGTCCCACACCTCTCCAGCTCCTAAGGGCAGCAGCAGGCCAGACCAGAAAGGACAAGACCAAAGGCGGGGCCAGACCAAAGGCCAGGCCACACCCAGGTACAACGCTGGCCACAAAATCTTTACAGATACTCCTGAAGAGCCAGCACTTCCCCACCTCAACCAGACTCCCCTTGGGAGCTCTGCAGGTTAAGGCTTGTGGCAGCCCCAAGCGGGGGCAACGGTACCCAGACCCTGCCAAAGACATTTGCCATGGGGCTGGTTCCATGTGCTCAACTTGGTGTACTCTCTCACCTGAGAGGGACACTGTTCCCCAGCCACAGACAACCATGCTGTATCTTACTGTCAGTAAAGAGAATTGTATTCTTACATTGTAGCAAGAGCTATGGAATTGAAGTTATACCTTAGATAGAAGGATAAAAGCCCACTTTGTCCTTGTGATGCATTCTTCATATGCTAGCTGGACAAGTTGACATCTGTTAAATACGTGTTCAAACCACTCACTTGGCAAAACTCAACAACATGAATTTACAAATAAACATTTTGTCATTGAAACATAATTTCTTTTTGGTGTTAAACCAAAATATAAAGTCACCTGAGGCTTGTGTTAGGTTTTGCTCTTACACAGTTCCTATTTTAAAATATTACATTAATAATCAAACTGGTGTTGTGATATAGCATGTTGAAAATAATCATAACCATATGTGGTGTTACTTTGAACAAATATTGGTGTGTTGTGATGGTTTTAGCTGGAATAGAGTTAATTTTCTTCATAGTAGATAATATAGGGCTATGTTTTGGATTTGTGCTGAAAACAGTGTTGATAACACAGGATTCTTTTTGTTATTGCTGAGCAGTGCTTACACAGAGTCAAGACCTTTTTTGCTTGTCACCCCACGCTACCAGTGAGTAGGCTTGGGGTGCACAAGGAACTAGGAGGGGACACAGCTGGGACAGTTGACCCCAACTGACCAATGGGATATCCCATACCATATGACATCATACTCAGCAATAAAACTAGGGGGCAGATTGGCAGGGAGGCTGTTGCTCAGAGACTGGCTAGGCATTGGTTGGTTGGTGGTGAGCAATTGTTTCCATTTGTATCACTTGTCTTTCTTGGGTTTTATTTCTCTGTCTGTTATTTTTCTTTTCATTACATCTTCATCATCAGTAGTAGTCTTTAAATTATTAAACTTTTTTGATATCAGCCAATGAGTTTTCTCACTTTTACCCTTCCGATTCTCTTCCTTTATCCCCCTTGGGGGAGCGAGTGAGCAGCTGTGTGGTGATTAGCTGCTGGCTGGGGTTAAACTATGACACCTACTCAACCTACGAATTTTAATTTTTTTTTAATAAGAAAACATACCAATATATTGGTTCTTAAAAGAAGGCGCTGTGTGCTTCTTTCAGCAGACTTTCAGATCTTGCCCTCCTCTTAGTTGACTGGGTTAGCTTTCTTAGATATCTATTCTGTTCGTCTTGTGGAGAGAAGATTTAGTTTTCTTTGTCTAATTTTGCTTTTGTTTGATAAGGATTTTTTTGGTGTAAATAAACTAAAAAAAAATATTTTTTCCTGTGTCTACGTACACTCCCATATGTATACATATGTATACTGTATCTTTTGTGTAGAAGGTTTTTTCAAATAACAATGTGATGTAAGAAGATACAAGATGAAAACTGTGTCACCCACCTAAAACAACCTATCCTTCAGATGCTTTGATATTATACAAGCCGTGCTCGGCTGATTGCTTCCCTTAAGTCTCCTGTCACAGAACAAATGGAAATAGATCCTTTCTATAACACGGAGTAAATGTTGCCTCCAGGTACAACACTGTGACATTTTACAAAAAGACATCTTTTTTCAGGATGTCAGATTCTCAGTGATTTATTATCTGAAGTTTATATTCCCATGTTCCTTTTCATCTGTCAGGTTGACTATTATATGTTGATACATGTTTACTCCCACCACTGTTTTCCTTGGTGCAAGCTTTAGGCAATATGACTTAGTTTACTCCTTATTTATGAAGCTGCTAAGAATTCTTGGTATGCTTGTAAAAATGGAAATAGTAAATGGGAAAAGTAGTGTTATGCAGAACTCAAGGTAGCATCTGTATTTCTACACAAATACCAAAACCAAAACGCCATGAAAGAAATAAATGATAAAATTTGGCCTGGAATCCATAATAGAAATGATTTTGCATCTGTATAGGCCAGATGTTTCCTCTGTTTCTTTCTAGAAAAAGGTTAGACCTTAGGACCCTTGAAGTAAATTCCCAGATAGCAGTGTGACTGGCTGTGAAAAGTAAAAGTATTTCTTAGTATAAATTCTTTGTTTTAAAAATATAAAAAAGTACCTATTAGAATAGTTGGCCTCAAATGGATAATTTCCTTTTTCATAAATTTCAGCCGAGTTATCATTTCCCAGTACACTCTTCTTTCTTGATGCAACTGATCAATAAATCCCTAGAGTGGAAGACAGAAAAAAAAGAACAACACGCTCATGAAGCTCAGAGAAAATTGTAGGGAATTACTGACCACAGCTGTTGCAAATAAAGCTGAAATTATCTCAGCAGAAAGGGAACCAGTGGTGGCTTTTATTTTAGATAAGTGGTTGCAACAGTTGAGTAGATCAACTGACTATATTAGGTGACCAATCCAGTAGTTTTATCAGCTGACTGAGTCAACCAGCTGTGTTACTGTTGGTTCCAGAGTTCACCAAAAGATTATGACTGTCTTCTTCAGTTAGTCAGACCACTATACTAGGATAGGTTGTAAATATGGCTTAGTCCAATTTTCAGTATAGGAAATGAACAATCAACAAAAAGATCTTAGAAGGGAACAATGGGCTTGAGCTGGTTTAAACCCATATATTCCTTTCCAGATTTTAGGGATACCCAGTATCATGATGTCTATTATAGAGAATGATAATGAGAATCATGTTTATATTGTAACTCATATGTACATTGCAATTACTATATGTTGCTAAGTGTAACTTGTGCTTGTATTGTGATTTAAGTACATTGCTGCATTGTTCTACTAACATTAAATATCTTCAAGCAAGTAAATTTGGTATTAAACATTAAATCCTCTACATGAGGAATATGTGAAAGAATCTGGTCAGGGAGTGTTAGACTCTGATATTTGGTTTGTTGCTTTCTTGCCTTTATGTATAAAGAGCAAATTCAGTGTTTTCCTTTCCATTGGAAGCACCTTCATGGGAAACTTTTAATGGACCATGAAATCTCAAGCCTCCCCAGTATTTCGGTGAAGCTGAGCTGTAATACAGAAAAGGAACACAACATTTTGAGGAGGCAGAGCAAGTGAAAGAAAGTAGTGCTATTGAACTTAGTAGTTACACCATGCAGCAGAATAAGGACTCCTGTATTCAGGATTCTTACTCCGGTGTTTGCCTACGTGTTTAGTTAATGACTGTTTAAAGCATTATCTTTCTGAGGGGAACAGATAAGAAAGGTTATAAGCACAATCCTATGACATACAACTATCAGCATTGCCTCTTAATTTAATAATCTTCATGCTCTTTTCCCAATGAATAACCATAAGGATTTCTGGAGAGAATAACAACTCTAGCTCTTTATATATGAGCCAGGTGCTTCAGCTTTCAATAACTTTCTGAGATTTCAAAATAGAATTGTCCTTGAATCCTCTCCTAAGTAAGTCTTCACAGCTTCTTGCTTTCTGTAAATAAGCATAGCAAGTTGTCTATCATTCCTCTGGAGTTATAATGCATTTACCATCATAATGAAGATACCACTTCATAAGGCAGAGACATGCTTTGTAATACCTAATGTTTGAGGGCCTAGTTCCTTTATTGGATTTAAGGTCTGAATCTATTTTCCCCCATAATATTAAAGCCCAGCAGAGCCAAAATCTTTCAGGAAAATAATGCCTTAATCTTCCTTGAAGATTATCTTATAGCCAGGAAAACTCTTGGGGAACAGTTAGAATAACCCGTTTAGTGTTAGAATACAGTGTTTCCTCCTACAGTAATTTCTTCATATCTTTTTAATATATGATAGAAATAAAAATAATTATTTGAACTATTTATGCTATGTTGTGCTTCGGTTTTCTACTCTGAAACTTATTTCATATGTAGCAGTTGTTCCAAGTCCACACAGTCCTCTCTTGTATTGCCTTCACTGCACTGTAGAAGTTGAGAGGTTCTTTAAATGAGACTCTATGCCTTTCCTTCCTCTTTGGAATTTCTCTTCAAAACGGGATTTCAGCAGTCATTTAATCTTCTCATTATAGGAAGAATAAAGAACTTGGAAAACTTATGGGTGCTTAGCTGTACAGAGTCTAGAAAACATTATATGAAGGAATTTTAATGTTGAATTAACATTTTAACTGTGAGGAATTCAGCAAAAACACGTCGTTTCAAAGATTTTCCAAACTGAGCAGCTGCAGCATCTTCCTTTTGAAAATGTAAAGACCACTCTGAGTAATAGATGAAGGCTGAAGGAATATAATAATGTTGGAAGCCTTTCATCTCTCAGTTATGAATTCAAAACTAACCTATAACAATATTGACCTTACTGACCAGAAGAATGTGAAAAATGCTTGTTTAAAATATGTTGACTTCAGTCTTCTCCTTACCTGGTCTTACAACATCGTCATAGTAATAGTTGTTTCACACTATAAGTCATTAACAATTATTTTCATTATATTCTTCAAGCAGTCAGAAGAATCTATTATTAGAAACCAAAATATTCCGCTAATGTATGCAGCAGATTAATAACAATGACAACAAATGTAGGGTAAAACAAGGTAATATTTTTCAGACGCAAAAGTAAATACTAGAGGAAAATATCTCTCTTTGAAGGAAGTTCATTATCAAAAAGTCACAAACACAAAACATTTACAATGCGTAACTAATACTGTATTTGAGGGGGGAACAGTCCTCTGAGTAATTAATTTAAGACCACTAGAATAGAACAGACTATTTCATTTGGAAGGGACCTACAACGATCATCTAGTCCAACTGCCTGCTCACTTCAGGGCTGACCAAAAGTTAAAATGTGTTATTATGGGCATTGTCCAAATGCCTCTTAAACACTGACAGGCCTGGGGCATTGATCACCTCTCTAGGAAACCTGTTCTGGTGTTTGACCACTGTCTCAGTAAAGGAATGCATCTCTTGTGTCATTTGTGTTTGATGTGATCCTGAGAAGCTCCTGTCAGCTAATAAAGCTATAATGTTTTATGTGACAGGAAGAAATGTTCCTTCTTGTTGTCCTTGTCAACTGCACTAGGTTACTGACCAAAATAATAATGTTTCTATAATGCTGAAAAGGAAGTGACAGAACAGCTGTTGAGCATAAAAACACAGACTTCCCTGCAACATACACATAAAACCGTGTTATTCCACAATATGGTATTTGTAGCTGAAAATATTCAGATGAGAGAGTGATTTTCTTACCAGAATCAGTTTAAGTTACTCAGCAAAATAAATACATTGCCTTTCCTTTAGAATGAAAAAGTCATGTGTTTGGAAACCTGGAAGAAAGACAAAAATGTTCTATCTTCTCTAAACATTTTCATTAATATGGCATCTTGATAAATACCAATACGTATTAATAGACACACTTATTTGCCTATCTGATTATTATTCCAGGGTGAAAAGATATTCTCGAGACACATATGACAATTTTTAATAATCAAATAGCTGCTGAATCTCTACAAGAGACACTTTTCACTCAGAATTTCTAAAAGTCCATCTGATCAAACTGGTCACGATGACCCCAGTCCCTAAGTTATTGACAATTGACATATTTATGGTAAATTCCTCTTAGCCTGTTGCATAACCACAAAATAAACTATTTACCTACTAATATTCCTTGTTTAGGAAGTGTGCTGACACATATTAAACAGGTGTGAAGAGAAAAAAATTTTGATGTATTCATTCAGATTTGGCTCAGGAAAGCACTGCCTAGGCATGTAATTAAAACATAACCAGGCCCTTATCTCTGAGTGGTTTTTGTCTTAAGAGTCATTGGAAAGCATGCTTTCTTCCTGTAACAGTACCTCCTCCTTAAAAGGTAGGTTAATTTAGGAAACATAAGTTTTCTGTTCCTCTTAAAGATGTTGTAATACTACATAGACAAAATAATTCAGAATTCCTTCAGTTATCAAGAAGGAACAAAGGTGAGTTTGACTTTCTAACTAGTTCAGAAGGTGATTTTTATTTTTTTTCCCTTAATGGACTGACCTGGGAGACCTCTTCTCTGAAAACTTAATAATTATAAACTAAACAGGACCCATTTCACTAATGCAGGTAGGCTAAATTTCTCATTATAGAAGAAAAGAAAAATGTTCCTCTGTCCCCCAGTTCAGATGTAGACAATGGAATCTGAGATTATTAACAGAACAGGATGCACAGACAAACAAAATAGGAACTATATATGTCTAAGAATCCTCTTTAATAATTCTGAAGAATAGAAACAACTAAATAAAAGCTTAGAGTAGAAATGGAAGAGGAGAAAATTCTACTCTAATTCTCTCCAAGGCTATAAAAACACCACAGTTTACCATATAATTACAGGAATAATGTGAATTATTAGTTCTTCAAAGTATTTTGTTTACCATTTTTGAATTTTACCTCCAGGCAAACGTAGGTAAACAACAGGAGAAAAAAATTCAATGGTTCTTTATACCACTAACTTACTATCAGATATATTCAACCTTTGTTTCCTGCATTAAAATTATGGTGTTGAAGAAAACTATTTTCTTGGACAAAATTCTTATTCACATTAATCTCTGCTAAATACATCCATTTCATGTTTAGCTGGACCTATAGAATTTATTCATTAGTAAGTTATTGGCTTGCAAAATCATCTTAGTGTAGTCATCCCAGATAAACCTACTTTATAGTAAAGTATGGGTGCATATCTAATAATTAATTCATTCCGTGGTCTCAGAATACTTTAAATGTTGTAGTCTCATGCATAGTTTATTGATTTATTAATTTGATTCTATTATTGTGAGAAGACATGGTCCATGGGAATTTTGCACTACACATTACTAATGAAAACAACTAAGCTTCATTTTGCTTGAATGAACCTCATGTTATTGAATCAATTATTTGTTTTGTCATATAAACCAAAGTTGACTAGAACTTGGGCATCAGCTTTTTTAACCACTGCTACTGCAAAAATACAGATTTTTCTTGTGGCAACCACATAAATACAGATGACTAATAAAGCAGACTGCAAATTTCCTAGTTAGCTTTCATCTAAATTTTGATATCTGTAGGAGCAAAACCAGAAAATCTACAAGGAACAGAATTTGTAAAATGGAGAATGGCTACTCGCAGTATGTAATCATGCCCATAGATTATCTTTTTTTTCCTGACTGTAATGTCAGAAGACTGTGTGGTGCAAAGAAATGCTTTCATTAAAGCTATGGTACTAATTGGCATTAATAAACAAACAAGGCAGAAAATTATGTAATCTTTTGACTGAAGTGGTAGTATAGAAACTGATTAGTAAACCCACTGTAAGATGTGGCATGGGAATTAGTCAAAGCAACAGGCATATCAACTGTAAGGAGTGTTGTAGAGTGAAATGACCTTCAACTTTTCAGAGGCCTCAAGGCCACATCTTTTCTCTAGAACTTCAGTGCCATGTCACTGAAGTGTATTTCAGTTTTTGATTCACATTCTTTTCAATTTCTTGTTCCTAATTCCCGATGCTAAAGGGCTAGACATCATTTTCAGAAGGCCATTATTTATAATTTTCTTTGCCATGGGTTATGATTGTTGCTTCTGATTCTACTTTTAACTGAAACAATTATTCACAGGTTGTTTCTATGTCATTGTGCATCATTAAAAAGTGTGAGATAAAACCTGTGACAAAAGGAGACTCATTTAAGAGTCAGATATTCTAGATATGATCTATTGCCCCATTGCTGTAACTTGTCATATGTATAATTTATATTAACAGTTGTCTAAGCGCTGAAGATCATGAAGTGCACTTCACTATTGACTATGTATAACTTGCTGAAGTATCAGTTATAAAGATTTGCTCTTTAATGTACATTTGGACAGTTTAAACTATCCATTCCTGAATTTTCTAAAATTTATTTTTAAATTAAGTATGGACTGTCAGCCATCATAAATGAGTATGAGTGAAATCCATGTAGTCAGATGGGGGTTTTGTTCTGGTTGTGTTTTTGGCTTGTGTTTGGTTTGGCTGTTTTTTGGGTTTTTTTTTTACTTGGCTGTTGAGCAACTTTCAAACTTTAGGTGGACACTATGAAAGAAGCAGGTTGTGTTAAGAAATCTCATACAAATAAACACAGGTGTCTCTAAGACTGGTCCCACTGTTCCCAGCAAAAGCCTGGGGATGGTCAGAAGTCACCATACAATGCTCTCCTCAGTTGTTCTTGAGGAAGACTGAACATTCAAACCCAGTGCAACATTTGGAAGGGTAAGCAGAGCACCAGAGAAAATGAACTGATGTTGGAGACTTGTTGTTAATACTGTGTAGGAATATTCACTGGTTTAGTATGGAAGCTTTTATGTGTCACTTCAATAATCTGGACTTATAGGAGCATTGAAACATAAACTAGAGTAACAAAAACTCTTGGTTCCACAAACCTAGTGTGTTCCTTTTTTGCACATAACAAGATTCTGGGTGTAGCACACTAGCGTGTACACAGTAATCATTGTTTTTATTGAACCTACAGCTCTTTGTATTGGTATGGGAAGAACAAGAAAGAAATTCAGCATGCAGCCTTCTTATTTAAGCAAAATGAAGCCTATGTACAGTAAACATCATTACTTTGATTATATTCATGTTCAATGAAATTTCTGTTTCCTTTTAGTCCTAACACTAATCCTAACTCTAGTATTATACAGTTACCAAGTGCCTTCTGGCAGAACTGAGATCAATATAAATCACTGGCCTTTAAAAACACTGTCTCCAGTTTAGCCCTGAAGTCTGGTGCAGAATTAATAAACTGTTTTCTTCAGTTTTGCCTTTCTAACACAAACCTTCGCGTTAGTTACAACCAGCCATATGTAACACATAGTAGTTGTTGGTAAATCCATGAACTTTTGGAAACCTCTTCACACACTTTGAACTCCAGGTCACATGAACATTAAATGTTAAAACTAAATATTGAGCTCATCTTTTATGAAGATATAGCCATAACAGAAATGGGAATTTCCATCTTTATCTTAACTAAAGACAGATCTCTGATATGTAGATACCAGAGTAGAATACAAGCCTTAAGTTTTTGACATTGCAGCCCTACTTTTGGTCTTTAGAGATGCTGATGTTTCCTCAAGAAAAAGAAATATACAATGGTTCTGTTTAAAGTCTATTACTAATCTTAGTCATAGCTAAGCAAAAAATACATTTACAAAATCTTAATATTGACCTTCCTTATTTTCAGGTGTCACTTTAATCCAGAGAGCACTTGAATTTGTGAAATAATCCAAACCCTTAAACTCTTCTTTTTCCAATATTAAATGATGATTCAATAATGAACACAAGCCTCCTTCTAAACTCTAATCTGAGTTTTAATATTTTTTGTTAACAAAAATTCCAGGCATCCATGTCTTCTCCTCAGTCCCTCAGCTCATTCCAAATTAAAATCTTGTTTCTCTTTGGCTGTGAAAAAGTCTCCCATGAGACTTTTCAGTGCAATTCATTGCAGTTCCCTCCTGAATACCTAATTCCAGTAGTCCAGCTAAACTTTTGGTCTTTGCTTTGACCTTGAAATAATGACTTTTCCCCAACACCTTCCTTGTTCCATACAGAAGGCGCATTAATAGAAGTGATAACTGCTTAGGCTTGTTCATATCCATTATCGTTAGCTCTCATGACTGCTTTATTAAAAAAAGAGAACTACTAGAGCTGTGAAGACTGTTAACTGTTCCAGCTCTTCCTGCAAAAGAAGGTATACAAAGAAGGCTAATGTGCTTCCTGGGTAATCTAGTAGGTCCCAGTCAAAAAGATCTGGGTCATACCAGTTTCCCTATTTTGGTCTCAAGATCAATGTCTTCTGCTGGAAAGACACCTGCACTAAGTCACCCTGCTTCTCCTGAAATGCTCTTTTCAAAGACTGAGTCATCTTTCCACAAATCATTTGATCCATGGCACTATTGCTTTTTGATAATTACCCTCAGACATGTCTCAGCTTCTCTCAACTGCCTTAGTCCCCAGTCTGAATTTCTATTTTGCCATATTTTTAAGCTATTCACCACAGATGTTCTTGGTCTATTGTTGATGCTCTATGCAAACCCTCTGCAGCAGAGATATCCTACTCGGCACTGTTCTTCTGAACTTGCACATTTACTGTATTTCCATTCTTTCCTATCACTTCAGTGCTAAATCTCTATTTCTGTTCTATCAACAATTCAATCACTGACTTCAAACACATGATTTTGTACTCCACAGCGATGTTCCCCTTTTATTTTCTTAATAGAGTAGTCAAGGTTACCACTCTCCACATGCTATAGCAACCTCAATATCTACTTTAGTTTTAGTGTTTTCCTGACAGACTCTGAATGCTTTTTTCTACTTATCTCAATCTATCTTCATGTTTCTTGCTACCATAGACAAAGTACCTTCTGGATGACCCACATCCCTAAACTTTTATTTGGATGAGAGAAAGTAATTTCCTTACCTACCCTAGAGGAGAAAAGTGATTATCTGATAGCAACCATCTCTAAAATCCTAGCAAGTAGTCACAGATGACCACAGTCAACAGAGTGAAATATTGAATAGCTGTTTTCAGTTTTTCTTACTATTCCATTCTGTTTTTGTAGTCTCTGGCTGCAGTTCCAAAACACCTGGAATTCCCAGAGCCCCATTCAAAAGGACCTGAGCAACTCTTATTTTCCACCAAGCTGTCACACTCCTTCTCCTAGTCACTTCATTTAGGCAACTTTTGTCATGCACAGAAAGAATCTGCAGACGAAACATACACAACTGAAAAGTTAAAAAAAAATACAACAACAAAACAAAACCAACCAAAACCCCCTATTATTTGTTGTTTAATACATCAGAGAGACATTAACAAGATAGACAAAACATAAGTATTTTTACTATTCCATGAAAAAACTTTGCTGAACATTAGTCATTAACCTGGAGAGGAAAGGTTTCTACTGCTCCTTAGAATAGGCTTACTATTAATGTTCATTTGCCACCTTCTGGGTTCCCTGTTTTTTTCATTTAGGAATTTATACCTTTCATGTTTGTATTTTCTGTCTTTATTCTTTGAAATGTTAGTGATCCTTTTTATTCACAGTCTTACCTGTCTGAAATCTTATTTGTCATAGTTTTACATTGTATTTAGAATGCATTGGTGACTAAATGTTACTTTGGACTTAGTTTAGTATGCCTTCAAATACGGTAACAGGATGCTTTCTTTAGTTTGATTTTACCCTGGTACATGTTTCCTGGGGAATTTCTGGGTAACAGAGAGCCTTCTCTCTTAGTAAAAGTCCTTGTGGGAAAACCAAAAGCAAATACACAAATGGAAATCCAAAATGATGCCTTCCCACAGGTCTTTGAGGTACCATATCTTTGTATGTGTAGCTGAAATGAGAGCGTAAATCTGTTACCAGTAGACAATACTAAAGAGTCAAGCAAATAATTATCTCAGCCATGATGATGATATTGCAGTCCACTTCCATTGGCACTTACCTTCAACTGTAAAGATGGAAAGGCTTGATGTTATCCGTTTATTCTTAAGTCTTACTTAAGACAACTGAAGGTAAAAATACAACTGATGGATAGATATGTGGATAGACAGGTAGGTAGGTAGGTAGGTAGATAGATATGAACATATACACAGAGCACTGTTATGAATAGCTGTTGAGCATGTAAGTGATATTTTAAAAAAGTCTGTGTTTAGTCTATTTATGCTACATTTAGACAAGGAATACCTCTCCTTCTATCTCTTCCTCCCTCTTCTCCCTTCTTTCACCTTGTTCTTTGTGAGGAGGTAATGTGCATCTACATGCATATCATCTGCCTCTGGTGATCTTTGTTTGAGAGGATCTACCCAGATTCTTTCAGTACCTTCCATTAGACAATTCCTTTACTTGAGAAAGCTTCACACCTTATTGAGCACTGTTCAGTATACTCCTTTGGATGGATCTTATGTTATCCTTTGGTCTGCATGTGGAGTTAACCAGCTATTATAGTCAATTGTGCCGTTGATGTCCTCTGAAGCCCAGAGAGATTCAGTCTTTCACAATGAAATTTATTCTATTTCTTCCTTATCTAGGAGACAGTCTGTTTCTTAATTAAAGTATTATTTTTGTTTCATATTCACTTCCTTAGGCTGTTGCAAAAAGTGGCTATGGAATACAGCAGGGCATTGGTCTCTGCTTTTGATCTGCATGTAAATATTTGCGTATGTGCAAATACTGTGTAAAATGTAATAGAAGACAGCACAGTGTTTTTTCTTGAGACAAGTTATGAAGTATTGAATAATTAAAATTACTAAAAGAAAGTTTACTTGCTCTCTTTTCTGTAGTAGCTTGATGAGAGAAGCAAGCAAGCAAGCAAGCAAACAAGCGAACAGACTACTGTTCAAACTGCACCTTAGTTTGAAAAGCTTATTTCCTCTACATTGAAAAGCTTTGTTTTGCTTCTAGTTCACAGACATCAAAAAATAAATCTAAGAATAGTTTACACTGCAGAAAATATCTGTGCTTCATATTCTGTAGCATTGTCAAACATACACTTTCTCAGACTCTGTACAAGGTTTCATATGAAGGTTTGACCTGAATTTTGCAAAATATGAACAAAGATCATGGTCTTGAGCTAGGCTTTTCAGCTTCAATTGTTGGTCACTAAGAGATACAAACCATGTCATGCAGACATTTATTTAATGATAGTTATAGGCTGTAAAAATTCAGATAAAGCTATTGCATTTATTTGACCTGCAGAATTAGACTTAAATAAATTTCTCCAGTAGAAATTTTTATTAATTTAAAATATTCACAAGCTTGTCCTTTAATGATCATAGGAATGTTGTAGAGGGTTCAAACCTCTCAAACAGAAGTTAATTGAATTCAAACCCAGAAAAATGTTTGACTTCAAAAGCAGCTAGATCCAAGCTGGTCCATCCACTTTACGGAAGTCTAGCATATCTGTGTAACAGTCTGAGAATAAGTGACATCATTGCAACACTAGTGCGAGAAGAATGATGTATATAAAAGCAAAAGTTAAAACCCCAAATATAGAAGGAGGTTGTGAAATAAAATGATAGTATTGTTATTCAAACACAGAGAGCTCTAAAGTGTACACAATGAGAGAAAAAAAAGCCATTAATTTACTCAGACTTTTTATGTGTTTGTGCACATTTAAGATAGTGAAGGATAATGTGAACTAAGCTAACTCAGAAGTTAGAGAAAATATGGAATGAAGTATAATTGAATAGGCTCTAGATCTTTTGGAAGGTATTGGTCAGTTGTAACATCTGAAATAAGTCACTGTGTAAAATATATCTTTGTTTTATTTAGTTAAGTCTAGCTACTTATGTGTAAGAATAACCTGTTAACAAATTTATAAAGGATTTCTGTATCAAGTGATCACTAGGTAAGTATATCTAATTGCCTTTCCGAACTGACAACTGTGGGAAAAAATAATAGCTTTCTGAGGTAATTAGATCTATTAATTCAAATTGTGAATGGATTTAATCTCGAGAGAAACCACAGTACTTTGGAGAAGTCAGGGTGTACAGTTAGTGACCTATTCATTCTACTGTACAAAAAAATGTCAGAATTTCATACTACATAATCAAACAAAAAGAAGTACAGAAAGGGCAATTCATGGGGGGGGGGGGGCAGAATATATTCAACATAAAGAAAGTTTCCTGTACATTTAGCTTCATAATTTCATGCTTGAAATGCCAGTACATCATGGATAACAAAAGGTAAAATGGTGCTGAGTCTAAGTGAAATGGAAAATCATTTGGATATAAACTCTAGCTCTTTTTTTTTTCTAAATAATAAAGGAATTGAAATTAGAAATATGCTTAATGGTGCAGGAATAATTTAAATACCACCAAAGATAATACACAGTTAACTCGGGGCTTGTTCGCTCTGATTCAATTTAACTAGCAGACTTCACAAACTGTATCTTATATCTGAGGTTCCTAACAAATGTGAATGCACATGTGATGTAATGTGATAAAGGTCACGAGGCTGATCTTGGTAGTATCTATCAGTAAAATAAGCTGTATAATTTTAATAGATGGAATTAAGGTATAGCAGTGGGTTATACACATCTTAATAAAAAATCGTATCCTAGTAAATGTTCAGTCAATGCATACAGGTACGGTGAGATGTTGCCCACTATTAGAGAACAAAGGATAAACTACCAGTAACATTATTTCCAATCATTATTTTACTCATTAAATGTCTATCTGGATTTACAGGAGCTAGTGAGTAGGAAGAATGCAGGCTTAAACAACTGCTCTGATGGAATGTCGTAATGAATATTTAATCAAATTGTTGAGCGCTCTATATTGACTTTCAGTTGACATTAACATATGATCTGTAGACCTGAATGTCATTATTCATAGAAACATAATATCGTAGAATTCCAGGTTGGAAGGGACCTCAAAGATCGTCTGGTCCGACCTTTCCCGGCAAAAGCACAGTCTGGACAAGATGGCCCAGCACCCTGTCCAGATGAATCCTAAAAGTGTCCAATGTTGGGTAATCCACCCCTTCCCTGGCAATATTGTTCCAATGGCTGATTGTTTTCATTCAGAAAAATTTTCCTCTTTTGTCCAACTGGAATCTCCCTGGGAGTAACTTGGACCTATTACCCCTCGTCTTTTCCAAGTGACTCCTTTTAAAAAGGGAATCTCTATCTTCTTTGTAGCCAACCTTTAAATAATGAAACATGGTGATAAGTTCTCCCCTAAGCCTTCTTTTCTTAAGGATGAAGAAAACCAATTTGCTTAGCCTTTCCTCATATGGCAGGCTTCCCAGACATTTGATCATCTCTGTGGCCCTTCTCTGGACCCTTTCCAGCCTGTCCACATCTTTTTTGTATAGCAGGGACCAGAACTGAACACAGCATTCCATGTGTGGCCTGACAAGCGCTGAGTAGAATGGGATAGTGACTTTATCTCCGCTGGTGATGCCCGTGTTGATGCAACCCAGCATCCTCTTGGCTTTCTTTGTCACAACGGCACACTGTTAACTCATATTGAGTTTGTTGTCCAGCAGGACCACCAGGTCCCTTTCCACAGAGCTTTGTCAAGGGTACACTTGATCCCATCATCCAGATCACTTATGAAGGTATTAAAACAGCATTGGGCCTGGTATCAATCCCCAGCAGACCAGACTTGTCAGGATTTCTTGGTTTGTGAGTAGCAAGTCTGGCAGTGCCTCATTCCAGGTTGCCACATCTAACATTTATATGAGGAAGCAGTTTTCTATGCATTCCAGGAACTTGATGGATGACCTGTGAGCTGCTGTATTGTTCTTCCAAAAAATGTCTGGCTAGTTGAAATCACCCATAAGAACCAGGTTCTCTTGACCCGCAGCTTGCTTAAGTGACCCAAATATTGCTTCGCTGTCCTTATTGTCTTGGTGTGGAGGTTGGTAGCAGACGTTTACTGTAAAATCCCCCTTGGAGATGACCCCTCTGATCTTGACCCAGAGGTATTTGAAAGGGCTTCCACAGTCACCGTAGCTGAATTCTATACATTCAAGGTTCTTCCTAACATACAGCGTGACTTGTCCTTCTCCTCTTCCCCGACTGTCTTTACAAAACAGCCTACAGCCATCCATCGCGATCCTCCTGTCATGGGAGTTGTGCCACCATGTTTCAGTTATTGCTATGATATCATAACTTTCTTGGGTGCGTGTTTAGGCAATCCTTTTTTAATTACACAGTTTCTTTCTGTCAGCAGAGATTTCTTCTTTTCCAGGTCTTCCTTTTAGATAGTGGATCCTATACCTGTTCAGCTAGATGTTTTTTGTTTCTACACTTGTTTTCTTTCATTTTTAAGTTCAGATAAATTTAATTTTGTTATAGTCTTCTATAAAATTTCATAATACATGCATGTCATCATATTGATAATATTTCTTAAAAGATACATAATTTTCTGATTTTAGATATTTAGTATTGTTTTCTTATTTGTTGCTTATTCTTATATCTTGTTTCTTATTTTTAGTCTCTTTTTTTTTCTGTTTTCCTTTCTCAAGCTAATATCTGTTATTAAATTTCTATTTGACATTAAATTTTTCTCTCCCCACTAAATAAATATATAATCAAAACAGGGTTGAAAAAGCCCACATTCTATATAACAAACATCGTATATTGAAGGAAAATTTCTGAATACTCACTCTGGTATAGTTAGTAAGCTCAATATTGTTTACTGTCTCCTTTTCTCTCTATCCCTACATCTTCTCAACAGAAGCATTACAGAAGCTTTAGCAGGTATAGCAGCACTTTAAGACAGTTATATCACCCAGCACTGCCCTATATTCACTTAGACTAGAGGCAATTTGGAATATGTAAACATTATTCCATGATTACCAAGTGCAGTAGCTGTTGCCTGTCCTTAAAAAGATATTGGGAATGAAGCTGAACTCAGAATTGCTGTTTCTGCTAAGGAAGATGACTAGAGAGGGCTTTGCGTACTGTGGCTACCTCTGTGTTGGTAAACTAAACCAGACCAGAGATAAAGAATGTTAGAATAAAATGTCTTGCAGCACTTAATTATTGCCCACAGAGTGGTTTAAAGAGTAACATGGAGAACAGACCGTTCTCAATATGCAGTTTAATAATGGCCGATCTGTTTGGAGGATGACGGGATTCAATGTTGTGGTGTTTTATAAAAGCTGGTCACACTGCCAGGAAATAGTCAAGGACACATCCAGATTACTACAAAGGACACAACCTCAAAAGCTGATCAAAACATCCTGGACAAATATGGCTACAAGGTTTAAGAGAAAAGGCACTTTTAGTTAAAGATATCATAGGTGGTTTGAGGACTCAAGGCTGGAACACTAAGAATAAAGGCCAAAACTGTCTCCTTTTCAGACTCCAGAAGCCAGCTGAAGGTACCGGTATGTAACTTAAATGAAAAAAGAATTTTCAAAAATAGATAACTTCTGTATGGGAAAGTAAGGAATACAATTGAAGTGGAACTTGTGGACCATTGTATCCATCCATTTCATGTCACAAATAATTCTACTGAAGTTTCAAAACCTTCTTGTGGTTTCCCACTTTCAGTTATTCACAGAGAGTTTCCCAGAACCACAGAACTGTTGAGGTATGAAGGTATCTTTGGAGATCACATAGGCCAACTGTGCACATCACACCAGGGTCAGCTACCGAAGGTATGTCAGAGCCATGTCCAGTCAGGTTTTGATTGTCTCCAACAGTGGGGAGTCCATAACCTCCCTGGGCAAGCTGTTGCAGTGTTTAACCATCATCACAATAAATTTTTTTTAATATATGTTTAAATAAAATGTCCTGCATGTCAATTTGTGATGATTACCCTTTGTACTGTCAGTGGGCAGCGCTAAGAAGAGTCTGATTCTGTCTTCCTTTTTCCCTGCCATTGGATATTTATACAAATTGATAAGATACCCCCTTGAGCCTTCTTTTCTCCAGGCTGAACAGTCACAGCTCTATCAACACCTCCTTGTATGACAGGTACTCCAATCTCTTATCATCTTCACTGGACTTGGTCCAGTATGTACATCTCGCTTGTACTGAGGAGCCCAGAACCGGGTGCAGTATTCCAGATCTTGTTTCATCAGGTCTGAGTATGCAGGATCATCTTCCTCGAGCTGCTTGCAACACACTTTTTAACACACCCCAGGAGGCTGCATTACTTTCACTTCCACTTAAAACTTAGTGGTCCTTACCAGAAATACCTCACTGATATATCCTGGTTGCCAATTGACCTTTTCAAAAGCTCTCTGACACTGGTGTTTAATATTTGTTCTATGATCAAATGATAAACCTTTTATTCAGACACTTATAGTAAAGTTCTGGCTTAGAGAACAGATGTTTGATATTACTCTATAAGAGTTTCTGTATTTTGTCTTAATTTTTTTTCTTGTATATTCTGTTTCTTGCCTGTGCTGTTTGTATTTCAAATTCATCATCAAAGTTCTGCATTTTACATCACAGTGACAGAAGGAAAACATAAACCAAGATCATTCTGAAGACCACCTCTTGGAAAAAAATCTGTCGAACTAACATCATTCCAACCATTTAAAATATTTTCATTTTTATGCAAGTTATGTTCATCTTTACATCACAAGGATCATTCCTTTTTTCTTTTTTTTTTTCTTTTTTTCAGTTCAACTAATGGTTGCTTGGTACTATCTCCACTATTTTTTTCTAGTGAAAGTTATATGGTCTGCCGTTGTTCCTTCCTTTGGGGAAGTTACTGTCAAATGCCAGTATAATTAATCTTTGGGTTTTCATTTTATTTTATTTTCTATAAAATTTCAAAGTCTTTATTTTGCCTGTCCTCCAATATTTATTAAAAGTCTTATATACTGAACATATCCCATAGCACCATTTCTGGGGTCCAGCAGCATTTAGACTTACTGAATTCTAAAACTTCAGTTGCCTAATTAGACAGGAGTTTCCTGAATCAGTTCTCCAATACAAAATCTAAATTCCAGCTAAATATCACTGGGCTCCTATGCAGTTTGCTGAACACTATTATAAGGGTATTTCTGATATCTGCATTGTAGGTATTTGCATTTTCAATTGCTTGAGAATGTCTTACACAGGAAGAGGTTTCTGCTACATATATTTTTCACGTGAAAGAATACAAAAACAAAGACATACATTCTATACCCATTTGAAAAATTGAGTCAAAATTAAATGTCAACACAGGAAAGTTCTGTCTTGAAAAAAAATGAAATGGAAATTCTCAGAACCAAGGAAATTTTGAATGAGCTTCCACAGAAATATCTGATTCATGTACTTGTCTATGTGAAGTGGCAGCTACACCTATTTAATTTGCATGCACATGTTATTGAGTTTCTTCATATTTTCTTATAAAGAATCATAGGTAGAGTAACTCATACCTGTGGCTGCGAGTGTACCCAGTGTTTTCTTAACAGTGATTTTCTTCTTTTCAGAGTGTGAGAACTGCTGGTGAAAAGAACAGCAGCAGACAAATCTGGTTTTTAGCAATTCTCATTTGGTAAGTCCCGCAGACTTTGGTGGATGTCTACATCATTGTTCATGTGGGTAGTTTTGGGTACCTACCACAGGAGTCACATGCAGATGACCTCTCACACTCCCATACTCTCTTTGTTAATAGGCTGCAAGGGGTCAATGAGGTCAGGCTGGGTGTACCAAACCAAAAGGACACCATCTTGCCTGTTTAAATCCTACTCTCCTTGGTTATGCAAGGTAGAGAGAACAGGGATGATGTGATTAGCACTGACTTCACTGACATCTAGACTCAATTTTCTCCAATTTGTGATAAACTAAACAAATGCAAATTAGAATAATACTCTACAAAACTAAAGTGCTGACTGAAATGCATGCGTGTCCCATATCATAAGGCCATATCAGAGCAGTTAAGAGACATCTGTTCTGATTTATTGTGGGTCTCAGATCACACACAGGTAGGTATCCATGCACCAGAAAATGCCTTGCTCTCATAATGAAACGTTAATAGACTGTAACCTCATGACTGTAAGAAAATAAGTGGATACTTTCAAACATTTAGACAAATGACTCCTTCCTATTAAAAAAATAATTTTAAATTGTTAGTACGTGTAAGCAGCAATACGTCTGTTTCTAAAATGCAGATTTTCAAATTGGTTTTAAAATAAGAAAATAAAAAAACCCTACAACAATTTAGTTTAATGGAAAAATCCTTTATATCACTTTGTCTAAAAACTTCTCTTATTTTTTTTTGTCTGCCGAAGTAGCAGGTCAACAGATATTCCCAGAATTCTAAGTAACTGTCTCTACTGCATCATTAATTTGAAGTAAATAAAAATATTCCCCTTCCATTTCTGCAAAACACTGCAGATATCAAGAGGCCAATGCAATTATGAAAGAAAAACACTAGGGGTTCATTGTGAACAAAATCTGTCAAAACCATTTTTAGTTGTTTAGCATTTCTTCTGTGACTAAATTACGTCTTCACACTTTTTAAAGGAAAGCAATAAGTTTAGTGTTGTTCTTATAGCAAAAGGTTTTGAAAGACAAAACTATTATTGCAATCACTATAAATTGTTTTGCAGCATAGTTGCCTCAGTACTTAAAAATTTTCCCAGTAAGATTGTTTTTTGCTACAGTGACAAATTCTAAGTAATTTAATCACAATCACTTTGAAGGTGCTATGTCAAACACATGCCATTCTATTGCACAACCTTTATTTGCCTAAGTCAAAAGAGAAAGATAAACAGTGGGTTGGAGAAGAGTAGGATTTGTTACTATGATATTGTATCCAGAAAGTTGTGCAATGTTCTTTTAGGATACAGAGGTTACATTACACCTGTGCCTAACAGGTAATATATGGCACACCATGAAAACTCAGTCTGGTAAAGAAGAATATCAACATAAGTAGGATGCAGTGTATCACCTGATCTGGTTAATTACACTTTCTAGATCTTGAAGACACAGATATACAAAGGCACAACTTGTTAGTGGATTAACTTGCCGTTGTTGTTGTTATTATTTTTTTTTCTATATGAGTGGTTGCATGTTCTTCATTTGACACAAGATGAATTTCAGAAATCAATTTAGTCTATGACAAATAGACATACAGATATCTGCCCTGGTTTGAGAGACACAGGACTAATTTCTCTTCTAATGCTTGGGAAGACTGCACTTTTAGAAGATTCTGGTATCTGAATTTGTGAAAATATTTACTTTATAGACAGCCGTGGTATGTGAGTTTCAAGGTCTCAGTGTTTTTAAGCTCGACAGGTGCAGGGACGAGGAGAAGCAAGACCCAGGAACTTGACCCAAACTGGCCAACAGGATTACGTCGTACCATGAACATCACATTCAAAATAAATTAGAAAGTTTGCTGAGAATTGCTCTCTTACTTGATGGTGGCGATCCAGAGAACCTCTTGGTTCCTGGCCCTGGTGCCGGACCCCTGATGCCTTCCATTCCTCATGAAGCTGTAGTGCTGGCAGTGTCCGACACTTGCTGTCCACTGCCAAGAGTGCAACAGCTTCCTACTGATGTTATTGGCTGAGTATAATCCTTGTATATTTTATATTCGTATCGGGATCAATACTAGTTCTTTAGTATTAGTAATCTAATTATCTAGTTCTATTCTATTAAATCTATTTATATCTCAACCATCATATTTCCTTGTTTTTCCCAGATTCCCCTTCTTGGGTCGGAAGGGGTCATCAGGTGATAGAATAATTGTCTAAATGACAATAAAATGTTGTGGGTTTCTAAAACCGTAGCAATATATAAGACTCTGAATAATTTAGTGTCCCAGTGTACAAAAACTTGTAACAGACTTTCTCAGCAAATTAATGAGAGCAAAACAATAAATGGGAAGGAGGCATCCTTTCAGCTTTTGGTTGTGACTCAAATGTTTGTATATGGGTAAATAATGGTGTTGTCATCCAGCACATGAAAATTAGAGACAACTTACTGTAGTAAGTGCATCACTGTATGAAACAAGTCTATTTCAAAACTGACTGGAGAAGAACTGGTTTTTTACTGCTTAAATAGCTCTTAGAAGACAGCTATCTAGTATCACGAATGAGGGTCTTTGACAGTCCAACAGTAAGTAAGAACTCTAAAGAAAATGAGAGCAAAACAATTAATGATGCCTTTAAATGGAAGTATTAATGTTATGATAATGTTTTGTGTTAGAGTGTATTATCCCTGCAATAATTTTCAATGTAAAACCAGTTAATATTTTAAAATATCGGGAAAATTAACTGTATGTCCTAGTAAGAAGCTTTTATTTTTAAAAGATTATAAGAATAGTTCTATTACATAGTAAATCACTTGTTTTCTTGGTATGAAATGCAAATATTCATATGACACATAGCAGTGCTATCTTTTAATCACAAGGCAAGTCAGAAGAATTAACCCAGCAAACTGCTACATGTAAATACAGCAACTGAGTTCTATAATAACATTTTCTGAAAAGTTCTGTGTTTTTTAACCATGAATTAAGAAAGAAAATGCAATAACTGTTGTACATAATGTAACTTATTTTTGCATAAGAAATATTTCCTCAGTTAAGGGTAGATAAATGTGCATTTTTTTTTATTCTATGGTATTTTCATTAGCTTAGTTTCAGGGGGTGTTCTCTTTTACTTTGTTTAAATCAACGTTCCATACAATTCTTTGAATAACACAGGTACTCTTGTAACTGCATGTGAAGACTAACATCAATACCTTTGCACAAATTTAATAACTGTCCCATTGAATGTACCTTTCCATATATTTATGATTTTTTGGTTTAAAGTTGACTAATGTTATCCACCAGAATTCAAAGAGGAATTTTAAAAGTATTGGACATGCTAACCAATGCTTTCAAAGTCTTCATTGTAACAGCAAGACTGTATGAATGCATATATAAATTTGATGTCTCCCTCAGTGCAAAGAAATGTTCACATTTTTAGCTGCTCACTTAGAATGTCAGGTTGAAAGTGTACAATGCTGTCATTCCAAAGTTCATAATCACTATATGTAGGTGAAATAACAGATTTAATGATTAACTATCTTCAACTTGACTTGAAAATATATCAAGGATGTACTTTGTAAATGGTCCATATCGATCTACTAATAAGCTCATTAAAGACAAGCTTCTCCCATCAAAATAACTCCTAAACAAATATAACCCAAAATCTCTTATGTTATCACTTATGTGAAGTAGTTCTTCAAAAAGTGGTCTTTTTAATTGTGTGAAGAATAGAATATCTGATCAAAATTCTGTATTTTATTGTTAAGTAGATGTAGTAGTGACTAATGTAGTATGTAACCGTTCTTTTTATCCTTAAGCACCTTCCATATGCAGTGGTGTTAAACATTGATCTTCAAAATAGATCATATTTTGTGACAAAAGGTGATTTTACAGTATTTATTTATTTATATCTGCTGTTTTTCAGTATCTATTATCTGTCAGACAACAAAGACAGAATTCTTTCAAGATAAATAATGTAAATGTATCAAGTATAAATGTGTTAATCTAATCACGGTTACTACTCTTAAGCTTCAAAACACATAGAAGAAAAATACTTCTAATGAGTGGTCTAAATGAAATATCAGACACCTGGAGAAGATTTCTGAATTTTTTTTCTTTCATTTTTGAGGTGTTCGGAGTTTTTCAAAGTTGACTGTAGAATATTTGTCAAACACCATACTTATTGAAGTAAGTGTGAAGTAAGCAAAATTAATATTTTTCACATTATTCAGCTTCCTCAAAGAGTTGAGAAAGTTTTAATACATATTCAAAATTAATAATGCTGCAGAGCGCAAAATAGTGCATTTGATGAAAGATTTGAAATAATATATCCAGATCTATTCAGTGTTCATCAGTAACATTATTTTGCGAAAAATACGTTGCATGGGTGTCAGAGCTTAAGGACTCTTGCAGCTACTGGGCTATATCTCATTTTTGGAAGCTATGACATTTACGAAGTAGTTAAAAGGAATATTTTCAACTATATTCAAATGTGTATCTTCCAAGAAACCAGAACAGCTGTTCCTCGGATTCATTGCCAAGGTCATCTGTCATTCCAGTTTCCCTCTCCACAACACTAAGAGCTCACAATTGAGAACATTCTTCTAAATTATGTATGAAGACTTTCACTGTGGATTAGATTTATGATGAAAATTCAAAGAAACAGGACAAAATGTCTATGGAACTTGTTTCCAAACTGGGCAAGGCTTTACCTGTTACAGCACTGCAAATTTGGTATAAATTTTTCTGATTTTGTGACATGCAGTCACTTTTTCCAACTAAAAAATATAGTGTGTGTGATTGTGTCTGTGTACGTGCAAGGGTGAAGGATACAAAAAGAAAGCAGGGAAATTACTGAAAGGCTATGAAGTGTTTCATATAGATAGAAAAAGATATTAATATAACTAATTCAGAAAGCAATTTTAAAAAAGAAGACTGGAATGCTGTAGGAAGGATACTGAGGAAGATAAAACAAAGCAAATGCTTACTATTGTCTTGCAGATTTAATGGGGCAAATGTATCAGATAAATTGAGGAAGTTGCTCAAGTTATAATAAGAAGTATATGCCAAAAGCAAATGAGCCTGGTGTCCTAATTTTCAGCCTTAAATTTTTGTATTTTAAAAATGTGGTATTTCCTGCATTTTGTCTCCTATAAGGCTTGCACTGAAATGATCTTCTACAATTAATTCTTAAACAAAAAGCATATTTTGGTTTCAGGGAGGACAAAAGAAACTCCAAAATATTTCAGACAAACCATGAGTACTGAGCTTCTTATTAATTCTGTGCAACTACTGTAGTGGAGGTCTGTGAGTAGAGTCAAACTGTTTCAACTTTCTTGTAGGCTGCTCTGTCTACCATGTAGGTGTTTTAGACTTTATATAAATTAGGTTTGCTTACATTTGCTTAATGACATTGCACATGAAGAACTGCATAGCTGATTTTATCCTCTGGTTATTAAGCAGCTTTTGCTTTTGATATTGAAACTGATATAGAAATATGCTAGAAGGGTTATAACCTAAACAAAGCAAAACCAAAAATGGCAGCTCTAAAGTGGTAAAATTAAAAACTATTTTTACTGCATGGCATTATGGTTTAAATGTTCAAATAGATGTGTGAAGCACAAAGTTATTTTTTCCGTATGCAATGGAAATCACAGTCTCCCATGGCTGCATAAAGACTGAAGACTTTTATCCTACTCTATCTTTCTTGTAAGACAACACATCAAAGTGCCTGCCAAGAAAAGGATTCTACGATATATCACTAGCAGAAGACCATGGTTTCTTATGATGTGGCTATATGCCCTGAAGTACAGATTTGGGGTTTTCAGTGAATAGCTCTGCAATAATCTTAAGCGACAGCCAGTTTCCATAAAAAAAATGTACATTGGATCACTGGAACCAATCTTTTTTATTACTCAAGTGTACTACTTTGCTGGAGTTTTTTGGGGGGTTTTTTTGTATTTTTTTTCCCGTTACACTTCAAGAAGTGGGAGAAAGAGAGAGAAAGAGAGAACCAGAACAGACTAGTGCTCAGGTAGAATTGATTAGGAAAAAAAAAAAAAAGAAAAAGGAGCAGTCTCTCTAAAATTCCAGAAACTGCTAGACCTCTTGCCACTTTATATTTCCAGGAGGAAATGACTGTACACATTTGCCACTGCAGTATAATTCCAGCAGTCTTTATAACAGAATGAAGAATTCTTTGCTCTGTCTCTATTCATGCAATTGTTCTTGCTTCCTTACTCTTTTTCCACAGCCTTAATCCATAGGAGAAAGGGGGTTTTTAATTCTTTTTCCACTAGTATTCTGATTCCTTCTGCTTTCTTATACTTAGTATTCAGATTTCAACAGTTTCTTTTTTTCTCACCTATATCTACATTAACCAATAACAGCAACAGTCACAAGAGAGTGGGGACAAAGCGGACTGACTCCAACCTGACTGACACAACCTGTCAAGGCCATCCTGGCACCCCGAGAGAGACCTGCCTTGCCCCTGCCACAGCCATGGTACCACAGGGCAGGGGAGAGAGAGGTAAGGAAGGGTGAACTAGGGATTTAATGACTTGTTGGGATCCACAACTCACTAGTTAATTAAGAAAAAGAGGCATCTCCAGAGGAGAATTCAGCTCAACAAATACTCTTTTAGAGGTTACCCTGGCTGATCAGTAGACATGATGTTTAAGCCGCATAAATGGCCTCAGCAAATAACACCTCTTTGAAGTATTTCTGACTCCTGCCATGGTCAAGGGACTTAGTTTGTCAAAGAACAAAATATGCCTTCCCAGGAGACATGTCATGATAACACTTGAATCACATCTGTCTTTTTGATAGATAGGTGTTTTTTGGTAGATTTTGTAAATTTGAGATCAGTCTGATCACTTAAGGGACCATGGAATCCATGTCAGTTTTCTTCTTGGATCAGTGATTCAGCAGTGAGAAAAGTGATACCAGAATATCTCAAAGACTAAAATAAAACTGTGTCAGAAGAAAGAATGCTCAGACCCAAGGAAACCTCAGCCACCCACTTGAGCCTGTGTTCATGTGTGAACCCTGGATTCAGAAGAGCTTTGCAGCTCCCAGGTCTGAAGCAACTTTGACAGGTTGTGTCAGGTCTGAAGCGACCTGGGACACAAGCTGACCACAGGTCAGAGTGAGACCTGGGCAAGTTCAGGGCCTCAGCGTGCTCTTGTAAGGTTGCAGGGCCAGCTGAAGGGCAGCCTGGGAGGCAAATCTATCTCCTTTACAGTATAACATCTTCTGAGAAGAAGCACAAGGGAATAAGCAATGTGGCTGTCCACCCATCTCCGGTTCTGTTTGCTTATGATTTTATTTATCAAAGTCAAGCTGCTTCAGCTTAGAGATAATGAAGAAAATTCACACAAAATAGAAACACTGTATCGGAAAAAGACCTCAGAACAATTAATGTAATTATAAAATGGTAATGCAAGAATTCATGTTGCATAAAGTGAGTCTGATTATCATGTGGCTATCTATTTCTCTCCCAGGCAAAGCAAAGTCAGCAAAACAGGAAAATAAATAATAAATTTCACTTGGCAGTCAGCATAACTGTCCTTATCTCTGTGCAGCAAAGGATCAAAAAAGTTTTGGGAGCTAGAATCACTTGTCTGTTCCAAAATTGGCAGCCTGCACAATTTTTGACGGAATCTGAGGCAGACTCAACCTCAGTGATGGAAAGGAAGCTGGCTCATGTCTACAGTCTTGAGAGAACACAGAAGAGGTATTTGTGGACTTGTCTTCTGTGGAGCTGGAAATTAGGAAGGCTCCAATACCCACATTTCATGGGCTTGAAGAAACTCAGAATAAGCAACTGCACTAGGATTGGATATCATATGAGTATTACAAGTACTGGAGGAGGAGGGAAGTGGTATAGAGCCTGGGTTCTTAATAAAGTGTTAGTCCAGTCCAGCTTGAGCTCTGCTTTTAGTGATTACAGCAGGCTTTGGGCACCTGAAATTCAAGGAACTGAGATTTTGTCCTTCTTTTAGTTTAATTATTTAAAAAAAACATGTAATAATGTAGCATACTCAGCCTACACTAAGTTTACAAAATGAGCTTAGTATTATGATACTATTTTCTACCACTGTTTTCAAAAGAATTGGACCATGAAACCAGGGTGATACAAAATAATAGTTGAACTAAAGAAACAACTGCAATATCAAATGAAGCATCTAAGTCATTTTGTCAGCTCTCATTTGACCTTGTTTTCACAGTTGGATTTTTAATAGACTGAAAGGCAGTACTAAAGTAATGTGCTGTGGTTTCAGCCAAAAAACACATCAGTGCTGGCATAGCTTTCATGATCCTGAAGAGCTGAGATATGTATCTAGCACTCAGACCTAGATCTCTCTTCTCCCTTTGCCCTTTTAAGTTAACTTGATTTTTTTTTTACCATTGCCATAGTGGTTTTTGTTGTGTGGTTTTTTTTTCCCTCAGCAATCAAAAACTCTTGTTTAAAACAAAAAGGAAAATTAAGGTCACTTTCAAGGATCTTTCTTGCAATGATAACACAGTGTTGACCAAGGTGTACATGCAGGTATACTGGGGTGAAAAATTGTGTCGTGGTAGCCTAATATCCTAGGAGTACTTTTATCTTCCTATGGAGAAGATACTGTTTGTATAGCTATGTTACATTTATTCCTCTCTTCTTTGGGGATCATATGCAGAAGATTACTTTAAAAAGCCTTAGAAATGTGGTGTCTGGTATAGAAATGCAACCTGGTAAGCCCTAGAGTGATCACAGAACAAGACAGAAAGATACCCTGAATAACTATTTCTGAACAGCAAAATAGCCCAAAGGAACAGCAAGGATAATACATTTTATTCTTTTCAGATAAGCAGAATAAGTATTTCACAGTTATAAATGGAAAGAAATTACTGTTGTTTCCATTCTTCAGCTCCATATCTAGATTTAAAATCTTTTATGCAAAAAAGAAAATACATACTAAATCTTGTAAAAATAATTTAGAGTTGTACAATTTCACAAGCCTGAGAGAGCTAAGGCTAACACCTATACATTCCCTTGTGAAGTTATATAGAATTACATCAATACAATAAAGAATATGACCAGGCCTCTACCTGCTACTTGATGTTTTTTTATTTGATTGTTTAGAATATTCTGCTCTTAAAAATTTGCATTCATTTAGTTTTCCTTAAGAGAAAACTTTATGGAAATTTATTTGATTATATGTGCTTGCAGACTTCTGCTTGTCTCCATAGCTATTTAATTGACAAGAGACATGTAACAGTTTAAGCTGATCTCCACGTCTTTCTTAAAAAAATGGGGTTTGTTTTGTTTCATTTTGTTTTGGGTTGGGTTTTTTAGTTAGTGAAAGACTTTCAAAATATAACTTGACTTGTTAGTGCACGGTGAGCCTTCCATTAGTCTGTTTTCAGTACCTTGAGAGTGATCTAACTAGTATACTTGCATATGCAAGCTCCTTTTCTGTAGGAATCAGAGTACAGATCTTGGCCCATTTGTGACTGACTCCAAATGTGGAGCCACTATGAAGTTAGTATGTGGAGATGAGACGTAATTTTGGTTCTCTGAGTTAGGTCATAGCTTTATTTGAACAGGAAAAGGCCTCACGAGATTGGGTAAACCCAGATACTTTTCATTAGAACAGAAAAAAAAAAAGAAAATGTATAATTCACAGTTGATACTTAGAATAGTGTTTCTTCTGTTTTGTCAAGGAACAAATATTCCTGTCTGTATAGACCACAAACACAACTCTAGTGTGAAAGCACAGACAGACCCATTAAGAGTTCAAAACCTTGGACTAAAATATTATTTGTAAAATAATAAGGAAAAACATTAGCAAAATGAAAATTAATGCCAACATCAAATTCAGAAATACTACTTCTTTTAGGACACATTCCTAATAGAAACTGGGGGCCATCTTTCATCTTTAATTAATTCTCAGTATAGACACACAGCTTTTGACACATTGCTTCTGGATGATGGTGTAGCGACCTTGTTTGTTGTTTATCAATTTTTTTAATGTCATCACTAAGAAATATTTTCTGTTAGATCTTTCTTGGAGCAAGAGATTTCATATATACCTGAAATCCCTTACTTGAAATTTGCTTATGCTACCATCTATATTAAGTTTTAATAGAAGCTTTATAATTAACCAATTCAAGTAAGAATAGAGGAAATTGTCTCTTTGCCTTACTGAACAGTAAATAGCACTAAGGTTGCTTTAATAAATGAGTTACATCCGTGCAGATATCAGTCCTACAGGGATGTGCAACATAGATACTGGTTTCCACGTATTTCTCTAGAGACAAAGAATTGATGGGGAAGAAGTTGAAACTTTGTGTACTGTGTTTCTGGGTCAGAGACTGAGAAGTGGACTGCATTATTTCCTGTACTGTTTTTGTGTTCCTGTCCTTTCTAACAATAGATTGTGGAGAAAGAAAGAAAATCACAACTGAACATGAATTCTTTACAGTTTATACGCTGTCTCATGTTCAATTACAATTTTGCAGTAAATTCATAGTGATTCAAGATGTATTTAAAAATTCGGAAGATTTTGACTCCTTGCTTATGTAGGTCCTTACATGAATAACATAACTGGCATTATTTATGGAGTACCATATCAGTAAGGAAGGTTTTCTCTCAAAGTCCACAGAGTAACAGACAGATTTTCCCTGTTATATAATGTATTTTCTCTGTAATTGGGTAATAATGGACAACCTTTTCTAAACAGTAATTATTTCCCGTTGAGCAATCAAAGCAAATATGCACAGACTACTACATGTAAAACATAGACTATTCAGAGCAGTTAACCACGCATTACTCTGACTTCCAGCTGGCCGTGAATTCTTTGTAATTATCAAAACATCCAAGATTCTTTTTCTTAGTCTTTGATTTGGTTTCCAGCTTCCATTAAGGCTTTGCAAAAAAAAAAAAAAAACAAACAAAAAACCACCACCAAAAACCCCCAAAAAGCAAACTGCAGCATAACAAAATCTTGCTTATATAAAAATTTTGGACCTACAGAAGTACAGTTATTATATAGTTTATATAGGTTTATGTTTTCGTAACTATTCAGCTCAACTTTTCTTTTGGATGTTACTTCAACCCATTTTTGTTCTGGCTGGAACACACCACATATGCTGTGGTAATGATAATATCTACTAAAACCATCATACTAACTATCCCACAGCTGTTAAACACAGATACATGAGCTTTGTGATGGGCTGCAGATCATGTAAATCTTTAATCCAGGTATGCCTGCTCCTCTGTCTTAAGTAAGCACATCAGAAACACTGAAAGGGTTTTTAATCTTGAATACTCTCATTTACAAGAAAACAAAACAAAACAAACCCCCATCCCTCCCAGAAAATGAAGCACCCTAAGGACTTTGGAATGAACTTTAAACACAGAGATAATTAAATATAGTCAAGATCTACTGCAATATGGAGGGCATGCTAAAAATTCCACTGGCCCCTTGCAGAATGACACTTTTTCTTTTTTTTCTTAAACTATCAATATTTAGGATCACTTTTGGGGGGGGGTCACAATCTTTAATAGGCTTCCATGTGGTCTTAGAATAAAGCAATATTTCTTCTGTGCCTCTGTGTGCCTGTTTTCCAACAGGACTATTCAGTCGCTCTTAGAGGGATGGTTGTATTTCTCTTTCTAGAGGTTTCTACCTGACTTTGACCAGTCAGCAGGAGAGAGACTGCCTCTCTATGACCTGGTGAATTCTTTAATAGAACATACCATAGAAACAGTGCAAAAACAATCAAAAAAGGCATACTATTCTTCACAAACCAAAAAGTTAAACTTATGCGACATAATGTTCTTAAAAAGGTCTCTTGAAAACCTATGTATTGATCAAACACGTTTATTGTTCCCACTAAATAACATTATAAATGGAAAAATTCAACATCAGAAAAGATTTCATTATTGTTGTTTCTCACTATTTTTTTACAAAGCATATTCTAAAAATAAGTATTATGGAATCATAGAACTGTAGAATACCAAGTTGGAAGGGACCTTAAGGATCATCTGGTCCAACCTTTCTTGGCAAAAGCACAGTCTAGACAAGATGGCCCAGCACCCTGTCCAGCTAAATCTTGAAAGTGTCCAATGTTGGGAAATTTGCCCCTTCCCTGGCAAGATTATTCCAATGACTGATTGTTCTCACTGTGAAAAATTTTCCTCTTTTCTCCAATTGGAATTTCTCCAGGAGTAACTTGCACCCATTACCCCTCGTCTTTTCCAAGTGACTCCTTCTAAAAAAGGGAGTTTCCATCTCTTTGTAGCCACTCAAATATCCAGTTAATAAAAGCACGGAATACTTTCTTCTACTTTTAGCAATTTTGGAGTCAGCTCAGCTGACATCGATTTTAACAAATATTCTGTAATTAGGTGCAGAAGATTAGTACACTTCTGTTCTTACTTTATGGATTCTAGGAAATATGCTAAGTATTATAATACAAACCTAAACATATTTCTACAGAAGTCAGGAATTTATAAATCATTGGCTAAAGATAGTGTATATTATCCATATATGCCTCAATATCATATATTACCTATTTAGGAAATTCTTTTAAAGGAGTATTATGACATCCTGAATTATTTTCATGAACTTCAATATTTACTTCAAAATATATTTTCAATTTTTCCTATCCTTTTAGAAGAAAACAAGCAGCAGCACCAGTAACATTTTTGTCTAAAAGTACCTCATCTTCCACTTTAGCAATAGCTAGTGGATCATCTCTGTACCATTACGTAACAAAATCTGAATGTGATTTTGAGTAATTTTACTAAACTAAGACATAGATACATCAGATGTCTATTAAGAACTGGTTTCTACAGAATATGACTACAATCAATAGAGACAGACACTGCTTTTCCTGCCCACTGACTTTAAAAGGTGTCTGGAGTGACTGAACTCAATTTAACCATCTTGGATGTATTGCTAGAATTGAATACGGCAGATTGAGTTATATGTATATTCCCTGTTAAAAGATATATCAATTATGGTTTCAAACTCTGCTTTTGCATACACACAGACACATATACCTCCTATACATGTATGTATATATGTGTATATAAAAATAAAGACTAGGGATTTTGTACTTGAAACAGCATTCATAAGATGAAGCAACTGCTGTAGAGTGTTAGAATGCAAGTAAGCATTTTGTATAAAAAGTAAAAGCTTAATGCATGTGTGTACTAAAACTGTAGGAGCCTGATGTTTTGCGTGGGGTGTTTTGGGGATTTTTGTGATCAGGTCAATTCTGATTAATGACAGTAAGACTTACTAGTGTTGTCAGATTTTGAACTGTGTAAATTAGTACTACTCAGTGCTGCAGCTTGTGTGTGTACTTGGCAATAGGACAAGAGGAAATGGCCTCAAGTTGCACCACAGGAGGTTTAGATTGGATATTAGGAAAAATTTCTTCACTGAGAGGGTTATCAAGTATTGGAACAAGCTACCCAGGGAAGTGATTGACTCACCATCCCTGGAGATATTCGAAAGACGTGTAGACGTGATGCTGAGGGACATGGTTTAGTTTAGTGGTGGACTTTGCAGTCTTATGTTTATAATTGGACTTCATGATCTGAAATGTTTCTTCAAACCAAAATGACTGTATGATTCTGATTCTATGTGTATATATTTGTACTTTTAATTATCCCTTGCAATAGTTTTAATTTACTATTAATTAATTTACCGACTCCAGAGAGTCTGTTAATATCAGACGCACAATGTGGAAAAAAAAATCTGCTTTGTGTCATCTCTTACAATGCCCTCAAGGTATCATGTTATCTAAGAATACTTCAGGCGCTATTTGTCTTAACTGCTTAATTACTAGATGCCCATTTTTGTCTTCAAAAGTCAAAGCAATTGCTTTGTAGAAAACTGTCATTTAGAGATTAGTGTTTAAGTCCTTTTCTTTGCAATCTATATCTAAAGTGAGATATAAAATTATCATGGTTTGAACCTATTTTAGAACATGCACTAGAAAATAAAAAATAAAGATAAGGTAGCCTAAATTTCCTTGCCTCCAGTGAGATTATTGATTCTAACACTATAGCCTAATAAAACAATCAACAAATAGCTCGGCATGTATGCCTTGATGCATTAGAAATTAGCCTGTGCTGACACTAAATTATCCTTGTGCGCACAGATTAGGTACTAGACTACTTTTACCATAAGAAGGCCATTGTCCTTTCTTTTGGGCCCTTCAGATTGTTGAGTTTGAAGTCTAATGTTCTGATTCTCCCTTTCCAGCTTGTCTTTACCCAGTGAGATGTGAATAAATCCTACCACTGATTTCTGAACAAATATATGCAATATCTTCATAAAGCAGTGAGAAAGTGGTGACATGAGTTCATCTGTAAGTGTAGACAGGTGTCTACCTATAATGAATCTACCCTGTAATGAATTCACTGTCAGAAGGTGAAATCAACCCAAAAGCACCTTCCAAAATAAAGAGACCTTAAGTACGTCTACTCAGCTCTGGTTGGTTGATTGGTTGGTGGTTTTTTTAATTTTTTTTTTTTTTCTGGGATATAGAAGGATATGCCAAAAAAGTAGTACATTCTTACATTAATGTCTTACATTTTTTTCTCACCTATACACTATAATTTTTATGACAACTACCAGCTATTTAGACACATTAGAACTAATCTTAATAGACATATGTTTGCTCCTAAAGTAATCTTTACTCATTGAAGATCATTATCATGATAGTAATGTACTTTTACATGAATGATGTTATAGAAATGTCTACATTGTAATTAAACCTTAACTTAAAAATACTATTAAAATGCAAATGCACTTTAACAGTAAATGTAAATCTATTATGAAGAGAGGTTAGTTGTGAATCATATTTAATATTAATATTTTACATAATATTTACTTAATATTTAAAGCAACAACTAAAATATGGCCAAGTTTTTGTCTTTTTACTTCAACAAACTTAACTCAATTTGATAACAGCTTTATGTGAATGAGGATTGAAAAGCTCCAACTTTAGACATTATAATTTTAAATACCCACTAAATGATGTTGAAAACTCTGAGATGAAACTAAACACCTTCTATGCAGAAAGGAAAACTTTGTTTTACTAGAAGGGCAGTGAAATAGATATTTTTTCTTTAATGATTAGTCATTAAAGAGCACACATACATAAGGTTTTTTCTTTTTCTTCTTTTTTTCTTTTTTCTTTTTTCTGTTTTCTTTTTTCCCTTTTTCTTTTTTTTCTTTTTTGTCCTTTTGCCAAGGTATGCTGTATTTTAGTAATGCGTAAATGATTCTTTCTAAAGAATATAAAAAAGCAACTTCTAGACACCTTCATTCAGCTCAATTAACAGAAATCAAAATTCTAGGATGTTTAATAAAAATTCAGCATCTACTTTTCACTGTCATATTCCTTACATGCTAATGTGGAGGTCAAGGTATATGGATCAAAGTTTAATATTTTTATCTGAAGAAAGTTCTATTATGAATTAAGTAGTCAGATGAGCCTTATTAGGAAAATAGCTCTGGAAAAATTTCAAAGAGGCTTTGGACTTGCATAAATTTAAGATAGCAGGCAAGAGATTATTTTAAAGACACAGATATATTTCTTGTGTAATTTCTGTTTTACAGGAGAGGGTTCAGATCTTTTGGTTGATTTTGTGCGTTAGGAACGTATACATCTTGTGGACACATCTGATAGTACTAATGTATATACACACGGTGTTCCATTTTCTGTCATCTATTTCACCAGGTGAGAGTTGATCTCAAATTCGGCAAAATGGTGACTTTTGTCTGTCTAGATCTCTACCTACTTTGAAAGCAAACTGTCTCTTTGGACCAGTAAAGGTTCAGATCCAGCCCTGGAATGAATCTTTCTATAACAAAATTTTGTGTATTGTATTGTATTTTATGCTGCTGTTACTCTTTTCTTTCTTCACCAGTATTACTATAAATGTTTTAAACACTTATCTGAGTTAATATGGATATGTTGCTAACAATTGCTATTGACACAAAAGTGAGAGTTTGACTAAAATTGTAACAAAAAGAAATTCAGAATGCACACGGAAGTCAAAGATTTTTTGTCATTTTGGCTTTGTCCTTCTCAACAGTCAATGCACCACTGCTTCACAGACATTTCATGACTATATTGCCTGACCCATGAAATTGCCTTTTTCTACTTATGCATATGTTAACAAACATTGATTTATTGTGTCCTCCTTGCACGAAATGGGTCAATGGTAATGGACTATGGATTAAATGCTTGGGGAGGAAGGGGTGGTGTCTGTTTTGTTCTATTTTTTTCTCTAATTTAAAAAAAACAAAACATAATGATTATATTAATTCAAGGTTTTTCTGTTTATAATAAGGTAAGAAATAGCTTGTATATAAATAACATTTTTTTTAACACTAAAAATGCATGGTACATTTTTAAAGGAACACATGTAAAGAAAAAATGTATACATCTAAAAAAAGTTACATGAATTAAGGAAATAATTCTAGAGGTATGGCTGTTAGGTTCAGAAACTGTAGGTCAGCTTTGCATACAAAGTTATTTCCTTCATACCATATGAAAAATCTTTGAATTCTGTAAGTTGTACGTTATTCATAATCCAGAGAGCAAAAATGTTCTTGGTCTTGCTCTCTGCTAAGAAATAAATTGAGATGGCAGACATCAATAACTTCTGTATCTCTTGATAACATATGTTCTTTTATTAGCAGAAGACTTGAGTGCTCTAAATTTTTCTATTAAAAATTCAGATTGTCTCTTCATTATTTATTCTTTAAGGATACCAGATCTTCCTAACACGTCTTTCTAAAGGTTTATATTGTTTAAGATCCCCTTTTTGGCAGCAAGTCATTTGACGTATTGGGAGGTTTTTTTCATTTTGAGTTGGTTTTTGGTTTGGTTTGGTTTATTAGCACATAAAATAGGTTTCCTCGAGGCATAGAATTTTTGCCTGCCCGTTACTTTAGATCTCTGTAAGTAAGGGAGATCTCAGTGTTACATACAGGTAGCAACATATTGGTACAGATATTTTCTTTTCCTGCTCTGACTTTGTTATTCTAGGTCTTCCCTGACAAGAATAAGAAAAAGAAAAGATAATTAATCTGCTGCAGCATAAACATATCAGCAAAAAGCTTTTTTACTGAAAGAGATGTCAGAAAATGCAGTGACTAAGACGGGGAACCTCTTTAGTATTTTTTTAAATAAATATTCCTTAAAAAAATGCAAAAGTTATACCTAAGATTGATTTTCACTGGCATATTGTGTGAAAATACACTTTTAAAACCATACTGTGTGCTGTTCATCTGATACGGTTGCAAGAAGTGACAATCTTCTAAATTAACAAGTAGAAGAACTACAGAGAAAGTGAAGTTTTTAGAATGTCACAAAAATGAAAAAATAAGATTGAGCTGGCATGTGGCATACAAGCTTTAAAAGTAAAAGCTGGATTTGAAGCATAAAAGGAACTGAAAAAAAAGGAAAAATTTCTTTCTACGTAGAAAATGTAAGGGTATGGAAGGAAAGTAAGTCAGTCATGTAAGTCATATAAGTAATTCTTTGACTTCACAAGTTCATTTTATGGCAGTTAGAAGAGTTATCTGATTTTGCTTGACTTCGTCGTTGATGAAACCTAAAGTGTATTAAGTTAGGCTCTGGGGTTTTTTGCGAATATATGACTTTTAAGGTTTTTTTATTTTATTTTAAGTCATGTCATAAAGAATGGAGAATCTGTATCAGATCTGGCAAGAAAGACAATCTGCTCAGTTATTGTAAAAAGGGGTGCATGTGAGGGTAGGAAGTATAAAATCACAGAATCATTTAGGTATGAAAAGACCTCTAAGGTCATCAAGTCCAATGCTTAACCTAGCACTGCCAAGTCCACCACTAAACTATGTCTCCAAACACTGCATCTACACATCTTTTAAATACCTCCAAGGATGGTGACTGGGCAGCCTGGGCAGCCCAGCCTGCTCTAATGCTTGACAACCCATTCCGTGAAGAAATTTTCCCCTATAGCCGGTCTAAATCTCCTCTAGGGCGACTTGAGGAGATCACTCCTATCACTCTTTAGTTGGGAGAAGAGAGATTGACACACCCCCCCCCCCTCTACAATTTCCTCTCAGGTAGTTGTAGAGATCAATAAGGTCTCCCCTCAGCCTCCTGTTCTTGAGGCTAAACAACACCAGTTGCCTCAGCCGCTCCCCACAGGACTTGTGCTCTCTGCCACTCACCAGCTTCGTTGCCCTTCTCTGGACTCACTCCAGCACCTCAATGTCTTTCTTGTAGGGAGGGGCCCAAAACTGAACACAATATTCAAGGTGGGGCCTCATCAGTGCTGAGTACAGGGGGACGATCACTTCCCTAGTCCATCTTGCCACACTATTGCTGATACAAGCCAGGACGTTGTTGGCCTTCTTGGCCACCTGGGCACAAAATATGTATTTATTCTAAAGCATAGTTCCTTTTTCATATATTACAAATACTTTGAATTTTAACTGATGCTTGTATGAAATCTAGTTGAACAGTTATAAGATAGAATGACATTGTTCTATGGCTTTGAATAAATTAAATTATGTATCTTGAAAAAATGTGGAAGAATTACATATGTCTCAAACACATGAATATGAATAATATCATGGAGTATAATATTTGCATATTTTAATATAAAGATGATCTTTCTTGTGATAAAATATCACAATATTTTACTATGACTATGACTTTCCCTGTGATATAATATTTACAGGATTTTCTTATAATTATTTGGTCAGTATTCCCTGGTATTTTTATTGTGTATAATTCTTGTGATATAACAGGTGGTAAAGTCACTAAAATTAAATTCTTTAACTTGAACAAATGATTTTTTTTCCACTTCTATACTACCATTTTTTGTCTTTTAGGACAGTTACTGGCAGTACTGGGTGCAATTGTGTAGAAAAAAAAAAAAAATTAGGGTTCTGTTGATTCATTTTCCAACTAGTTTTTTTCCCTTAAAGTATGTAGTTCTGTAAAATTTAAAAAATCCTTTGAGACATGTCCACTCGAACAAAGAGGTTTTTTTTCCAGGCATGATTTGGAACTTTTCTCTCAGTAATATTCTGACAAATAAAACATCTACAAAATAGCTGCCTGCTGTGCTGTTTCTTCATTTTCCATGACTGATCGATGTCTTAGCGAACTTTAAGTGGACAGGAAAGAGCTTTCTTTCTGTCAGATACACTCTAAATTACTTTTCATTGTTGCATTTTGCTCTCTTGTAACACCGTAGCTGAAAAATAGTTGTAATTTTGCTTTTATGCCATAAATGTCTATTTTCTCTGATAAGCTTGTCTGGTTTACACGGTATTGGCAAACAATATGTATGCCTTCTCCAGAATTCATGGCTCCTTGCAGACCAATGTTTGCAGATAAACCCATGGAGGATTTCAAGATTTACCAGACTCCCTGCGTTACTGTTAAAGAATGGTATTGACAGGTAATGACAAGCAGAAATATCTTCTAGCAGGTTTTTCATATCAACATTTCATTAGTAACAGAAAAAGAAAAAAAAAAAAGAAAAAAAGAAACCACATCTCGTGCTCTGCTTAAGACCATTAGGTCATCTATTTCTTCTTTTCTTTTATTTCTTTATTCTCATAATTATTGTGATGGAAAAATTTATACAATATTTGAAACTGGAAACAGGCATGAAACTTGCTAATTGTCATGATAATTAAATCACAAAAATGTGTGGCTTGAGCATCCACAGATACTAATAGTTCATATTTCCTGTATATATTTTTTTTTAATTTCTAAATATTCTGAGAATGAGATGCTAGTTTCAGAAAAGATACTGTACTGGGCGAGACAGTGTAAATGAAAACCTGTCATGGATCTGAATACTGGGGTTTAATTAAGGACCAACAAGATTAGAGCTTTTACCCTGCTTGGTTAAATCACATACTCACTCATTCATTCTCTCTCTGACAGCACTACATTCAATAGATTTTGACTTCCCTTCCCTGCAGGCATATCACTGCTGCTCCAGGAAGGTCAAGGAGAAGGTGGTGTCACTTTCTACTATGGAGCTACTCACAGTTACCAGTCTTGGGTGTCACCAGCGACGGTCCCTGGGCATCACCTGAAACCACTCTTCATGCAACTCTTTGTTCTCAGGATCTTTTCTACACATAAAATCCTCACCTCCTTCCCTGGACCTCAAGTCCATGGTTTTACTATTTGTTTCTCATCTATGTGTAAAATCCATGGTTTTATTTTTGGTTTCTCATCTACATGCAGAAGCAAATGCATGAATACAGAAAAAGCTGGTGGGAAAATAGCTCTAAAATAAAAACAAAATTACCTTATTTTCTGTGTAGCTCATCAACTTTACAGAAACTGTTCTTGAATTATGCATCCAGGATTTGCCCTCTTCTCTAACATATAAAATATGATTTATTCAGTTCCCAAGGTGTAAACATACTGTTTCTTTGACTCTGACAAACTCCAAATATCCCTTGCAGAGCATCTCTAATGTGTGGTATAGGTCTTCTATGAATTGTTTTCTTTGACTTCTGATTTGTTTGTAAGGCAAACAGCTTTTGCTTTTTGTTTCAATAAACTCAGAACCTTGGAAGAATACGATCCTATGCCAATGTTTTTAATTTCGTCTTTCCAATGTCCCTTAATACTGGGAAAAAAATCAGTAAACCTTTATTAAAATGGGATCACAGACTTCGCTATCCTTAACATTTTATTTTCTTTGTTTGCTCTTTCCAGGATCTCTCATCTTCATTTGATGCTGTTTTCTCTACTGGCAGCTCTTACATTTCTAACATTTTCTTTATTTTGGCATCTGAGACATTATTGAGTGGAGAGGGCAAATCATTCTGCAGCAGAGCATGGAAGCCACTTGACCTCGGTTCATTGCTTGGTTTTTATTTTAACTTTTTTTCTCTGCTATCCTCTATTTCCCTTCCTTTTCACTCCATTCGTATGACATGAACTATTCAGTCCTTGCAGAACACATACAAATTCTTAGGGCATTTAAGTTCTGAACTCTTTTTTTTCAGGTATAACTTCATTTTTAGGCTTCAGAGGCCAGTTTGCTCCCTGGTATCATCTGCAGCTTTTTTTTTCTGTTAGAACCCCTGAAAACTTCCTTCTCCCTCCTAGAGGTAGAGCTGCCTGTTCTCCAAGAATACAAGGCCTATTTCTGATGCAACACTACTGCATGCTAATGCCCCAGCCTTCAGAGAAAAATGTTAAATTATGAAAAGAGCTCAAAGAAAATCTGCAGAAAGGTGAGAAAGACAAAACCTGGTTTAGGTGAACCTGCTTTAGTAGGGATGTTGGACTAGATGATTTCTAGAGGTTCCTTTTGAACCCTGCCATTCTGTGATTCTGTGAAAATTAAAGACAGAGGTATGAGATGAGCTGGGATTGTTAGTATCTCAAAGACTTAATATGGAAAGAAAGGTATAATATCCTAAAAAACAATGAACTGAAAGAAACCCAACAAGCCAAACAAGCCAAAACAAAGGTAAGCCAGGAGTCACTGGATCATCAGCCTGAGTTATCAGAAAAGTGAGTCATCATTGTAATCACCATGCTGGTGTTTGTGAAAGATGGCAACTCAATAACACAGAATACTCAGCTGTAGAGGTCAACACTTACTCAGGTGTCCTATCAAAGGTGGCAATACCTAAACATCTTTGAAAAGACGTAAAAAATATTTGCATAATGTTAGTTTCAGCTCAGCTGCCCAAATCATAAAGGTTTTGGGTGCATGTATGAACAATTATGAATTTTAAGGACATTGAATTCAGGTAAGATTTCTTGGCCTGCGATCATATTGTTTCAATAGAAAAGGTGTCTTGCATAAGTGTCCTAATCTTTATTTATTTTTTGACTGAACAAATTTATAACCCTCATCAGACTGATACAAGGCTGTGCTCAACCTCACCCATTTGCAGACTGGTAATTCTTCATGGGACTCACCTTATACTAATAGACACCTGGGATGGGATTTAGATACCGAATAATGTTGTCTAGTGTTTTTTGAGATGTTTTAGGTTACCCCAGAGAAGTGTTTGGGGCTGTCAGTTAGACAGCATCTAGAGGAGACACAAGCCTTAGCACAGAATCAGCTAGGGGCTAGGGATTATCCCATGAAATATAAAATGGCATTAATATTCTTGTTTTGACAACTGTGTCCTCTCCCAGCATTTGGTTATTTGACCTATTTGGACAAAATAGATGAGAGACTCAAGCAGACATAGAATATACTGTCTCAACTCTATGTCTCTCCAAAATGGTATAGATCTTCCCACAGGCTCTGTCAGATACATCAGCACCAAGAGGATACCTCAGGTACCCTAGGGCATCTGAAAAGGAATTATGGATAATGGAACTGAACCCAGATTTCCACTGACTATAACAAGAACTTGAACACCTAATCATAACTATTGACACCTAAATGCAAGTGTCTCAACATTAAGCTAAATTCCATTTCTAAGTCTGGTGTTGAATGCCATTGTAACTGTATTTTTTAATGGTCACTAGTGAAGAGAATCACAACTTCGTTTCCAGTCCCATATACAGTTGTACTGGTTTTGGACGGGATAGAGTTCATTTTCTTCATAGTAGCTTGTATGGGGTATGTTTTGGATTTGTGCTGAAAACTGTATTGATAATACAGGAATGTTTTTGTTATCACTAAACAGTGCTTACACAGCACCAAGGCCTTATCTGTTTCTTAATGTCCCTTGCCAGCAAGCAGGCTGAGGGTGCACAAGAAACTGGGAGGCAACACAGCTGGGACAGCTGACCTCAGCTGACCAGAGGCCTATCCCATACCATATGACACGCTCAGCAATAAAAACTGAGGGAAGAAAAAGGAAGGGGCAGGGGGAAAAAGCATGCTCAGATGTTCGGCATTTGTCTTCCCAAGTAGCTGTTACACATGATGGAGCCCTGCTTTCCTGGAGTTGGGAAGCAGTGAACAAATTCCTCATTTTGCTTTGTTTGCACATGCAGCTTTTGTTTTACCCATTAAAATGTCTTAATGTCAACCCATGAGTTTTCTCACTTTTACCCTTCCAATTCTCTTCCCTGTCCCATTGGGGAGAGTCAGCTAGTGCCTGTATGTGGCTTAGCTGTTTACCAGGCTTTAACTGCAACAACCATCCTAATAAAATTTAGTTAGTTTTAGTAGTCAAAGGTCTGACAGGGTATCATTATCTCAACACAAGCTTACTTAAGACAGATTATGCTACCTAATAAAGCTTCTATTTTGAGGTAAAGCAAGGAACATGTTGGGTTTGCAGTTATGCTTATAATGGTTTTATAATTTTTGTAGGTGGAGTCTACCTTAGTTTAAGTTATTGTGAGACTGCCACCTTCTCTCTAAGATAAGCAGATTGTCATAGCGGAACTGTTATTTGCTACCTGCTTTTATTTTCCTGCTCTTTCAAATGGAACTCAGGAAAAGGGACTGACTTGTTTTTTCCTTCCAGTTTTTGACATCTTGCTTGATGAAAAATGTACTCTTTGTTGTCTTTGTTGTTTTTCTTGCATTTATAGACATTGTCTCAAATGAACCTTGTTCTTTTCATTTGTGCACAGTGATCACTGTCTGTTATTCCTGAACTATACTCGGGAGTTACTTGGGATGATATCACCCTGATATCTGTTGGAAG